>JAAGEH010000190.1:5287389-5398885 GCA_011751065.1 Lasiurus cinereus | reverse complement strand
AGAGAGAGAGAGAGAGAGAGAGAGAGAGAGAGAGAGAGAGAGGGAGATGAATGAAGAGAGGGAATCATCGATGGGCTGCCTTCTGCACGCTCCACACTGGGGATAGAGCCCACAAACCTGGCATATGCTCTGACTGGGAATTGAACCATGACCGCCTGGTTCATAGGTAGATGCTCAACCACTGAGCCAAACCAGCTGGGCCACATCTTTTTACTTTGTATCACAACATTTTTTTTGTTTTGTTATTGTAGCTGTTTTATTATCACTGATAATACTGTTTAGCCTCCATGAACACAAATAAAAAACGTAAGAAAAGGAGAATTATGGAAATACTAGCATTATCAATGGTTCTCAGTTATAAATGAATTCTAATCTATAACAAAGATCTTATTGACACAGTAGATTATATGTTAGAAAAAGCGAGCGACTTAATGCAAAAAGAAATGCTACTAAACAGCAAGAAGCTTGTGCAATAAATTAGAGCTTCCACAAAAGCAAAACCAAGGTCAAGATGAATGAGTCACAGAACTTCACCAGAACCAGTTCTGGTCTTCGGGACCCAATGAGAGTGAGAGAGACAGGCACCTCAGCTGGAAAAAGCGCTAGTGATGAGATTTTGAAGGCAAGGCAACAGAAAGGAAACTGAAAAGTTTTGAAGAAAATAGAAATGAAACAGTTGAAACTGCTATCGTCTTTCTGTCTGGCTCTGGGCAGTGGTTCTGTGAAAAAAAATCTGTTTCCTATGTCAAAGCTCTTTTTAAATTGTATTGATCAGGGTGACACTGGTTAACGAAATCATGCAGGTTTCAGGTGCACAATTCCACCGCACATCGATCGGCACCTCAAGTCAGCCTCCTTCCATCACCATGCAGCTCCCCTACACTCTCCCCTCCTCTCCTGTCCACCTCATCCCCACACTGTTGTCCATGTCTATGAAAAGGTTTGAAGCTTTGTGCTTTCACTTAGGAAACAACCTGAAAAAGCATATGAATTGTATGCACATGCCTATGTGTGTATTCGTGGAATAAGAAGAAAGCAGGGCGGAGGATCTGGCGGCCACCTGCTAAAGCACCCCTGCCAAGTGGTTTCTGAACCCTTCCTCTTGGGGGCGCACGGCAGTCAAGGGCCACTGATAAAGGCACTGACGTGGGCTGCAGAGGCTGAGAATGATTCCCCCACGGGAAGGCCTCCCGATGACATCCGACAAATGTGACCAAGCAGCCACTTTGCGGCAGTTTAGAGAGACCAGGAGAGCGGACGTCATGAGTACTCAGCAGGGAATGACATGACACAGCCATCAGGCACTCACATGCGTCAGGCAGTGCTCTAAGCGCTGTCCTAACTCGTTTAATCTTCCCAGCATTCCTCCGAAAACATCCTTATCGCCATCGCGCAGATGAGGACTTCCACGGCAGGAAGACTGAGTAGCCCGTCCAAGGTCAAAGCGCTGGGTCAGGAAGACTCAGGCAGCCTGGCTTCTGAGCCACAACATTCTTAACCACTAGAATGTACGGACCTACATTTCTCGGAGATGATTATCATCCAGACCCCGCAGGCACGAAAAGTGGCCACTCAGGGCAGTCACCCCCCTATTCGTAAGGCAAGCTGCTATTGGGTTTCACCAAATATTATACCAATACACTTCATTTTGAATGTGAGTGTTTTGTACTTTATGCTTAACTTGTAGATGTTTTGTTTTTGTGGTTGTAAGTGTTATCAGCACAAGGTACTTCTGCCTAATTTTAAGTTACATTTAAGTAACATAATAGAAGTAGCGTAAGAGAACTTGTTAGGTGTTGGTGAGAATTTTTACCCTTACAGCATGCACCCCAAGAAATGCTGGTCTCTGTGGATGCTCAAAGACTGACTTGCAGCCCAGCGCTGGGAAAGATGGATGTGTCTGTGCCCCTGTGTGCTCAGTGGTTGCTGGTCCCTCACACAACTGTCCAGGGCTGGTCTGTACATGCTGACCCTCCTCCCTTTAGCTCCCCATAACCGCCACAGCGGGTGAACAGCCACTGGCTCGGCGACCTTCAGCTGGAATTTTCCAGTCACAAGACCAATGGAAGATAAAGGCAAGACCCATGCCGAAGAGAAGGCCGGCCGGTGGGCGGGAGGAGGGGAGGCTACAAAGGATGAGACATGTGCATGAGCCTGCGTCACCACAGGCCCAGCCATGCTGGGGCAGGGCCTCTGGTGCTAACCGTTCTACCTCAATCCCTCCGCTTGACATTTGAAAACGTTACCTAATGTGTTCAGTGCTCACAGGCTGCTTCTGGTGCGTACCAGACATTCTTCCGTGTGCAGCTCACTAACAGGCATCTCATGTGATCCTCAAACAGCCCTGTGAGGGGATCTCCATTTTCTTTTTAAGTTAGAGATGTTACTTTATTTTTATTTTATTTTTTAATATATTTTATTGATTTTTTACAGAGAGGGAGAGGGATAGAGAGTTAGAAACATCGATCAGCCACCTCTGTACACCCCCCACTGGGGATGTGCCTGCAACCAAGGTACATGCCCTTGACAGGAATCGAACCTGGGACACTTCAGTCCCCAGGATGACAGACAACTCTATCTACTGAGCCAAACCGGTTTCGGCTATTTTTATTTTAAAAATATGTTCTTATTGATTTTTTAGAGAGAGGAAGGAAGAGGGGGAAGACAGAAGCATCGATGATAGTGAAACATTGATTGGCTGCCTCCTGCATGCCCCTTGCTGGGAATTGAGCTCGCAGCCCCGGCACGGGCCTGACTGGTGATTAACCATGACCACCTAGTTCATAGGTTGGCGCTCAACCACTGAGCCATGCCAGCTGGGCAACTAGTTTGCTCTTTAGAGGATTGATTTCCGATTTCATCAGGTGGGTATGCTGAGAGGACCTGGAACCTAAGAGCCAGTGCTCCCAGGCCCTATAGGCTGTCCTTACCCCTCATGCAGGCTTTTTCCTGACAAAGTTCATTTCTTTCCTCACAGTTATTAAATGATTTGACTCCCAAGAAGAGGTTATGACTTCTGAAGAAAACATGGCTACCATACAATCATATTTAAATCTAAATAACTCAATTTCAAAGAAGAAAAGATATAGATAAACTTATTTAAAGGAACTTTAAAAAAAAAAAAGGACACAGACTCATTGCCTGCAAAATGGTTACATGAACTGGATATAAAATAATCAAAAGAACGGAGAACAGAACACTTTGGATATTTTTTTCCATGGAGATTCTGGTTGATTTCATCATGTTAAAAAGTTAATGAGCATTTAGTAGTTTTTCTTTTAGAGTTAATCTTATGGAAATATTATATTAGAAAGAATGAAAATATTAATTTTCCCATTAGGAAAAGTTAAATATATATTAAATAATTATAGATGTATATTTAATTTTAGTTTTAAGATTTTCTTCAACTTATTTAATGCTCTCTCTCTCTCTCTCTCAAAAAAAAAGAATAGAATGAAGAACAAAAATTTGGGGTAACTTGCACTACTTGATTTTCGATTCATTGTTCCACTTATGTATGCATTCACTGGCTAATTCTTTTTTTTAATAAATATATTTTATTGATTTTTTACAGAGAGGAAGGGAGTTAGAAACATTGATGAGAGACATTTGTCAGCTGCCTCTTGCACGCCTCCTACTGGGGATGTGCCTGCAACCAATGTACATGCCCTTGACCGGAATCAAACCTGGGACCTTTCAGTCTGCAGACCAATGCTCTATCCACTGAGCCAAATCGGTTTCAGCTCACTGACTAATTCTTGTATGTGCCCTGACCAGGGATTGAATTTACAATCTTGGCATATTGGGATGATGCTCTAACCAACTGAGCTATCTGGCCTAGCTAATACTGCTTCGATATTTTTTTCCACCAATTTTTAGAGAGAATGGAAGGAAGAGAAGGGGAGAGAAAGGAGACAGAGAAAGAGAAACATTGATGTGAGAGAAACATATCGATTGGTTGCCTCCTGCACCCGCCCTGACTGGGCTGGAGATCGAACCTGCAACGCAGGTACGCACCCTTGACTGGGAATCAAACCCTAGACACTATGGTGCACAGACTGTGATAATCTAACCACCGAGCAACACTGGCCAAGGCAAGACTGGCCAAGGCAACGCTACTTGACTTTGTAAACAGTTTTCTATGTTAAGGACACAATACTTTTTATTAATTGGAAGATAGAGAATGAGAATCAAGCAGAATAATAAAACATGGATTTTGGTCACTTAGAAAATTACAGTGAATAAATATAACTAAGAGGAAATTTAAAAATCCTCAACCGTTGAAAATACACACATTTCTTGGCTTGCAGGGTCCATGCTGCAAGGATGGACTGCGAAATGGTGATCTGAATTTAATTAATTACTTATGGAATCACAAATCTGAACTGAATATACACTGAGGCTTAGCAGTGGTAGATATATACAAATAGAAGAGTTTATCACCTCAGCATATTTCAGGGCAAGGAAAACATACAAAACTTTTTTTGCAATATAATTTAAGTCCTCAGAAATAAAGTCTACCATAAGAACATCTAAACCACAAAAACATGTTACCAAAAATTTACAGATATCATAGCCTGCATTTCTGCATTTTCTCTCTTTTATAGCGGCAGCCACATTGTATTAGTCCAAACTCTGATGTGCAACCCTTTACACACAGACCAGGGACTCTAGACATTCGCCATATAAATAAAACAGCTGTTGAGCGGAAAATCAGCAGAGCAAAGCACTTTGCTATGAGATTTTTCTATTAAAAGGACTTGAAAGTCTGAACAGATCCTCCAAAATTAAAGATTCTTGCTTCTACTTTAGGAGGTTCAACTATTCACTCTGAAACGTGAGAAACAATTCTATTTTAGGAAAAAATGCCTACTGTAAAAAAATGTCACCAAAAAAGAAAAGTCTGACTACCAAAATGATCTCCCCCATCTTTCCTAATTCATGGAAAAAGAATAAGTGTGCTTTTCTTTCATGATGAAAAATGCTTAAATGCACACTTTTAAAATGGTTTATAAGAAAACTAGAGGCTTGGTGCACAAAATTCATGCATGGGGGGTGTCCCTTAGCCCAGCCTGCACACTCTCCAATCTGGGACCTCTCGAGGGATGTCCGACTGCCCATTTAGGCCCAATCTCGGTAAGATTGGGTCTAAACGGGCAGTTGGACATCCCTCTCACAATCCAGGACTGCTGGCTCCCAACTGCTCGCCTGCCTGCCTGCCTTCCCGATTGCTCCTAACTGCTCTGCCTGCCCCTAACCATTCCCCTGCCGGACTGATTAATGCCTAACTGCTCCCCTGCCAGCCTGATTGCCCCTAACTGCCCTCCCTGCAGGCCTGGTCCCTCCCAACTCCCCTCCCCTGCTGGCCTGATCGCCCACAACTGCCCTCCCCTGCTGGACATCTTGTGGCGGCCATCTTGTGTCCACATGGGGGCAGCCATATTGTGTGTTGGAATGATGGTCAATTTGTATATTACTCTTTTATTAGATAGGATAGAGGCCTGCTGCATGGGTGGGGGCCAGCTGGTTTTCCCTGAAGGGTTTTCTGGATCAGGGTAGGGGTTTCTTTGGGGTATGGGGTGGCATGGGCGAGGGGCCTGTGGTGGTTTGCAGACTGGCTATGCCCCCCGGTGACCCAAGCTGAAGGCCTGTTATCTGGAATTTATTTATCTTCTATAATTGAAACTTTGTAGGCTTGAGAGCAGGGCTGAGCCAGCCAGGGTGTGCAGGAAGCTTGACTTCCTCCATTGCCGGGGAAACCCAAGCTTCTTGTTCACTCTGTGGCTGCAGCCATCTTGGTTGAGTTAATTTGCATTCTCACTCCTGATTGGCTGGTGGGCATGGCTTGTGGATATAGCGGAGGTACAGTCAATTTGCATATTACTCTTTTATTAGATAGGATCTTACCATTTCCTTTTCTAATTTCAAGTCTACAAATGACACGCAAATATGTATAGCACAGGAAAGCTTAGCAGGTAGCTGGGAGCAGTTTGGGATGCTACAGGCCAGAACACGGTCACAAGCGGCAGACTGCAACAGCCACCTGAGTCATAACCAGGTGAGCTCCCCGGCGACGCCCCCATCCAAAGCAGCAGCTCTTCCTCTGGGAGGGACCACACACGAGGACGGTGGTGTGAGCAGCGCTTTCTGAGTCAGATAACAGTATGCACATGGATTTGTGCCACTCGATTCTGATAGTCAAAGTGAACTTGGCATTTCTTCCCCAAAGTTAAAGAAAACAAAGTACTCGAGAAAAATGATTTTCTACAAATTATTCTATACTTCAGGTTTCTTTACGTGCAAAAAATTTCAGGTACGCTGAATAGTAATTAAGATTTGATCAAGAGATTTAGTTAAGAAGCTGTTATACCAATACAAAAATACCCACACTCGATTATTAAAACTGTAAGACTACTTTTAAATTCATAAAAATGGGACTGCACTCGGTGGCTATAGTTTTAGTTTTGGGGTACTCCATGCTACACAGAATCAGGGAAAGGAACATTCCTGGAGGGGGCCGTGTTCTAATTTGCTACTGTTCAAAGTGGTCAAGAGATGCTGCAGGTTGGGGGCTAATCCTTACAGTGCTTCCCAGAATATCAGCCTCTACCCTAGACTGCCATGTCCACGGCGCAGGCTAGGTGAACACACTGCGTCTCATGCCCTGCTCACCTCACCTATACCACGAGCAGCAGTGCCCCAGCAGGGGGCACTGTTTCCACGACCAGCACCCACAATGGCAGCTGCCTGGAGCCACAATCAGGCCTCACGGGGCACAGTCGAAGGTCTGGGGCTCGCTCAGTGCTGTGGCTGGAGGTTCAGGGCGCCTGGTCTGGGTAATTTTCTGTTTGGGGTTTTTTGTTTCCTCTACCTCTTCCGTTTCACTTTCACAGACATGAACCACCACGCTGGGTGTCGACTCAGTTCCTGCGTGAAGTTCGTATTTCTCTCCTGTGGAGGTAAACAGCAAAAAAGAAGGGCTTTGTCTCTTGAAACTTCTTGTTCTACTCACATTTTAATTGCGATTATTGGTTTTTAAATCTCTAAATCCTATGTCAGCCCAGTCACCATGGCTCAGTGGTTGAGCATTGACATATGAACCAGGAGGTCATGTTTCAATTACCAGTCAGGGCACATGCCCAGGTTATGGGCTTGATCCCTATTGTGGGGTGTGCAGGAGGCAGCCAATCAGTGATGCTTATTATTAACAAGAAGCTTGGTGCGTGAAAATTCATGCACTGGACGGGGTGAGGGGGTTCCTCAGCCTGACCTGCCTCCTCTCACAGTCTGGGAGCCCTCAGAGGCGGGAGGTGACCTGGCAATCAGGGGAAGGCGATGCCCCATCACACCTTTGTTGCTGCCACTGCCAGCAGCACAAGCCTCAGCCGGCCCGGTTACCTGAGCCTTGGGCCGCCCTGAGCTGCTGGGCAGCTGCCATTTAAGGTTTGCCTGTGCCTCGGGCTGGGCCTGGGCGGCTGGGGGAATGAGAGGACTGGGGGACTCTGGAGGCAGGCGTGTGGAGTGACCAGGCCTGCCTGCCGCCCCAGCAGGGCTGAAGGGACTGGGCACCACCATCTTTGAGGGTGTGACAGTCAATTAGCATATTTCCTCTTTATTAGATAGGATGCTTCCATTTCTCTGTCTCCCCTCCCTTCCTCTCTGAAATTGATAAGAATGTATTTTAAAAAATAAATCCTATGTAAGAGTACTTTATTTGTTTTGGCATTAGAGCTTTGCTACTTTAAGGTTCTTATGAAGTTTTGCTGTTTCAACACCCTGGCTAGGGTGGCTCAGGTGGGTGGGCGTCGCCTTGTGCACTGAAAGGTTGCCTGTTCAATGCCTGGTCAGGGCATATGCCTGGTTTTCAGGCTCAATTTTTGGTAAGGGGCATGCAGGACGCAGCTAATCAATGTTTTGCTCTAACTTCAATGTTTCTCTCTTTCTCTCTCCCTCTCCCTACTACTCTCTCTAAAAATCAATTTAAAAAACTTAAAAAAAAAGAAAAAAGAAAGAAGCCTTAGCCAGTTTTGCTCAGTGGATAGAGTGACAGCCTGTGGACCGAAGGGTCCCGGGTTCGATTCTGTTCAAGGGCACATACTTTGGTTGCAGGCTCCTTCCTGGCCTGGGTCCTGGTCAGGGCTTGTGCAGGAGGCAACCAATCGATGTGTTTCTCTCAGATTAATATTTCTATCTTTCCCTCTCCCACAACTTTCTCTAAAAATCAATAGAAAAATACCCTCAGGTGAGGATTAAAAAAACGAAAGAAAGAAAGAAAGAAAGAAGGAACACTGAGATCTGGGAGTTAAAATGCCAATTACTATTCTATGAACAGAACAAGTGAATCTCTTAACTTCAGAATGGTTTCGGTTTTCCCTTGGGAGACATTGGTAATGTTCCAGCCAGAATGGACAATCCCTTTATTATAGGACCTCAGACAAGATCCGCTCTAATGTCTAAAATAAAACAAAGCCATTTCCCCTCTGTATCCCCTACGACCGACATAACATTGTCTTAGGTGGACATCTAGTCCGAACCAGCAATGAATGGCATTGATTTCTTTTTTTTAAATATAATTTTATTGATTTCAGAGAGGGTGAGTGAGAGAGAGAGAAATATCAATGATGAAAGAGAATCATTAACTGGCCTCCTGCACGCCCCCCACTGGGGATCAAGCCTGTAACCCAGCATGTGCCCCTGACCAGAATCGAACCTAGGACCTTTCAGTCCGCAGGCCAATGTTCTACTCACTGAGCGAAACCAGCTAGGGCGGCATTGATTTCTTATATTATTTTAAAGGGATGAGAGAAAGAAAAAAAAAGAGAAGAAAAAAGGAGGAAGGAAAATAAATAAAAATAATTTGGAAGGGATGATATGGTATCGCCATTATGTCCTTCAAATATACTAGTCAGCAGAGAAGTTGTCTGACAGAGCGGGGTAGAAAGCAACTGATATCCACTAACTGCCTGTGAGGTGCCAGGAGAATTCGTAGCAGTAAAAATCGTAGTTCGATTTATTGAGTATCATGCGTATATCATTTAACCCTAGAACCACCCTGACAGGGAGCGGTGATGGTCCCTATTTTATAGATGAGAAAACAGAGGCTGAGGAGACTGGGAGCTCAGCAAATTGCTCAAGGTCACAAAGTCAGCAAATGCTGGTGAGGCCGGGCTTGTGTGGCTTTACCCTGCACTCTGATCAGGTGCCACTAGTTGGCTAGAGTGCAAATTACTGAATATGGTCTCTGGTACAAGACTGTCTTTGGGGAAAAACCGGGACAGACAGAGGTTGGTTACCTGGTCCCAGTTTGGAAACAGCACAGAGTAGATCGTAATTCAAAAGCGGCATCGCGTCGTCCCCCTGCTTCCACCCGACCGGAGGAGACGCGGGAGGGGAGATGAGGAACTGCTTGACCGGCTGGGGCGGCTGTAGGTACGATTTGTCTCGAGTTTCACGGGCCACCTGAACCTGCAGGGAAGAAGATACTCAACGCTTGGGCCTGGCCTAGTTTTTCATTTTCATCTTTATATTAATTACTACATCTCTTTGGAGAAAGGGAAACATGTCTCTTTAACAGTCTGCATCTCCCAGTGACTGGGTCTTGGTCTGTCTGGGTTCACCACTGAAGACTCGGTGCACGGAACAGAGCCTGCACGGATCAGGTGCTCAACGAACTAACAATTGAATGAAAAATAAATTGGTGAATAGATGAATGAATAATGATAGTCGTAAGCACTAAATACCAATTTGGAAAGAGATTAGGTTATTTGTCTCCATCTCCATCAACTCCACCAAGAAATGCCCATTCAGCTTTCATTTAGCATTGCATTTGGAGTGTGAGATAACAAACCCCTCTCTCTCTTTTTTTAATTTGAAAGCTAAGACCAAGAAAAAAAATACGTTGTTGAAAATAAAACTGCACACAGTACAGCCTTTATTTCACCAATTCTTCCAAGAAGACATTGGTTTCTCAGAGTCACATCAATGAATAGAATGTGTATAGCCAATTCTCGGTAACCTCTAAGACGCTCTGGCATTTCAAAGTCTAAGACAGCCTGTGGTACAGCCTACAGCTCCTCCCTGGTCATCCCATAGGCCAGCAGCCATTTTCAATGGGATGCCTCATATAAATGACAGAACCCAGAAATCATTTCAGATATTTCCTCAAATTTCCCTCAGGAAACCCCTGTTGAGAAAAGCGTACAGAAAAATGAATTCCTTTAACTGCTAATCTAAGTAAAACAAAGTTAGGAGGGTAAATACGCTTAATACATAAATTTACACATCTGTATAATAAGAGACAATATTTTTACATTATTTTCTGCTTGGAATATGGAAGTGGAGAACTGCTAATATTTTTAGATGGAGAAGAACAAGTTTAGGGAACAGTGTCCGTGGCTCGATGAAGTACCTGTGCAAAATACAGTTTCAGCTTCTTCCCGTTGAAGTCTGATTCATGGAGTTCTATTCGTGCCCTGGCTGCTGCTTCAGGCTTGCTGAAATTTATTCTGACTCTTCTAAAGCTTTTAAACAGCTGAAACGTAACCTGCTCATCATAGATGGTGAAAAGCGCTTCAAATCTCTCCTACAAATGGAGGAGCAGCAGGGCAGAGAGAATGGGAGAAAAAAGAAAACAGAAAACTCTTTAACAAAAGAAAATTTAAGTCATTAAACATAAGCAATGGGATAGAACTCATCATAATTTGCCTCCTCCCCCTCTCAAAGAAGTATATTTTTCTTGCAGGTATACAAGAACAGGTATCCTGTTATTTATATGCTAAATTCTGCAATTGCACTTATTTGAAAAGTAATTAACTTTATTACATTTGTATAGATTCAAATCTATCTATCTATCTATCTATCTATCTATCTATCTATCTATCAAAGCCTAAGTGACCAGCTGACAGGCCAACAGCTATGATGCGCACTGACCACCGGGGACAGAAACCACAGGCATGGAAACATGGAACAGACTGATGAATCTCAGCGGGAAGAGGGGAGGGGAGAGGGTGGGAAGAGAGTAACCAAAGACCTTACATGCATACTAGAGCAGCGTTCGCCAACCTTTTGAACCTTGTGGACCACTGGTTGGCGACCACAATACTAGAGGCCCAGGGCACGGATTTGTGCGCTAGAGGGGTCCTTCGGCCTGGCCTGCAGGGATGGGGCTGAAACTGGCCTGGTGCAGGGATTCATGCACCGGTGGGGTCCTTCAGCCTGGCCTGTGCTGGATCGGGCTGAAACCGGCTCTCCGACATCCGTTGAGGAGTCCCAGATTGTGAAAGGGCACAGGCCAGGCCGAATCCGTGCACCAGGCCTCTAGTTATGAAAAAAATGTAAAGTATTATAAAATACATGTAAGGTATAAAAAAATGACAAACATGTCTAATTTTAGAACAAGCACATGCCTACTGTCTTGAAGTCCCCAGATGTTTCTTCCCCCATTTTGTTCCCTCCTTCCAAGTACCCATTTCTGGAGTTTTGTGCTCATCGCTTCCTTGCTTTAATTTATGGTTTTACATGTATTTGTATGCCTAAGACATGGTAATGTTGTATGTATTCTTCAATAGCTTGTTTTTCTTTACATTTTGTTTCTAAGTTCTTCCTTGATGTTGTGTGTAACTTAAGTCTTCCTGTGTCACTGCTATATGGTATTCCACTATGAAACCAAACCATGATTTGTCTAATGCTGTTGGAATTAGGCAACCAACGACATGACAGACCTTGTGCTAAGGATGGATTCCCAATGTATTACAAGGGGAGGTAAGCTGTACCAATCAATCCTATTATTTACTACTAGTGGCCCAATGCATGAAATTTGTGCACGGGGAAGGGACTATTCCTCAGCCCGGCCTGCACCCTCTCTAATCTGGGACCCCTCAAAGGATGTCCTACTGCCAGTTTACAGGGATCGGGCCTAAACTGGCAGTTGGACATCCCTCTCGCAATCCAGGACTGCTGACTCCTAACCGCTCACCTGCCTGCCTGTCTGATTGTCCCTAACCACTCTGCCTGCCAGCCTGCTTACCTCCAATTGCCCCCCCACCAGCCTGATCACCCCCAACTGCCCACTGTGCTGCCCCCAACTTCCCCCTCTGCCAGCCTGCTTGCCCCCTAATGCCCCCCCCTGCTAGCCTGCTTGCCCCCACCTTCCCTTCTCACTGGCCTGCTTGCCCCCAACTGCTCCCCTGCTGGCCTGCTCACTCCAAACTCCCCCCTACTGTCCTGATCACTCCCAATTGACCCCCACTGATGGCCTGCTTGCCCCCAACTGGCCCCCCTGCTGGTCTGCTCACCCCCTCCCCGCCCCCACCAGCCTGATCACCCCCAACAGCCCCGCCTCCACTGGACTGATTACCTACAACTGCCGTCCCATCCTGCCTAATCACCCACAACTGCTCTCCCCTCTTGGCCTCTAACCACCTCTACTTCGGCCCCACCTCCATGGCTTTGTCCAGAAGAACATCTGGAAGGTCTCCCAGTCTAATTAGCATATTACTAAAGATAGAGGTCTGGTGCACGGGGGTTAGGGGGTGCCAGCTTGTTTGCCCTGAATGGTGTCCCAGATCAGGGTGAGGGTCCTCTTGGGGTTTGGCGCAGCCTGGGTGAGGGGCCTGTGGTGGTTTGTAGGCTGGCCACGCCCCCATGAGGTAAGGATCCCCATTGGGGGTGTGTGGCCAGCCTGGGTGAGGGGCTGAGGATTGTTTTCAAGCTGGCCATACCCCCTTCAGGGTGGGGTTCTTGCTAGGGTGCCTGGCCAGCCTGGGTGAGGGGCTGATGGCTGTTTATAGGCTGGCCATGTCCCCCAGTGGGGACCCTCACCTCATGGGGGTATGGCCAGCCTGAGTGAGGGCTGTTTTCAGGTGGGCCACACTCCCTTCAGGGTGGGGGTCCCCATGGGGTGCCTGGCCAGCCTGGGTGAGGGGCTAAGGGCCATTTTCCCTGTTTGTGGGGTGGCCAAGCCCCTCCCAGTGGGGACCCTCACCCCATGGGGGTGTGGCTAGCCTGGATAAGGGGCTGAGGGTCATTTTCAGGCTGGCCATGCCCCCTGGTGATCCAGGCCCCCAGCCACTCCTTGAGTGGAGGCCAGGATTCCCAGCCTCTCCTTTTTTTTTTTTTTTTGCCATTCCTTGAGCAGAGGCCAGGGCTGGCTGGAAGCCTGGGTTGCCCCTGGCGACCCAGGCCCCCAGCCACTCCTTGAGCGGAGGTTAGGGAGGGCGGGAAACTTGACTTCCTTCATTGCTGAGGGCAACCCAAGCCTCCTGCTCACTCCAGCTCTGTGGCCACCGTCATCTTTGTTGGGTTAATTTGCATACTCACTCCTAATTGGCTGGTAGACGTAGCCAAGGGATGGTCAATTTGCATGTTTCTCTTTTATTAATAGAGATACTATTTCTACATATTAACATAATGTGGACAAATAAATAACATTATAGGGATAGTAAGGGTTTAAAAATAGCATGCTAGTTCTTAAATATAAACATGCAAATATATTAAAAACTAATAATTAGTAATACTTCCAGGCACTTTTCATAGTTTTCTCAGTATTTATTTCAAAGATAGCTGGCTTTATCACTTTAAAAAAATTAGAATTGAGATTTTGTGAAATCCCATTTAATTCTTGATAGATGCTTGGTAGATGCTTACTTTCAACATATTTTGAATACTAAATAAATATTAAAAGTCTCACATGAGCCAGTTAAGAAACATGATCACAGAACACAATAAAATGGAAACTAAGGAAGAATTAATGGAGCATGGTTGATGAAAGATTAGTATTTTGTAATTCTGCACATAACACAATCTTCCTTTCCCCGGGTACAAGGACCCTCTAATTAGTCCTAATTCATTACAACAATGAATTTTTCATAGAAACAATTATACAAGCTCTCTTGCAAACTCAACAGCTACTTGATAATCACATGCTTCTTCCCTTTCTTTTCAAAACAAAAAAATTTTTTTTACCATTGCAGAAATACACTGTGACTGAATGTAAGAAGCAGATAACAGCAATGGGTTATTTGGGTCTCTCTCTTCTAAATTCCAATACCTGTGAACTGACTAAGATTTATTTAAAAAATGAAGCCATGCAAGAGTTGGTAAGTCCGCTTTTTAAGTTTTCTTAGTTCTTTCCCTCTCCTTCACATCCATGTTTCCCTTGGTATAGCATAAACATGGCTTATAAAAATGTGTGACTGCTAGTGTGAGGTGCTGCATAAAACACGAATAATTAATGTGAAGGTAAAACTATTTGAGGAAAAAGATACAAGCCCGTAGCTGGCAGCTCTGCCCTTCCTCGGCTGTCCCTGACCACCTGGCGAAGGCACTGGAGAGGACAGAATCCATAGACATGGACTGAAGATTACTGTGACAAAGAAGTCAGGATAAACATAATTCAGTTCAGAAACCAATGCTCTTTCTCTCCAGAACTATTTTAGAAATAAATAATTCACATTTATAAGTTTCTGAATTCTCTAATGATGAAAAATTAATACCACCCTGTAAAAGGGTGATGGTTGCACATTTACTTCTGATAGGATAATGGACATCCCATAAAATCTAAACCACTGGCCACTCTGCTTTCTCAGGGATCACTTAGTATAATTCAGCCTAAAAACCAACTTCTGAGGCTTTTTCTGTTACATAAAATAAGTTTTCCACAAAATATAGACCAGAAGCTGCCAGCGTCCATAGGCAGAAGTCACTCGTATAATAAATCAGCAGTAAAAATGACTACAAATAACTTGCACCTAAAAAATGCAAGGACAGCATATAACCCACAACTTTCGTGGGGGTTCAAGAAAAGCACCCTGTAGCTGGGCACGAGGCTCATTAAACTCGTAGAAGGAGAAGAGTGGGAAGAGGCTAACAGGAAGGTCGGCTACAAGGGTAATGGATGAGGATGGCAGCTAAGGGACCTTTCTGGAACTACTCTCTGTTCCCCACCTCACAGCAGAGAAGGAGAGGTTTAATAATTTCACTGAGGAACAAATTATGGAAACAATTTTGCTGTACTTTTCTGCCTTGGACTAAAAAAGCCTGGGGCCCCCACTGACTCCTGCACATTAAGAGGCACAATTTCATTGTGGAGAAGAAGCCTTGTAGCAGTAAAATTATCGCAGGCATCCTCAGGCAAGAGGTTTTCACACCCTCTGTCTTTCTGTGGATCTGAGAGAGAAAATTCCATCTCTTCAGCACCCAGAGGCTGCCGGTCCCTCCGTGCCAGAGGCAGACTCCGCTTCTGCCTGGGGACAGGCACAGCCTGAAGATTCTCCTAGGATCACTGCTGACTAAACAGCCAAAGGGACAGATTTCCTGGTCTGAAAAAAGCACATACTTCTAGGCATAGTGAGTTACAGAACGTGACTTTGATCACCTGAGCACCTGTAAAAGCACTAAGCCCAGAAGTGCTAGGGCGGAGCAGAACACATGCAAATTTTAAATCCTTCTATGACCTTTGGCCTATGGCATTTACATTGCCTTCAACACCATAAAGAAGCATTAAAGTGAAAAGGAGACATATGTACTACTATTTGTAATACTTTAAATAATAAAATAAATAAAATAAATGAAAATTGAGAGAAAGAATTAAAAATAAAATACTGCCTATTCAATATTGATTTATTTTTATTTTCTTTTATTGTTTAAAGTATTATAAATAGTAGTACATATATCTCCTTTTTTTCCCCATTGACCTTCTCCCAGCCTCCCCTACCCCCTGGCACATGCTGATGTTTTTCTGTTTTAATGGTTATCCTGTTTATAAGTATACTAGTGGCCTAGTGCATGGATTCATGCACAGTGAAAGGAAATTACTTAGAAGGAATATTTTAATGTCACTATTTGCTCTTTCTTTATAATGGAAGTGTTAGAGATGAAAGAAAGTTAGTAAAATGTATATGAAAATAATATATGATTGATTAATAAACAATTACAACAAGATATAACAAAGTATGATATAAAAACAACAAAAACATGATATAAAAATGTTGATAAAAACAATGATTGATAAATTGATTAAACTTATTCTAATATCTCCCTGTGTACCACATTTAGAGTAAAAACACTTTCAGAGTGCTTGACTAATTTCCCTTGTGATGAAGCATTTACTTTAACTTTAACGTCACAAGCTCTTTGAACTCGAGAGAAAGCAACATATAACTGACCATGTCCCAAAACGGGTTCAGGTAGGAATCTTCCTACTCTGTCTAGTTTGTCCTTGTGATTTATTAATAGTCATAGCCAATGCTGGCATCGCAGGAAACTGTCTTCCAATTAATTTAAATGGGAGGCCAGTGTCAGACAGGGACAATCAATTCTTAGAATCAGAACAACCTCTCCTTTCACAGAAACTGTTCATATTTCAGCTTCAATTATGTTAGGTTGCAAACTTTTGATAATAAACCTAGTACCTTTACGAAGACCCCATTTACTCTTAAGATTTCTCAGTAGCATGATGATTACACCTACTTTCAATTTTAATTTTTATGACATGGCATTACTGTAGAAGTAATACTGTTAGGAAATTCGATGGGAAAATTTTCCTTTTCGGCATTATCTGTTGAATCAATGGAATCATCACTCAAATAAGGGTGAAAATCTCCATTGAGTATATCCAAGATTTTTTAATTTAATTTATGAATGTGCTCATTTTTTGGACAAAGAATCACACATTTAGAAAAATTTTTATATTATCTATAGATATACTATATCCAAAGGTAGCTTCAATAATAGATCCGTTACAAATCATCTCACAGGGAATTTCAATAATATCCATTCCTAAATGAAAACTGCTATCAAATTTGCCATCTCCAAGTTTTACTAGCCATTCACTATAAGCAAAATCCTCTGATCTCATATTTATTTTAAGAGACTATTGTCTGAAACATCCCAAACACTATTGTACTTTAAACTCATTTGTACTCTGGCCAATCGCATAGCAGCTGGCCTTCAGATACACTCTGTTGATGACACTGGATTCTTTCAGCTTCTTTCAAAAACAACAAAATTCACTACTGACAATGACAGGTCAAAACACATGCATGTTATTGGTGCCAGCGAGAGCTTTATATGTATCGCATGCGTGAGTCCATGTTTATTTTCAGATTGCTAGTGTGCATCACATGTACTGGCCGATTGGTTGGACAGATAGTCAGTTACTTAGCCTTTTATATATATAAATAGATACTCTGCCTTCCTGGAACATAAATTCTTAAAGGACTATCATCCCCTCCTCCAGATCTGAAATATTACCTATACCATCTACAAGCAGATGGTCAAACCAATGATAAATCACTTTTTAAAATATATTTTATTGATTTTTTACAGAGAAGAAGGGAGAGGGATAGAGAATCAGAAACATCGATGAGAGAAAAAAATCAATCAGCTGCCTCCTGCACAACCTCTACTGGAGATGTGCCCACAACCAAGGTACATGCCCTTGACTGGAATCAAAACTGGGACCCTTCAGTCCGCAGGTCGACGCTCTATCCACCGAGCCAAACCAGTCAGGGCAATAAATCATTTTTGACGGGAACAAACTACAGATTGGTATGAGGGTGGGATGAAAATATTCCTAATTGAAGTATTGGTTACAAGAAAAGATACTGTCAAAATGCACCAAATTGCATACTTAAGATGCGTACATTTCATTGTGAGTTTTGCCAAATTACTGTTTTAAGAAGTGTAAGGGAAGACAAGAGAAGATATGGGGTGAGGCGGCACACTGGCTGCAAAGACAGAGGAGCACCCAGGCCTCAGCACTGCCGTGCAGCCGGTGGAGGGAGGCCAGAGCCCCACACGTGGCAACCACGGATCCGGCTGGGAGCACGGGAAGGTGGCTCTGATCAGCTACCGGTGTCCATCTTCAGTTAGGACAAATGCATTGCTAGAAGTAACTGCTCTAGGATAACAACTGCTAGTAGTAATTCTGGTTACAAAAATGTCTCCCCTCTCGCCTCGGACTGCTTGCAGAGCAGGTGTGTGCACAATGCAGACGTCATTTTCAAGCAGTTTGGTGGCCAACTGCCAGCCTCAAAGAACCTCACCAGCCAGCCCGCCACCTAAGGAGGGGAATGAGCTCGGCAGCCGCAGCTACCACCCAATTACATTAACCGCTCAGCTGATCAGGCAGCAGACAGGGTGTCTACCAGCAGAGTCCCTACAGAGTCAGTCTCTCTCTGTCCCCGTCTCTGCCTCTCCCCCTCCCGCCCTCTCTCAGACACAAAGGAACTGCACTCGGTCAATGACACTCAAGCCCTGCAGCCCACCTGCAGCCCCTGGGTCAGCAAGAACCCCTGCCATTGGGTGTTCGGGGGCTATCACTGGGAGAGCACAATCTTTAAACCGTAACTGTGAGGACTAATGAGATGCCAGATCTAGAGAGTCCCCCACCAGAAGCAAGGCCCCCCCCATCCCGTTTAGCTTAAAGGTTTTGGTTGTTTACTGAAAAGAGCAGAGAAGATAGATGGCCAAGCCCCTGGAGGAGAGTGCAGGTGCAACAGACCCGGGGAGAGAGCAAACAAGAGAATTGCGCCTCTTGCTCAGGGGGCTCTCTTGCTGAGCTGGTTGGTTGGTGGGCATCTCGAAGGGGCAGTCAGATTACAGGTGGGCAAAATTCCCTCATCCAGACTCAAGATGGCCCACCAAACACAGGCTTGCAAACTCACCCAGGCACTTGGACTCAAACATACAGGTTTGAAAAAACATATATATTTTTACTGGTTTCAAAGAGAAAGGGACAGGGAGAGATAGAAACATCAATGATGAGAAAGAATCATTGACTGGCTGCCTCCTGCATGCACCCTACTGGGGATTGAGCCTGCAACCTTGACCAGAATCGGACTTGGAGCTCTTGAGTTCACAGGCTGACACTATCCACTGAACCAAACCGGCTAAAGCTCAAGCATACAGTTTTGATCTAAAGTGAGAAAACACACACATGTGGTTTCTTCCTCTGAAAACCATATACAGGAAAGGAAACAGTTTCAGTTCCCAGCACTCAGATTTCCGCTGTCAAAGTCAGTACCATCTATCCATGCCGGCTGCTCAGAGGTCTAGGAGTCCCCTCTCCAGGATGACTACCTGAATCTTCACTTTCTCCTTCTTGTTCTCCTTGTCCATGAGTAGGAAAGATCAGGAAAGTCCCTCTTCCCTAATCTTGAACTTCATGATCAGCCTCAGGATGGTGCGTGCTAGCCTGTAGATGCTCCATGGCCCAGACAATGCGGTCAATGTGGTGGTCTTTTCCCTGACACTGGGGACAGAGCACTGACACAGATGAACATACTAAACCCTCCTCCACACCTGAGAAGGATGTGGGAGGACACTACCCATTCTTGAGAACACGAAGCTCTCTGCTCTTTGCCTATTAGCACGGACAAAACACTCCTTTCGCCCAGGTTGGATTCTGGTCGGGGGCATGTACCTTGCTTGCAGGCACATCTCCACTGTGGGGTGTGCAGGAGGCGGCTGATCGATGTCTCTCTCTCATCGATGTTTCTGACTTTCTCTCTCTCCCCCTTCCTCTCTGTAAAAAAATCAATTATATATATATATATATATATATATATATATATATATATATATAAAATAAATCTTTTAAAACATTCCTTTCTGCATCCAGTAGCAGGACGTTCACGTCTTCATTCTGAAACCACAAAGGAAAGACCTCAGGAGCCAACCACAACCTGGACAGGTAAACTTCAGGAAGGTCTTATGGCTTCTACCAGCCACTTATCTTCTCAAGTCACAGAACTCTGGAGCTAGGCTGTGTGAGTCTGGCTCCTGGCTCTATTATATAGCGGAGTGATTTTGGGCAAGCTGTACCTAGTTTCTTGACCTGTTGATGTGGGTAGTAAAAATACCCAGTTCATTGGGTTACTGTCGAGGACAGAAAGAGTGAGTACTTAAAGCTCTTAGAACAGTAGGTTGGGAGTGTTAATACCATTATAACAGATATAGGGTAGAACTGCTGCAATCATCCACTTGCTATTTGTGGTAACAAAAATAGGCGCTCTTCTGCATGGTGTGGCCTCCCCAGGCAGGAGGTGGACGCACAGGGATGACGCCACATGAACTAGACAGCAGGTACTCTGGGGGCTGTCACAGAAAGTTAGAATCGGCCCTTCCTGGTCGCCTGTTAGTAATTCGGAGGCATCCACTGCTGGAGCAGTTAGGTGGGAGACGTGCCTTGCCTTCCCAGGAGACTTGCACCCAGTGGGTGGTACTGTGCACCCCTGATTAATGAGACCAGCGTGTATCTTCCCAGGACTCTTCAGAACTTGACCTATGAAACCTGACCCTTGAAAGCTTCTGTTATGACACTGACATTCTTTTTTTTTTAAATATATTTTATTGATTTTTTACAGAGAGGAAGGGAAAGGGATAGAGAGTTAGAAACATCGATGAGAGAGAGACATCGATCAGCTGCCTCTTGCACGCCCGCCACTGGGGATGTGCCTGCAACCAAGGTACATGCGCTTAACCAGAATCGAACCTGGGACCCTTCAGTCCGCAGGCCGACTCTCTATCCACTGAGCCAAACCGGTTTCGGCATGACACTGACATTCTATGAACTTGGGACTTGAATTGAGGGAGAAGATAGCAGGGATTTTTTGGTGATAGTTATATTCAAATTCTACACATTGAAAGAATGTAATTTTCACTTCGGTGGCTTTTAAACTTATTAATTTTGCTTTTTTTGTTTGCTATTTAGTATTATTATTTTTTAATTTTTTAAATTGATTTGAGAGAGAGAGGGAGAGGGAGAGGAACAACGATTTGAGAAACATCAATTGGTTGCCTCCCATATACAATCCGACTAGGGATTAAATTCGAAACATGTACCCTGACCAGGAATTGAACCAGTGACCTTTTGGTGCCTGGGACAACACTCAACCAACTGAGCCACACTGGCCAGGGCTTGTTTGCTATTTATTAAAATCAACTGTTTGCTGGTTGAACATCAACCTATGAACTGGGAGGTCATGGTTTGATTCCCAGTCAGGGCACATGCCGGGTTGTGGGCTTGATCCCCAGTGTGGGGTGTGCAGGAGGCAGCCCATCAATGACTCTCTCATCGATATTCCTATTTCTCTCTCTCCCTTCCTCTCTGAAATAAAAATATATTTTAAAAATAAATAAAACCAACCGTTTGATGAGGGCACTGAAAATGCTTTGCTCTTCATGCATTCACGGTGCCAAGTTGGCAAAGGAGAATGATAAGCCACCGAAGGCAAATGGAAATGGCTTTTATGAAGCTTTGAATTAAAGCGCCCAGGAAAATGTGGAGCAGCAGGGCAGAATTCTCCTCTGAGGTCAGTTACGCACCAAGACCACAACATGTTTGCTTATTGGCCTTGCCCATGCGCTAGTGATCGGCAGTAACCAGAAGATTCTGTTTCTTTGGTCACCACGCAGATCTGTCTTGTTGGATTCTCTCCCTCATTCATGTAAGTCCGGCACTACCACAGGTGCCGGGAAACAAATTCGGATTGTATGATGCATTCCAGGATAGAAGGTTGTCTTCTTCATGAACATTAGAGGACGAAGGTGATTTTTTAAGTTAGGGACCCACCTTTCCAAAGATACATTTGAGTGAAAGGCGGAAACAACCCTGGGAAGGAACTTACATGTATTATTATTATTATTATTATTATTATTATTATTAAATTCTTGTGTGCTTTTATTTTATGTTTTTGGTTAACCCTCACCTGAGCATATTCTTCCATTGACTTTTAGAGAGAGTAGAAGGAATCGGGAGACAGAGAAACGTCGATGTGAGAGAGACGCATCGGTTGGTTGTCTCCTGCACACACTTTGACCAGGGCCTGGATCGAGTGTGCAACTGAGTGTGCCCATGACTGGAATTGAACCCCGAACCCTTCAGCTCACGGGATGATACTCTATCCACTCAGCCAAACTGGTTAGGGCCAAATGTACTATTAGTTCTTTTAAGAAGAATAAGGCATACTTCCTCTTCCTGAACCTTCAGGCCATAAGCCTTTACTGGTAGGTGAGGCCAAGTAAGGGAAGTGTGTCTATCTGGTGGGAAGTGGAGAGTTGCAGTGGCCCGGAGCAGTCCATGTTGGAAAAGGAAGGGGTCACCTGGCATGGGGTGCTGGAGCACAGGGTGGTACAGAGGGTGTCCACATGCTAGATCATATGGTAGTTCTTTGCTTAAATTCCTTTAAAAAATATTTTAAACACGTTTTTATTGATTTTGGGGAAAGGGCTGGGGGATGGAGGGAGAGAAAGAGAGAAACGTCAATGAGAGAATCATCGATAGGTTGCCTCTTGTACCCAAGCTGGCCGGGGATCAAACCCTAATCTGGGTACCACTTTACATTCTCACCAGCAATGCACAAGAGTTCCAACTTCTCCACATCCTTGTCAGCACTTTTCTGTTTTTATAATAGCCATCCTAATGGGTGCGGAGTGGTATCTCATTATGATTCTGACTTGTATTTCCCTAACTATTAGTGATGTTGAACATATTCTCCTGTACTTATTCGTGATTTATATATCTTCTTTGGAGAAATGTCTGTTTAAGTCCTTTGCCCATTATTCAGTTAGATTATTTTGTTGTTGTTGAGTTTTAGGAGCTTTCATATACTCTGGATATTAATCCCTTATCAGATATATGATTTTGTAGATTGCCTTTGGATATTAATCCCTTATCAGATATATCATTTTGTAGATTGCCTTTTCACTGTTAATAGTCACCTCTGATGCACACATTTTTATTTTTATACTAGAGGCTTGGTGCATGAAAATTCATACACTGGCGGCGGGGGTGGGGGTGGTATGTGTCCCTCAGCCCAGACTGCACCCTTTTGCAGTCTGGGACCCCACTGCCTCGGAGGCGGGAGAGGCTCCTGCCACAGCTGCTGCGCTCCCCTGTGGGAGCGCACTGACCACCAGGGGGTGCTCCTACCTTGAGCATCTGCCCCCTGGTGGTCAGTGAACAGCAAGTGGGGGTTCTGCTGTTCAGTCAATTTGCATATTAGGGTTTTATTATATAAGATTTTTAGAGAGGGAGAGAGATATATAGAGAGAAACATTGATTAGAGAAAAATATCATCAGCCAGCTGACTCCTACCTGCACCCCAGTGGGGTCTGAGCCTGCAACCTGGGCATGTGCCCTGACTGGGAATCAAACCAGTGACCTCTTGATTCATGGGTCAACACTCAACCCCTGAGCTACACCAGCCAGGTGTGATGCACACATTTTTAAAAAATGTATCCTTATTGTTGAAAGTATTACAAATGATGACTCACACATTTGTTATTATGATGAAGTCCTATTTATTTTTTCTATTGTCGTCTGAGCTTTTGATGTCATATCCAAGAAATTATGCCAAATTCAGTGTCTAAAAGCTCTTCCCCTATGCTTCTTCTAAGAATTTTACCTTACATTTAGGTCTCTGACCAGTTTTGAATTAGTTTTTGTATATGGTACAAGGTAAGGGTCCAACTTTATTCCTGCATGTAGTTATCTAGTTTTCCCAGCACCACTTGTTGAAAAGGTTTCTCTTTTCCTATTGAATAGTCTTAGCAATATCATTAAAAAGCATTTGACCATATAAGGCAAGGGTTCATTTATTGGGACTCTATTCTGTTCTATTGGTCAATTTATCTGTCTTTTCTTCTATTTTTATCCTCACCCGAGAATATTTTTTCCATTAATTTTCAGAGAGAAAAAAGGGGAGTGGGGAGAGAGAAACATCGATATGATTGGTTGCCTCCTACATGCACCCGACCAGGGTCAGGGATCGAATTGCAACCCAGGGATGTGCCCTTGACCAGAATGTAACCCAAAACTCTTTGGTGGGCAGGCCAATGCTCTAACCACTGAGCAACGCAGTCCTGGGCAATGTGTCTGTCTGTATTAATGCCAGTACCTCACTGGTTTATTTTTTATTTTTTGTTAAGATATAATTGACATATAAGTACCATACTGTTTTGACCTCTGTAGCTTTGCACTAAGTTCTGAAATCAGGACATGTGAGCCCTCCAACTTTGTTCTTTTTCAAGACTGTTTTGGCTAGTTGGGGGTCTCTTGAGATTCCACATGAATTTTAACAGAGTTATTCTATTTCTGTAAGAAATGTCATTGGAATTTTGATAAGAATTGCATTGAATTTATAGATTGCTTTTTGGTGGTATTGATATCTGAACAATATTATATCTTCCAGCTCATGAACATGGTATGGTTTTCCATTTATTTAGCCAGAATAGCACTACAAATTCAATTAAACAAGTATTTACTGAAATCTTATTACATTCGAGGCACTATTAAAAATACAGTTCACTAAACAGAGACATTCTTCCTCTAAATCCCTTTTTCAATTCCCAAATTTAAAACACATTTCTTTCTCAAAGAAGGATTTACTTCTTTTGGATTGAAGTTTGTGTCAGAAAATATGCAATTGATTTAGTCTAAAAATCAGAGAGTCAGTGATTTCAGTTAACTTCCAAAGGCCATTTACTTTTCTTAAATAACACTCTCCTTTAAATGGAAGGTGAAGAACCAAATGCTTGATAGAAAGATTTATTTGTACATATACCCCAACCATCATCATTAGAAAACAACTCGGAAATATAGCCAGAGAAAAAAAATATTTTAGAATATAACAGAAGTAATCCTGTTATTTGCAGATTTTTAATAAATTTCTCTATTATGATTGAATATGGCAAAGAAAAGAGCATTTGTAAATGAAAACAAACCCAAAAGGTAAAAAGCTGGTGGCTGTATTCCTGGCCCCTTGTTCCACTTTTGGGTCTTCAGCATCTGCAGGCGGGTTTCTGCTCTAGCACCCTCTGCTACCGGCTCCCCGCCGCAGGCTCTCCTTCCTCCACTCTGCCTCACCTGTTGTCAGGGGATCTTCCTAAAGTGTAATTCTCATCATCACTCCTTTGCTCAGAAGGTTATTTACCACAGAAGGGCCAGCTCCTGAGCTTTGCAGGATGCCCCATACTCACTTTCCTGCCCGATTTCTCTTTTTTTAAAGAAAATAAATTTTCACCTGGCCAGTGTGGCTCAGTGGTTGAATGTCAACCCATGAACCAGGAGGTCATGGTTCGATTCCCCGTCAGGCCACATGTGGGCTCAATCCCCAATATGCTGCAGCAAATGTGTAAATGTTGGTGCATCTTTACCAGACATGTCACGGACCAATCACAGACTCTGCAAATGGGCAGCCATCTGCTCTGTTCCCCCAACCCACACACATTCCACACACTGCCAGCGCAGGGAAGGGCAGGACATGGCCTACCTTCTGCTCTTGCACCTCAAACACTGCTTCGTGGACACTGCAGGCAAAAAGAGAGGTGGGCAGATCACTTAGGTCCATCATCTCTTCCAAGTCATCTTCATTTTCACCAAAAACCATCTCTTCTTCCTCTTCTTGGTCACTGGTACAGAGACCTGACTGGCCATCATTCCAAGATTTCATAGTGTCCCTCAGCATTTTCCCCTAAAAGCAGGTCTTCACTGTTTTTAAAGTGCTAAGATGTCTACCAGGCATCTACTGTCAAAAAAAGAAAACAACAGAGGTAAGATTTTGAGCAAACGATGTTCCAATCAATTCTCAAAACAGCAATTCATTAAGGGAAACAATTTTATTCACTAAAGATAAGTCAGCATTTAAATCAGCTCATTAGTCTTCACAAATGAATTCTATATACACTAACTCGATTTGATTAGCATATTTTGTGTGATATAGTTCACTAGCAATGATATAATACCAAAAAGACACAAAAAAACTACAACGGCAATAAGTTTTCTAGTGAAATCGAGGGGGGAAAAGATAACAGAAAAGGAGATAATATCAATATGTATGCTAGTCTGCAAGCCGCAGGAAGGAAAATGTGAACCAGAACTGCCTTCCCATATTTGTTGTGGGTTTTAGGTCTACAACATGGAAACTGCACAGCAGAATAAAATGCACACTGATTCACTCACCATCTGCAGCCTGAAATATGGTCAGCGAGGAGCTGATGTTACCTCTGCTAACCAATCTGGTTTTTTTAGATATACTCTCAAAGAATTAAGCTACAGAACTGACAGTTCTATACCAAGTCAGTCCTTGTTAATATTAGAAATATTTACAGGAGGTAACATCTGTCATAGACAACAATCAAAACGATGTCCTTTTCCGAACGTTTAAAAAAATCAACAATTTTAAACCCAAAGCATGGAGCTCCCCGAGTCCCTTTGCTGAACAGTGGGAGAGAGTCTGTCCTGTTTATGTGCATGGCCCTCTGCTCCAGTGAACTGCACCCCACACCCACCGAGCAGAGTGCCTTAACCACAACACATGTGAAGATGCTGAAACAGAATTTAAAAAATATCAAGTACAGCCGAAACCGGTTTGGCTCAGTGGATAGAGTGTCAGCCTGCGGACTCAAGGGTCCCAGGTTCGATTCCGGTCAAGGACATGTACTTGTTTGTGGGCACATCCCCAGTGGGGGGTGTGCAGGAGGCAGCTGATCGATGTCTCTCTGTCATAGATGTTTCTAACTCTCCTCCCTTCCTCTCTGTGAAAAATCAATAAAATATATTTAAAAAAATATCAAGTACAGAAAAGTTAAGTGATCATGATTACTACTACCTCAATGATACTCAATTTATTTTCCTTCTTATTTCAAAGAACATACGGCTGGAAATATATGGCTTATATAGAGCACACTACAGGATGGTAACCCTAATATATAAAAAGCCAGGGGCTGTCATGACTGAAACAACGGACAGACGACCAAACATAGGCTATGTGGGGCGCCAGGCCAGCAGGGGGGTTAGTGAGGGACGACCAAACAACTGAACAGCAGGCTGTGTGGGGCAACCAGGCTGGCGAGAGGTGGGGGGGAAGGGGAGAGACAGTTGGGGGCATCCAGGCTGGCAGGCCAGCAGGGGGGGGGGGCAGTTAGGGATGACCAGGCCGGCGAGGCCATTGAGGGTGACCAGGTTGGTGGTGGTGGGGGCAGTGAGGGGTGATCAGACTGGCGGGAGGGAGGCAGTTAGGGGCGACCAGGTCAGCGGGGGGCGGGCAGTTGGGGGTGACCAGGTAAGCAGGCAGTTGAGCAGTTAGGAGCCAGCGGTCCTGGATTGTGAGAGGGATGTCTGACTGCCGGCACCTGTTCAAGATTCCCGTCCTCACCCAACCTGCATTAAAGACAACCCTTTCAGAGCTGACCTTCCCGTCCGTCCGTCAGTTTACCTCTCAGTCTTTCCTGCTGACTTCCTAACAACTTCCTGGAAAGAGTAAGTCTTTGCTGTGTTCACTTCCTCAACTCCAGCCACTCCCGAATTCAGTGTGGCCGGATTTCTGCCATACCTTTTGGCTGAAGACGCCCCCGCCGTGGACAGCAATGGTTTCCTAAGAGCTGGAACCTAACTTCAGGCCTCAGCCCACCTCCGCAGCATGAAATCCTGCCACCCACCCAGGCACTCTGAAACCTCCCTGTGCCCTGCCCTCTGGGTCCCCGTCCTTCCTGCCTCTCCCCCCCACCCCCACCTCCGTCCCCCAGCTGCCTTTATCACTGGCTCCTCATTCTCCACTCACCCTTGACAACTTCTCTGAGGTTTCCTCCCCATCCTCCATCCTCTTCCTTTTCTTCCTCTACCAGCATCGTTTGAGCCCTACCCAAGCATTTAACCACCTCACCACCAGAGTTCTCAGCTTGGTTTCTTGCCTCCTGTGGTGCACACACATCAAGTGTGTATCGATACTGTCTCTCGTTTCGGACAATGGTTCTTCAGCCAGGAAGGAAGTCCCCAAAGTTGAGGGGAAAGCAAGGGCAGAATCTTGGGCAATGAGGATGGGGAGTTTGGAAAAAGCACACAACCCCATGAGACTGTAATGTGCCCCTAGGTCTTGCCTGCCTAAGTACACTGCTCTGTGTGACTTACACATCCAGACTCAACCTCCCTCGCCTGAGTTCTGGAGACGTCTATTTTTAGCTTTCTATTGAATAATTCTACTTGGGTAGCCTGCAGGTACTACACTGTTTTAAATGCATTCATTTAACTAGATTTCTGTGCTGGAAATCTCCAATCTGGAAAGGAACCTGGTGAGGGGGAAATGGTATCTAATTGTGGTTTTTCATTGTAATCTTTTCTTCCAGACTGTTGTCAGGTGGAGTTCCTAGCTCTCATAGTTTTTGTGTTTTTTTTCTTTTCTGTTATGTACTTATCTTATGACTATTTGTTTACAACTCACCCCTAGCTACCAGACCATGACTGCCTGTGAGTCCCCAGTCCCTGGCACAGCTTCTAGCTTACAGTAGAAGCTGAATAAGGATTGCTGAATGGAAGCAGATAGCACTGTGTTTGCACCACAGATAAGGCAGCACAGACAAAGGAAAACACAATTCTGCGTGAGATCAGAGACAGCTTCCCATCAGAGGTTCTGGTGAAACTGAAAGGATGAACACCATTTCAGCAGGAAAAGAATGGGCGTGCCTTCCCAGCAAAGCCGTTCAAGGGCAAACAAAGGTCAGTGTGCGCAGAGATCAAGTACTCTTGTGTGGCCAGAGTGTGCCTGCTTGGTGGAGATGGCATGAGACAAGGTTAGAAAGGTAGGTAGGAGCCGGGAACCCATGAAAACCAGGCCAGAGAGTTTTGACGTTAAGATCCCGTCAATTTCAGCATGCCACCGAGGTGTTCAGGCAGGGAGATGATACAACCAACCCAATTCAACTTTCAGTATCACTAAAGGTGGACTGTCTTTGTATCTTAATTCTTAGAGGCACTAATGTTTTGAATCTCCCACTACCTCCAACGTATTAAAAAGAGGTGAGGAAAATACCGTGCCCATTTTTTTTAGAGGTTGCAGAGTTGGGGAGCTCTGAATGGCTAGATTTTGAAATCTGAGAAAGTCATTTCTGATAAGATTTTTTGTTTGTTTCAAAGTTCTTCCTCTTAACCCCTCAAAAAAAAAAAATCAGATCACAGGGGAAAAAAATATTCACCTGATTTAAAAAAAAAATGTCTTAAATGTTGCACCTTCATTTCCTGTTTTCTACCTGTGTTTTTGGGTAACTTTTTTGGAGGGACTATAATTTCAAACAGAAAAGTTTTAGGAATAGTACAAGGGCCCTAACAGGTTTGGCTCAGTGGATAGAGTGTCAGCCTGCAGACTGAAGGGTCCAGGTTTGAATCTGGTCAAGGGTACATGCTCAGGTTGTGGGCTTGATCCCCAGTGTGCAGTGTGCAACAGGCAACCGATCAACAATTCTCTTTCATCACTGATGTTTTTACCTCTAGCTCCCTTCCCCTCTGAAATCAATAAAAATATATTTTAAAGAAATAATAGTACAAGGAATTCCTGTATACACTTTACCCAGAGTTACCTTTACTTATATTTCTGCCTATTTTAAAAATCAGTCTCTATTTTTATATATATACTTCCCCCTGAATCATTGAGAGTAAGATGTGTGCTCTCCTTATTCCCCATTACTTTAATGTGTAAGAATATAATTTTCTAACTTAACCCACACTACAGTGGTCAAAACTAGGAAATTTAACACTGATATAATACTATATCTAAATCAGAGGCTATATTCAAATTTTTTGTTATCCCAATGTCCTTCACAGCTATTTTCTCTTCAATATTTTTTGGGTTGTTAAATTATTCGACTTTTGTTCCAAGATAGTTCAATAATCTTTATAGTCTTGTCATATTTCCTTCACTTACACATTACTGCATATTTGATACAGTTTAAAAGGATGGATTGATGAAATACGACAGTAGCTGTAAACAAATGTGGAGTCTTGAAGTCTATCCCATCAGACGAGTATCAGGCTCCATAGTCAGACTTTTCTAGATTTAAACTCTGGCTCCCCTATGTTTGCTTTGCTTCCCCTTTGGTTTGAGGAAATCAAAATCAAAATCCTGTCCTACCAATGATCACAGACACTAGAGGGTCGGGGTATGCCTGGGAGAGAGGGGGGGCAATGGGGAGATATGTATAAAAAATTAATAAAAATTAATAAAAAATTAAAAAAAAGAAATAAAAAGAAAATCCTGTCCTATATGATAAAAGCGTAGTATGCAAATTGTCCCCTCAACCAGGAGTTTGTCCGGAGTTCAACCAGGGAGGGAGGACCCGGCTGGCCCCCAGAAGCCACTAGGGAACCACGAAATTAGTGCACTGGACCTCTAGTGGGAATAATAATGGTCCTTGGCTATTAAGACTTAAATGAAAGCATATATGCTAAATGCTCAGAATAATACTTTGCATATATAGTAAATGCTGAATAATGATTTCTGTATGGGCACAATCCATGTCAATGCATTGTTGGGTGGGAAGAACCCAAAAGGACCACAGGTGTACTTGATATTAAAAGAATAAAATGAGAAAAATACATTCCCAACTGATCCAATTCCAAGCAACAAAATGGCTACAAAAGTAAACCCAACACTTTCCATAATTTTAAGAAAACTGTTCAAGCACAGACCTATCAATAAAACCAGTTCTGGAGCAACCACTGGCAGTAGTAATGTGGCTCCGGTATGAAAATGTTAAAGATTTAAAATTAGACAACTGGCTGAAAAAGTCCTCACAAAATCTTATGTTGTAATTCAGTACATACAGTATTAGAGACATTACCATTCAGATGATGGTTCCCTCGCTAAAGGCAAACCATGAGATTTTTTTAGCTATAGCTTAAGTCAACGTTGTCAACCATTTCATAATTTTTGACATTATAAATGCAGTTAGGTTTATTTGTTTTTAAAATAAGTTTTTATTTTAGAGAGAGGGATAGAGAAACAGAAACATGGATGAGAGAGAAACATCAACTGGCTGCCTCCCATACACCCCTTAACTGGGGATTGAGCCTGTAATCTGGGCATGTGCCTGACTGTGAATCAAACAGCGGCCTCCTGGTTCCTGGGTCAGTGCTCAACCTGTGAGCCACCCTGGCCGGACTGCGAGGTTTTAATAGAAAGAGATATGATCAAAGCCAGCCAACAGGCCTGACAATCCTAGCACACATGGAAAAAAAAATCATTTTATAAGGTAACTCAGGTGGTACTTTAAAAGTAGCCTGGTTTTATTAAGGCAAAGAAAAAGAAATGACAAAAGGATACCGGTTGTATGCTGTTATTACGGGAGTTGTTGCTAACTCTGCCCCAACACCAACTATGACAAGACTAAAGCTGTCCCTCAGTTTACCAACCCAGGAGACTGCTGACTGGTTCCACGGAAGGGGAGGAGCTTCTACAAGCAAAGCTCAGCATCATCTCCAGTGCAACTGTAGCTGAGGCTGGCTTCCGGCAAACGGTTCCTTCATGGAGACATCAGATGAGTGGAAAACTCCAAGTAGCATGACCATCTGCTCTGCTACAACAAGTCTTGTGACAAAAGTAATCCATCAAGGCAAAATGTCAAGCACATGGATTTGGCTTTGCATTGTAAGTTCTGAGCAGAAAATATAAATTCCTCCTCCTCCTCCAGGATTAAAAAACACATTTCCTTTTTTTTTTTTTTTAATATGGAACGCTTCACGAATTTGTGTGTCATCTTTGCACGGGGGCCATGCTAATCTTCTCTGTATCGTTCCAATTTTAGGATATGAGCTGCTGAACCGAACACGAGATTTCCTTTTGAAAAGAATATGCTTCTCAACTAAGTGATCATTGAACTACTGCAGTCAGGCTAGATGCACTTACTATTTTTGATGCGTTCAAAATGCTACTGATCAATTCTGGAAGCGAATTACGTACTCCATTTCCAGCTCTACAGTGAGTGCCCTGCTAAAGAACCTCTGGAAAAGCCACGTGGCTTTTTGCTTTCTGTTTGTCCTATAAGATAAGGAAAATATTCACAGGGGCTGCTGCACTACTAGGTTCCTTTTTAAAGTATCTGAAATATAAATTTAGACTAAATTTCTTTTAAAGAAATGCCTTCAGGATTGTCAAGGTGGGGGTTCTGAATGGCTATCATACAAGCCTGTATTTTCTGTTCCGTCCTCATTCACCATTTACAGGAAGAATTTCATTTTTTTAAATTCATTGGTATTTTTTTAATTTTTAAATATATTTTTATTGATTTCAGAGAGGAAGGGAGAGGGTTAAGAACATCAATGATGAGAATAATTGATTGGCTGCCTCCTGCACGCCCCCTACTGGGGATGTGCCCGCAACCAGGGTACATGCCCTTGACCGGAATGGAACCTGGGACCCTTCAGTCCACAGGCCAATGCTCTAACCACTGAGCAAAACCAGCTAGGGTTATTGGTAGAATTTTACGACATTTTCATAGCTGTGGTGAAAAGAAAATTGGTGCAACTGTAAAGTAAAATAGGTGAAAAGTCAACTTTTTGTATTTTGTATATTTCAATAACCTATGCCCTCTTTTCATAGATAATCTAGAATTGTACCTATTATAATCATTGAGATTCAGTGCCTTAATGGACTTCCAAATCACACTATTTTTCATGATGTTTGGCTTAAGTCTTTCAACCAAAAAATCCTCCAGCACCGTGCAAAATTTGTTCTCATTTGTAACCCTTAACATCCACCAGTCTAAAAGCTTTACAAATATTATCATTCAACTAGAGGCCCGTTGCACGAAAATTCATGCAAAAGCAGGCCTTCCTTCCCCAGCTGCCGACACCTGGGACCCAGGCTTCCCTCCTCCGGCCGCTGGCAGGCACCTTGGACCCAGGCTGGTTTCCCTCTAGTCCGGCTTGGTCAGGAAGGACGCCTGGAATGATGTCCATTCTAATTAGCATATATCCCTTTTATTATTGTAGTGGAAAAACTCTTGTTTTCACTATAAGCATTGAAATCTCTCCCCAAGATAAGACAGAAAGGTTTGCCAACACAGTAAAATGTAAAAAAAAAAAGGGGGGGGGTATACTATTAGTTTTCAGGCCTTTCATTGTCTTCCTGTTCCCCAAGTGCACTTGTAGAATACCATGATAAAATCCCCACCAAAAAAAAGACAGATTTGCCTGATGCACAAACATCCTTATCCCTCAGTCTCAATGCTGTGCCTTTATAATTTAACACACAGAACCAGAGCTAATGCAATAACCTTAAAGTGATATCATCCACAATCATCCATAATCACAGCTGCAAATATGTCAGCTGCTTCCCTTACCACATGCAGCAGATATCTGGGAAAAGTTAGAATGGATGCGGCGTGCCGAGGCGATTTTTCTGCAAGAGGGAGCGCATAGCTTTGGCTTTGCGCACTACAGTGAACCATCTCTTTAATCCTAGCCCTGTCTCTGAAGCAAGGATCTGCACAGCTCCCTACACACGCTCCTAATCCCCGAAGGGGAGGGTCAGGTTTTTGCAGGAAGCCCCCGGAACGCAGCAACCTGGAAACAGGGCACGGCTGCTCTCTCGGTCCGGGCAGCGGCTGGGAGCAGGCAGGCAAGTTTCAAGAAGTTAGTGAACAAGTGATGCATCGCGGGGGAGGCGGAGCGCGAGAGGACCGGGGGCGGACAGGGAGGAGGAGGGGTTCCCCCTTCTGGCCTCTGGGTTTCACCCGCAGCACCTTCGCTGCCTTCGGGAAGGCGCAGGCCGGGCCTGTCAGCTTTGCAAAAGTCACACAGCCGTCGGGGAGGGCACTGACGGTGGAGAGGAGCGGGCCATTTCCTGGGTTCTGTTTCCCAAGGCGCCGCCCCGGAGCTGCCAGGGCAGACGCCCGGGCAGAGAGGGGCTGGCCCCGGAGGCGAGGACGCCGCGGCATCTCCAGGGTCCGGGGCACCAGGGCGCCCACCCCTCCCGGGCATCTGCGCACCATTGCTTCTCTTTCACCATCGGGCTGTTGTTTGGGCTGAACTTTGCGCACCCCGTGCTCCACGCCCGACCCGGAGCTGGGTGGTGACCACCTGTCGCGGACGTGTGGGGCCCGCCACACCCGGCCGAGGGGACTCACCTGCGCGCGCCCTGGGCAGCTCGGCTGCAGGCAGGCGGGCAGCCCGGGGAGGCCGGGCGGGGCTGCGTGGGAGCCGCACGCCAGGAGGAGCCGGACGCGGCGAGACGCACCGGGCGGTGGTCGAGGCAGAGGCGGCGCGGGCCGTCTGGCCGCCACACCCTCGTCGCCGGCGGGAGAGGCCGCCCGGGCCGGGGAGAGGCCCAGCCAAACTGCTCGTGCCGCGCGCGCGCGCCCGGCCCCGCGCGCTCCCGCCCCGCCCCGCCCCGCCCCGCCCCGCCGTGCCCGCCCCCTCCCCCGGCGCAGGCGCCCGAGATCGGCGGCCCGGGCTGCGCGCGGTCCGGGCGCCGGCAGGAAGCGGCCCCGCCCTGGCGCGCGGCCGCGGGGCGGGGCGGGGCCTGGGCGCGCGCGCACGTGCCCGGCGCCGCTGCTTTTCTGGTTCCGGGCGGCGGCCGTGGGGGTTTGGGCTGTCACGCTGGGGCCGCAGCACCCGGAGCGACCTCTCGCCGGGGCCAGAAGCAGTTTACCTCCTCCTCCTCCTGCTCGGCCCTTATGTCGGTCACGAGAACAGGAGGGATGTTAGGAGCCTTTACTGAGGCTCAATGACTGTGTGCCGCGCTGCTTTGCGAGCGTTGCCTCGTTTAACCTCGCGGTAAGCAGCGAGCCGTGTGTTACCCTCATTTCATAGACGCGGGGGGCTCCCCTGTGCTTAATGGCCTGGCGAGAGCGGCTGCCAGGAGGTAGCTGAGCTGTAGGTAGCGCTGGGTGTGCAGCTGCTCATCCCTGACTCTGACCACGTGGGGTTCTGCCGCCCCCTCCTGCCCCTCCACCGCTCCCCGCTGCTGCACCCTGTGAACAGTATTAATGACGCTTAGATTGTTAGATCATCCTCTTCCCCTTCTTCACAAAACACTTTCCATGCCAGAGTCTTGCTTGTTTCTCCCGGAAGCCCTGGGAGACAGGGAGCATAATTACGCTTATTTTACAGAGAGCAAGGGCCTTAGCTGTTCAAGGAGTTGTCCAAAGTTACAGTGGGAGGACTGGGGCTTCCTTTGATAGATATCATTGTTATTATCATCTTATTTTTTTTAACATTTTTAAAAATATATTTATTGATTTCAGAGAGGAAAGGAGATATAGAAACATCAATGATGAGAATCATTGATCAGCTGCCCTGCACGCCCCCTATTGGGGATCAAGCCCACAACCCCGGGCATGTGCCCCTGGTCGGAATCAAACCTGGGACCCTTCAGTCCGCAGGCCGACACTCTATGCACTGAGCCAAACAGGCTAGAGCTTTTTAACATATTTTTATTGATTTGAGAGAGGAAGGGAAAGGGAGAGAGTGATAGAAACATCAATGATGAGAGAGAATCATTGATTGCCTCCTGCATGCCCGCACTGGGAGTTGAGCCTGCAACCCAGGCATGTGCTCTGAACCATGACGTCCTATTTCATAGGTTGAGGCTCAACACTGAGCCACACCAGCTGGGCTTGTGTGTTGATTTTATTGTGTTATTTATTTATTTATTTATTTTATGAGACATCTGTGCCAAGTTTGGGAGACAGTCTGTGTCTCTTCCCTTCCAGTGGTCGGCAAACTGTGGCTTGCGAGCTGGCAGTTTGCCATTCTGTTGACTGAGTTTGCAGACCACTGGTCACTAAACTAAATGTTACCGTGTAGTTGGAAGCTGTGAGGATTAGGCAACTGTGGCATATTGTGTGCAAAGAGGTAAAAGGTAGTATATGACGGAGGTCAGCAAACTAGTCAACAGAGCGGCAAACCACAGCTCCAGAGCCGCAGTTTGCCGACCACTGCTTGGACCACAGAGAGGGAAATAGGCACAGAACAGGCCAGGAATTTGTTGTCTTAAGGATGTGCAGTTGGAGGGAAATCAGTGTGATCACTGCTCCCCTCCCCCATTAATGACCCCCTCAGAGTCAAAGGGAAGCAAATTGAAGGTCAACATCAAGGAGGCAGTGCTGTCAGGCACTCAGCACCTGGGTCATGACCCTGTACCATCAGAGACTTACGTCCAAGGATTGCCCTCCAAGTCCCCCCACCCTGCTCCTTCTTTCTGTTGTTTCTGCTGTTCCCCACCCTGACCTAACCAAGTTCTTTTCTTTCATTTACTTAACAAATATTTATTGAAAGTCACTTCTTTCGTTAAGGTCACCCTAAGAACCGCAGTAATTTTTCTTCTCTGAATTCCTCTAACGCAGCAACTTTGGTGAAAACTGAGTTTTTCGGTCAAATGAGTTTGGAAACTGCAGCGTTCTGTATCCCCGGCTGAGGATCCATAATGCACATTCACAGAGAAAGGGCTCTGAGAAATCCCACAACATAAAGACAGGTTCAGCCTTAACTCAGAGCTTCCCTGAGGTGTTAGGCCCTGGGCCGGGCACTGGCTTCCAACGGCGAAGCCCACACAAATCTGCCCTTCAGGGGCTCACAGCTAGGGGAGACGGGTAAATAAATAGATAATTGTGGAACAGTTGTATACATGCACTCACAAAGGCATTTGTAAAATGCTAACAAAACAGAGAAAGAAGTGAGCAAGTCTACCTAGAGAATTAAGGGAGGTTCTGCAGTTAAGAGGCTATTTGAGTCCTACCTGATTTGGCTCAGTAGATAAAGCATTGGCCTGCCGACTGAAAGGTCCTGGGTTCAATTCCGGTCAAGGGCATGTACCTCGGTTGCCAGCCTGGGCTCTGGTTGGGGCTCGTATAGGAGGCAACCAATCGATGTATTTTTATCACATCGATGTTTCTCTGTCTTTCCCTCTCTCTTCCACTCTCCCTAAAATAATAAAAATAATAAATCAATGGAAAAATATCCTCCGATGAGGGTTAACAACAAAAAACAACAACCGAAAAGGCAATTTGAGTACGAGTTTTCTAGGTGGAGTATATGAGAAAGGCATTCCATAGAAATAACAGCTTATTTGGACAGATAAGTAAACCTCTGTGTTGGTTTTTGGTATTAAATATTGTTCAGGTGTTTTTTGTTTTTATTTATTTTTATTTTTTTGCGTGCAATATACCACTCACACTGGGTTAAGCAATGATGGGATTCATTGACTCATATAACAGAAAGGTCATGGACTTCAGGCATGGCTGGATCCAGGCGCTTAAACTGTGACATCAGGATGTAGATTTTGTTCTCCATTTTTTGACTTTGTTTTCTTCTTGTTGGCTTTTCATTCCCAAGCTGCCTTTCCCAATGAGTTGGCAGCATAGCTGCTTACAGCTTCCAGTCACATCCCTACCAGCAGAGAGAGAACTTCTTTTCCTCCATGCTGTCAACACAAGTCCCAGGACTACTCTTGTTGGTCTAACTTGGTTACCTGACATCACTAACCCACTCTCTTGAGAAGGGACATGGGATATTCTCACAACTCAGGCTTGGCTCAGGTACTTCCCTCTGGGGCTGAGATCAGCAGCTCTTAGATCTCCTGGCCTGAGCACTGGGGAGAAGTGGCTTCCTGTGCGAGGTATGTTCTTCCCCTCAGATCTACCTTCTACCATTCTCTTTCCTGATTTGTGCCTCAGGAAGCTGATCCCAAGCATGGCTGCCTTGAATGGGTGCCTCTGGCTTACAGTCAGATTTATCCAGGAGAAGATGTTGGGAGGAGATCAGAGGGTCGGAGGAGGATGAAGTAGGGTGTTATTTCATAGGCCCCTTCCCTTCTAGGGCACTGCACGTAGGCTACGTACATCTCCTGAGGCTTCTGTCAAGTGATTCTTTTCATACAGGTCTCTCTCCTAGTTCTAAGAGTCTCCCTTATCTTGGCCTGGACGTGGTAATGGCACTTCTGTATGGAAGCTCAGGGTATCATACCATCATTACTTCTTGTTTCCCTCAACCTTGCCCACACGTTTATAAGTCACCTTTACCAATCTCCCCTCAAATTAACCTCCTGCTGGAACCCTGATGGTTACATTCATCAAAAGCAATTCAAGTTTCTGTCCAGCTGGCGTGGCTCAGTGGTTGAGCATCAATCCATGGACCAGGAGGTCACGGTTCAATTCCCGGTCAGGGTACATGCCCGGGTTGCAGGCTCAATCCCTGGCCGGGGGCGTGCAAGAGGCAGCTGATTGACGATTCTCTCGTCGCTGATGTTTCTACCTCTCTTGCCCTCTCCCTTTAAAATCTCTTAGAAATCAATAAAAATATTTTTTTTAAATGTAATTCAAGTTTCTATTACGAAAAGAAAGGGAAAGGATAAAGAGCAGGCAATCGCAATAAGATAGCCATACATTATTACAGTAGTGCTACTGCAATAGCGCAGACCAGAGATGATAGTGGCCTGGATAACAGTAATAGGGGAGGAAGTGGTGAAAAAGAGTATGATTCTGGCTATAAGGGCAACGTTAACAAAATGTACTAGTGAATTATATGTAAGTGGTGAGCATTAGGGAAGAGTTGAGGAAGTGGTTGGAAAACAGGTCTGGAGCCTAGGATGAACTCAGGCCAGGGATGGTGATTTTGGAGGGAGGGTGGTGGGTGGTTTAAATCATGGGCTCAGACAAGATGACCCAGGAAGAGCATGTGGAACAGAACACAAAGGGGCAAAGGGTAGAATCCAAAAACAGCACCAACCTTTATGTGGTGGGCAGAGGAAGAGTTTCCATTTTGAATCTTATCAACTAGGTTATAAGAAACTCGAGAATAAGAATGGAATCTTCCACATCTTTCCTTTTACCATTGTGTCCGGCAAGGTGCCGGGCACACAATGTGTAATAAATGCTTGTTATGAATGAACTTGGCACAGTTTCACATTTCTAACCCTCCTTCCCATCATTGTGAGTTTTGAGTTTCAGGCAGAGAGAGAGAAAAAAAAGAGAGAGAGAAATTGACCCGGTGCGGCCGGATCCACTTGAAAGCTGTGTCGAGGTTGACGAGAGTTTTGCTGTCCTGGGAAACCCGATAGAGCCTGTCAGATGCTGCTGCAGATCTTCGGGAACTCGTCTTGTGCCTTTCAGGAGAATTTCCAGATAAGCGATTTCATTTCAGATTTTGTCACTCTTGAGCAGATTTAAAAGTCAGTACTTTAAAATCTCTAAATTAGATTTGTGCTAAGGAAGTAAGAGAAGTGGTGTAAGATCTCCATCTCACACTCATGCATTGCTGGTGGAATGTAAGCAGAGATGACTGTCTTTGGAAACTGTTTGCCCGGTTATCAAGCTAAATGTATACCTACCCTGTGGCCCAGAAATTCTACTCCTAGATATATACCCAAAGGAAATTTAAGCAAATGTCTGTCCCTCCCCCCAAAAAGAATGCTTTTTATTCATACTACCCCCAAACTGGAAATATCCCATGTTTCCATTTAGAGAAGAATGGATAGCCCTGACCAGTGTGGCTCAGTTGGTTGGGCATCGTCCTGGTGCCCTGAAAGGCTGCCAGTTAGAGTCCTGGTCAGGGCACATGCCCGGGTTTCAGGCTCGATCCCTGAGTCGGGGGCATGCAGGAGGCAATTGATGGATGTCCCACTCTCACATTGATGTTTCTCTCTTTCCCTCTGCCTTCCTCCCCTCTAAAAATCAATGAACTATCAAAAGAAAAGAAGAACGGATAAACAACCTATGGTACATTCAAGCCAGGGCATGCTACCCAGCCTGGAAGGAGCTGCTCTTTAAACAGTGCAATCCTTGAATGTGTTCGGAGAGACCATTTCCTGATTAATTTGAGTGGCAGATGGATGGAGAATAAGATCCAAATGACTAATCAGAAAGGAAGGGGTGCAGAGAGAGCCTAGGAGGAAAAGGAACATTAAGAATGGGCAGCTGCATGAATAGCCCAGGGACTAAAATTATTTTGATTTTTCTCGACTGTCAGTCAGGAGACAGGAGTCAAACTGACAGCCTTTTGGAGCCTTTAATATGAGCCCAGCCGGTGTGGCTCAGCGGAAGAGCACTGACCCATGAACCAGGAGGTCCCAGTTCAGCCCTTTCAGGGCCCATGCCTGGGTTGCAGGCTCAATCCCTAGTAGAGGGTGTGCAATAGGTGGCCGATCAGTGATTCTCATCATTGATGTTTCTATTTCTCTCTTCCTCTTCCTCTCTGAAATAAAAAACATGTTTAAAATTAAAATAAACAAACAGAATTTAAGCCCAACTGGCATGGCTCAGTGGTTGAGCATGGACCTATGAGCCAGGAGGTTATGGTTCAATTCCCTGTCAGGGCACATGCTCAGGAGGTGGGCTCGATCCCCCAGTGTGGGGCATACAGGAGGCAGCTGATCAATGATTCTCTCTCATCGATGTTTCTCTCTCCCTCTCCCTCTCTGAAATCAATAAAACTATTTTTAAAAACAAATTTAATATAAAGGATTGTTACCTAGATACGTATAAAGTTATTGACTAGTAACTGAATAGGTAAGAAGAACTCTGAGGGATTATAGAGTAGCAATTGCAGAAAGCAGCTACCATTCCCAGAAGGAAAGGGACCGAGGAAAGAAGGTGCAATTATTAACATTTAAAAGATAAGAGGATATTCAGCCATAAACGTGAACAAAGTATGGATACAGGCCACAGCTTGGATGAACTGTGAAAACATGTGAGGGAAAGAAACCAGGCACACAATTCAACATATCACAGTGGTCGGCAAACTGCGGCTCACGAGCCACATGTGGTTCAAGAGCCACAGTTTGCCACTCTGTTGACTAATGAGTTTGCGGACCACTGGGATAGGGGCTTAATCACAAGGAGCAACAGTCTGTAATTATTAGAATAGAGAGTCTATCAGCCTCCATTCATATGAAAATCCAAAGTAGGGAGATCTAGAGAGACAGTAGATTAGTGGTTACCAGAGGCTGGGAGGGTGTAATAGGGGTATAGGGAAGGAGAGCTAAAAGGTACTGGGTTTCTTTTTTTAAAAAAAAGACATGGTAAAATAGACGTAAACATTCAACTGCTCTAGAAAAAATTAGCCAAATGTAAGACACAAACGCAACAGATATCACATGGGTTGTTTTAAAATTAAATACCACTTTATACTTTTCTTTGCACCTAGCACACACATTTTTTTTTTGAAAAATAAGACATGCCATATTAGTCAAGAAGTTAACAAAATAGAAGCATCCACATAGAATATATTCTAAGGTGACTTCATTTACATAGCTTCTCAGAGAAACACACAGTTCTCTGCTTGTCAGCCAGTGTGGGACCAGATTTAGAATTCACGAGGCTGCAGGGAGGTTCCACACCACCACCCTGACGGATGACTGGTGTCCACACAGCACCATCAGGCTGGCTGGTTCCCACCGGAAAAGTAACGGAGATGTCAGTCCTCCCTTCCCTGCCCAGCGCCCAATTCCATGCTGCAAACCCCTCACGGGATCTCAGGCTTAATGGGAAGGAATTCGTCATTCCCATGCTTTGTCCCACACTTAGCTAGATTCACAGGAGCTTCGTGGGAGGGGTCACGGGAAGGGGGCGCTCAACTTTTGTCAAAACTGCTCAGGGAAACCGGAACCCGAGCCTCTAGAAGAGGGGAGCCCAGGGTGGGGAGGGGAAGACCACAGAACCACTTGGAGGCTGCTAGAAAGGAGAGGAAGGCGTGATCGTTAACGTGCTTGGAGCACTCGGGAGGGCTTGGGGATACCAGAGCCATGAGAACAAATGACCCTTCAGGGATGCGAGTGGGAAGTTGATGTCCCCCTCCCCTGGATAGCTGCGACTCTGGAATTTAATTCCCCTTTTGCAATCTGTTCTTGTAGGACTGCAGCTTCACCATACTGCATACGGCCTCCCTTCCAATCAGTGCCTGATCCTTCCATTCCCTCCTCAGGAGCCATGGAGGACTTCCAGGCCTTTCTATGATAGCTTTAAGCTCAAGGCCCTCTGTGATGGGCTCCCACAGCTTATAGTTCCAGGCTCATCTCCCTGTGCCCGCTGGCTCCCGCTGTGACCCCTCCCTCCCTATTTCTGTGCCTCCTCTGCCTGGGAGGTGGGGGTGGGGACGATCATTGGACTTCCCACGCTTTGTCCAAAACTTAGCTAGATTTGCCAATCATCAATGGGCGGGGCCCAGATCACCTCCCTTTTGAATACCTCATTCTAGGCTCAGGACCTGACCTTTAGCAGGACCCCAAAACTGACCTTTTCTGCGATCCCCTGTTGCACCTGGCCTGCCCTGCCAGTTTCCCTGCCGTTTCTGGGTGTCTGTGTCTCCCCCTGCCAGCCTGGAGGGCAGGAATCACTCTTTACTCTTTCTGCCCTCACCATCCAAATGCGTAAAAAATAGTAAGTGCCTCGTATTTATCATAGCGTTGCACTGAGTTGAGACCTACCATAAGGGGGGAAAGGGGCATTCACTATCCGCTGCCCTCTGAGGCAGGTGAGACACAATACAGAAGTGGTTAAGATACAATACAGAACCGGTTACCACAGGCAACAGAGACAGTTTTGTTTTTTTTGAAGTCAAGGAATGAAATCAGTAGTAAGCACAATCCATAAAGGTTAATCATCTACCAACACTGGTCTGTTAACACTGTTATCTTGCCTGTGAGTTCAAGGCTGCCCAGGGAAGCAGGAAGTGTAGCTCTAAGCAGTGATCATTGAATGGAGGTGCCCCTGACCCGATGGGGATTCTGTGACCTGCCCAGGGAACCCCAGGGGGGAGACAAGGAATGGCAATTCCAGCTTCCAGAAGGAGTGTGTCTGCCCCTGGGGGTTTTAAAGCAAACGTCTCTCTCAGTGACTAGGCTTTCAAGGTGTGCGATCCTCGGCTTACCTGCATCAGAACCACGTGGGCTGTGAGTTAAGCATGCAGATGCTTGGGCCCTACCCCTGTCCCACTTCATCAGAGTACCTGTGGTTGGGGTGAGGGGATTTGCATTTTCAATAAACTCCCTAGGGGGGAGGGGTACTTAAGATTTGCAAACCTTTTCCTGCCATCCTCGAAAATACACAGTCTAGATCAGTGGTTCTCAACCTTTCTAATGCCGCGACCCTTTAATACAGTTCCTCATGTTGTGGTGACCCCCAACCATAAAATTATTTTCGTTGCTACTTCATAACTGTAATTTTGTATCTGTGTTTTCCAATGGTCTTAGGCGACCTCTGTGAAAGTGTTGTTCCACCCCCAAAAGGGTCGCGACCCACAGGTTGAGAACTGCTGGTCTAGATGAAGAAGGTATAAATGCGGCCAACAAGAGGGGCTGCGGCTCCATTTCTGAGGGTGTGTGCCTCCCAGACATGTGCCTGGGGATGAGGACCCAAGCAGTCTCTGCTGACGCCAGGAAAATGACCCAACAACTCAGGCTTGGTGTGTCGATGAATAATGAGAATGGAGGGGAGCAATGCTGTCTCTGAAATGAGGTGCCCGCCCCCCCAATCTTACCAGAGGGCATTGGCGTGCAGGAGAACACACGTAAAACAGCCAGTTCTCTGTCTATCCTTTATAAGCGAGGCAATCGCCTTTTGTAAGATGGAAAGGGATTCTTCCTCCGTTAAGGGCTGCTGTGCCATCACTCTGCCCCTGTCCTTATTCTCCCCCATCTTCTCTTAACCTCCCAGTTCCTTTGGGGACGGGGGGGTGAGGGGGGGCGGGAGGGAGAGCTATCAAGTAGTTCACAGAACCAAACCAAATTAGTTTTCTGAGTAGATCCACTGTAAACCCACCCAGCGCGTTGCCCTGGGCGGGCACAGACAACGAGGGCAGAGCGCGTTCCCTGACCCACTAGCCACGGGAAGTCGACACAAACGTTACTGCAAATACGGAATCACGCGTGAGAGGGTGGCCAGCAGGCCTGCCCGTGGGGTGGGGGAAGGCGAGACTGAGAGGTCTCCAGCCCCGCCCGGGGTGTGGAGAGGAGGACGAGCAGAATCTCGGCCTGGCTGGGGCTCCGGAAGGCTTTGGTCATTGACTGAGGATGCCCAGTGACCAGCCTCAAGAAGGGAAAGGCTTTCAAACCCGCTGGACTCCCCAGGCAGAGGCTGCTTCCGGACCACCCACCGGGAACACCGCTTTCGCCCTCCTCCCTCAGCCCTATCATCGGAAATGTCCCAGACCGGGATAAACGTGATCTCTGCCAGAGACGAAGCCTTTTCGAGATGCCCCTCCTCACGGTTCCCGGCTTTTAAGAAAATACAACTTGAAAGGCGAGTTTTGGAACGAAGAGTTGAACCCCCGTGGGCGCGGCTGGTGCAGCTGCGAGGGGAGCGGGGGGAGTCTCCTCCGGGGCGGGCTCACTCCTTCTTGGTGTGTTCCAGGACTCGGTAGGGGAGGCCGGGGGCGCCCCTGGAGCCGTGTTCTTCCTGCATGACGGGCAGCGTGGCCGGAGCATAGATCTCAGAGATGCTGTCATTGTTCTCCAGGGCCCCGTAGGAAAAGGAAGCTTTGAGGTCGGGCTGGACTACCATCCCCTTGTCATGCATGTTCTGCATCCCTGAAATGAAACCCATTGCCCCCCAATCATTAGGTGGTGAGGGGGCCGGAGGAGGCTGCACCTCCCGCTGTCCCACCACAGGCCAACTAGAGCGCTCGAGAGCTAACCTGTACCTTATCCATTTCCTGAATGCTTTAGATCGAAAAAAGATCACCCGTAAATATGTACTAGAAATATTAGGGTTGCTAAGCAAGAAGGGGTGCATCTTCAGGAGCTAGGCACACAGACCAGCCACTGTCAAGAGGTACTCTCGGCTGGCCTAGACGGAGGGGGAAACATCTGTCTGGGCCGCGAGGGGCGTGGAACACAGCTGTGCTCTGGACATGGTAGATGCCATCGCTTTTCTGCTGGCGGAAGCTAGCACCCAGGAAACCTCATTACACTGGTGACAGAAGAGGGTAAGTTCTGTGTCACAGTGACAGATGCATCGGGATGCTCAGCGGGAGAGTTTTGACCTGCACATTAATATCCCAGACCCGCACAGAACAGAAGGTGTGATTTATCTTATTATTTCTGGGCACCCTGATGTTGGATTTCTACTTACATTTGAGGGTAAAGACATGAGTCATGAACTCCCTTACCCTTATGCTACAACCCTCCCCCCCGCTAGTCAGGAGGTACCTGTTCTTTTCTGAAGCCAACTCTTACCTTGTAGGGAGTTAAGACCCTTCTAATTCTCGCTCCCACACTGAGTCATAAGACATTGAACGCAAGGTGATTTCTATAAAAGCGCAATGAGGATGATAACAGCTGACCCCGGACTGCTTAATAGGCCTTAGACACGGGGCTAAGTGCTTTATATAGTAATAGTAACAACAGCAATAACATTAACAGTTACATGTACTGAATGTTTAGCTGGGGGCAGAGCTATTAAGTGGCACTGCCACCAGGGTTCACACTCAGGTGGTTCAGACTCCGAAGCTCATACTCTTCAGTGGAATGGTCCCTCCCAACAGCCCTCCCTGCACGCCTGGGTTCCCCCAAACTGTCCTCCCCTGCTGACCTGGTCGCCCCCAACTGCCTTCCTCTGCCAGCCTGGTTGCCCACAACTGCCCTCCCCTGCCAGCCATCTGTGTCCACATGCGAGCGGCCACCTTTGACCACATGGGGGCAGCCATTTTATGTGTTGGAGTGATGGTCAGTTTGCATATTACCCTTTTATTCGAGAGGATCCCCATTTCCTGACAGCATCTAATCCAAAGCAAAGTCCTGCTTCCTGAAACCCTCCCCCATCACCTAACACAAACCCAAATAATAAGTTCTTTCTGATGTCATACCTTCGTACTTAAACACCCCCAGTTCCCCATGGTGTCCATCTCCTCATTGCAATGGGCCACCCTATAGATTACCTGGGCGTAATCTCCAAAAATCCCAAGACAAAAAAGAGGCTACTCTCCTCGTTTTCAGGACAGGACAGATTCAGAGAGGTGAAGTAACTTGCTCAAGGTCACACAGCTAGAGAAAGACAGAGCGGGGATCTGACACCAAAGCCCGTGCTCTTATTCACTCTACAGAGGGACTGGGAAGACCCAGTTTGTGGAAGGACCCTTGTTCCCACATTGCACGAGCCTTAGCTGAGGGTCATTGGAAGGAGACAGTTGAAGAGTCTGTGGTCTGAATTTGGGGGGTGGGGAAGATGAAGGGATGCCTAATCCTCAGGGAAGAGAGTTGCCTCGCCAGGCATGGTTTAGCTTTTGGATTTTGTCAATGCTCTCTGGCCACAAACCACCAGGAGCACACCTGGAGTCTAACAAATCTGGCTTTACTGGCCCATTGCAACGAGGAGGTGGACACCATGGGGAACTGTAAGTATGAAGGTATGACATCAGAAAGAACTTATTATTTGGGTTTGTGTTAGGTGATGGGGGAGGGTTTCAGGAAGCAGGACTTTGCTTTGGATTAGATGCTGTCAGGAAATGGGGATCCTCTCAAATAAAAGGGTAATATGCAAACTGACCATCACTCCAACATGTAAGATGGCTGCCCCCATGTGGTCAAAGGTGGCCGCTCGCATGTGGATACAGATGGCTGGCAGGGGAGGGCAGTTGTGGGCAACCAGGCTGGCAGAGGAAGGCAGTTGGGGGTGACCAGGTCAGCAGGGGAGGACAATTTGGGGGAACCCAGGCGTACAGGGAGGACAGTTGGGAGGGACCAGGTCTGCAGGGGAGGGCAGTTGTGGGGGACCAGGCCTAAGGGGAAGGGCAGTTAGGGGGGACCAGGCCTGCAAAGGGGGGCAGTTGGGGCAACCAGGCTTGCAGGGGAGGGCAGTTAGGGGCAATCGGGACAACAGGGGAGCAGTTAGGCATTGATCAGGTTGGCAGGGGTGTGGTTAGGGGGTGATCAGGCTGGCAGACAGAGCAGTTAGGGGCAATCAGGCAGGTAGGCAGGTAAGCAGTTGGGAGCCAGGAGTCTTGGATTGTGAGAGGGATGTCTGACTGCCCGTTTAGGCCCAATGCCAGTGGTATCAGGCCTAAAAGGCTAGTTGGACATCCTTCGAGACATCCCAAATTGGAGACGATGCAGGCTGGGCTGAGGAACAACCCCCCTTGTGCACGAATTTCATGCACCGGGCCTCTAGTAATTCTATAATTGAGGATCTGAATAATTCCTATCCAGAAGGAGAGAAGACCAGGCTGAGGCTAATGCTGTGATTGGTAAAGAGCAGCAGTCCCTCATGTGAGGGGGTGGTTGCGCCTTTTTGTGATTTGGACAATGTTCCTGCGTCGTCCGTGTTCAGGCATGATTCTGGGGTGGCCCTGTTTGTGCCCTGACCCATCAGGGTCACAGGTGGCAGGTGATGGGGGTGTTCTCTGAAGCCCTTTGTGTTCAGCCAGGAACCCCGAGGTCCAGCTCCCACCTAGCAGGGGCTGCTTCTCTCTTTCTCCCTCTCTACATGCCTTTCCGGTGCCAGAACTTCCCAAAGCTTCTCCAAATGGTGGCATGTAGTGATTCTTTGGGATTGTAATGCCTCTTTAACAGTAGCTAGTCTGTCGTGCAGACACCAGTCTAGGCAGACCGAAAGCAAGGTCCAAATGCTGACCAGGGAAACCAAATGTCCTGAAAAGGCACTCCGTAAGCAGTTTTATTCTTCAAGATCCACCTCGATTCAGGTCAAACATGCGCTCACAATTTTCAAAGTTGGTTTTTTCTTTTTTTTTCTTAAAGCAAAAGGCAAGTGGAACCAAATGTCACCAGGCATCTACCATGTCCCAGACGCTGTGCCAGGGGGCCTTTCACATCTTATCCTGCCACCCTGAAAGGAGTCCCCATGTCCAGGGGAGGGTCAGAGGCCAAGGTCGCAGAGCGGGTAAGGGGTAGAGCTGGGATTTGAATCCAGATCATCTGAACTCTAAGCCCAAGCTCTTCACAGCGCAGATCGCATGTCTACTCGGAAGTGTGTGACATGCCACAGCAATAGGTCGGGCCTCCTTTCCTCCACACCTACTTCCCACTGGTCCCAGGGCACAACGAGGAAGCGAGAGCCACACCCACAGACAGGCCACACAGAATGCTGACCTTTAGGATTACCTTCGGTCACCTTCTACTGGTATTTTCTACCCGAAAACACATCTGTATATGAGCATATACGAATACGCACACAGGTATATACACATACACAGTTTGTCAACACACCAACACACGGATACGGACACACACTTGCACACACACACAGGGTTGACACCTCACCTATCTGGAATTCAGCTATCCAGCGCCCTCATCTATCCGGAACACAGCCGAGAACAAGGAAGTAAGCAAAAAAGGCATCTGAGCAGCCAGGTTAGAGGTTGAAAAAGTCCATGCACTAATGCTCATGCACTTAACGCCTCACAGAAGCCTGAAGTCCCCAACTCAGAGCTTACTTATTTTAATCTTATACACAATTCGAACAGGTTGGGCCAAATGAGAAGACGGACACGGAGTGGCTATGCCGGGAACAGCAGGAATTGCGGGCTGGTACCGGCAGGAATGACGGACAACGGCTTCGTGGTGAGAGATGGGGAAATAATATAACAAGTAGACACATACACCCTGTGGTCATGGAAGGAGGGGCACCTCAGTCAGCCCTGAGGACACACCCACGTCACATCACCAAGTTCTACACTCAGCAGCACTCGAAGCCATCGCTGTGACTACACTCTGTTCATTGGACTGTCTTAAGCGTGGGGGAGAGTTCCATCTAACAGATTGGAAATACAAATTGTGAGTTAAAGAGTGAAAACTAGTGGTCACTGGCCACTCAGGATTTAGGTCAGCAAATGTGGCTGGGGCTGGCCCAACGTCCTAACTTTTCTAACCTCGGTCCCTTTAGGCTGGACAGAGACTCTCCACGTCTCCACAGGCCACACTACTCCCTTTTGTGCAATACTTTGCTGACTCACACATCCATGCTACTATTAGGCCTTGAGGACATCTGAGCTTGTGCTTCTCGGCGTGAACCCTTAGATCCCTGGGAAATTGGGTTTTCCAGAGCGATCCACTTCTTGGTGGTCTAAGGAGTGAGGTTTTAGTATTTGAATTTCATTCACTCTATTTTTTTCTTTTCATTCATTCTGCTTTCCTTCCCCTATCTAATCACTCCATTCCACTAGCTACATGGGTTTTTCCTTTGGCAGGCATGAAGCCTGGTGCTGCAGATCAAAATTAATTACATCCAGCATGAATCAGGATTGTCTTTTTTGAAAGGTCCCAAAATAGACAGGGGAACTGGCAATATGTGCTCAAAACCAACTGAGGCTCCTCAGCCATGACCTCCTCTTTTGCACACTGAGACTCGAAAAAAAAAAAAAGAAAAAAAAAAGAACGACAATCACATCATAACAGCACAGCACACGACCCCGGTACCAAACCCAGCCGCAGGTTGCCTCTTTTTAAACAGGAAGCAGCAGTCCTTCTATATGGATGAGCAGGCCAGCTGGAGACAGGGGATTTTAACGTTACCTGGCATGGCATCCATGGAAATATAGGGCTCAAATGGAATGGCCTTCTTCCTGTTCCGTGTGATTAAGAAGACGCCCAAGAATGCAATGAGGCACCTGAGGGACAGAGAGAGAAGGGAGGGAGAGAAGTAAGGCCAGAGTGAGGCCGGGAGGGGTCCTTTCAAAGCCAGGCAGTGGGACAAAGGTAGAGAGAAGGTTGCAGCTGCAGAGGGGGTGTTTCTGCAGAGCAGGCCCGAGAGGCTGCTGGGCTGAGGTCAGCGGGGAGCAGACGTGAGATGAATAATAGCCCCACGTGCCCTGCACTCTGCACAAGCCTTAATCAGGATGAATTAGACTTGCCCAGGCAAAACTCTCCTGGTTCTTGACTTCCACTTAGCCTGGATCTCAGAACCTTGCCTTTAAACGTATCTGCTTTAATTTAAAATGTTCGCTAAAGCCTAAATGTAATCAATACAGGAGTAGAGAAAGTAAAAATTGGAAAGTCCTTGTACTCTCCCAGTCCCTCTCCCCAGAGTAATTTTTTTTCTTCCTTTTTCCCTGGAACCTGGATAAACAAGCACACTTTAGTAGGGCCTGGCTGATGTGGCTCAGTGGTTGAGTGTTGACCCATGAACCAGGAGGTCATGGTTCGATCCCTGTCAAGGCACATGCCAGGGTTGCGGGCTCAATCCTCAGCAGGGGGCATGCAGGAGGCAACTGATCAATGATTCTCTCTCATCACTGATGTTTCTATTGCTCTCTCCCTCTCCTTCCTCTCTGACGTCAATAAAAACATATTTATTAAAAAAAATACAGCCCTAACTGGTTTGGCTCGGTGGACAGAACTTCAGCCTGCGGACTGAAAAGTCCCAGCTTCGATTCCGGTTAAGGGCATGTCCTTTGGTTGTGGGTACATCCCCAGTGGGGGGTGTGCAGGAGGCAGCTGATCGATGTCTCTCTCTCATTGATGTTTCTTTCTCCCTTCCTCTCTGTAAAAAAAAATCAATAAAATTTTACAGAGAGGAAGAGAGAGGGATAGAGAGTTAGAAACATTGATGAGAGAGAAACACCGATCAGCTGTCTCCTGCACACCTCCCACTGGGGATGTGCCCACAACCAAGGTTGCCCTTGACCGGAATTGAACCTGGGACCTTTCAGTCCGCAGGCTGACGCTTTATCTGCTGAGCCAAACTGGTTTTGCCAAAATATATAAAAATTTAAAAATATATATATAAAATAAAAACGGAGGTACGATTTTCATGCAGCAAAATGCACAAACCCTAAATATAGAGGTCCATCGCTTAATCTGTGTACACACACGGGTGATCACCACCAGGTCAGCAGAGAAGGCATTTCCATCCCCTCACCCCTCCAGAAAGTGTCCCTGAGCCTCTTCCCAAGTCATGCAACCCCCCAGAAGAAACCACCCTTGTGACTTGTCTCACCACAATTCAATCTGCCTGTTTATGAACTTCTGGGAAGCTACCTCAGAGCGTGTATGACTGACTCTTCATGGCTAGCTTCTTTCAGCCAGGAAATGTCTAAGATTCACCCATTTTATTATGTCTTCATTCATTATTTTTAATTGTTGTGTTGAACCCATTATCTGAATATACTACAGTTTTTTCCACTTTCCTATTGACATTTGGATTATTCCGATTTGAGCATATTATGAATAAAGTTACTGTAAATATTCATGTATAAATCATTTTTTTGGTCAATATATGTACTAATTTCTGTGGGGAATATATCAGAGGTGGAACTGTGGGATCTTAGACTAGACCATACATTTTTTTTTAAAAAGTACCTTTTTTTTCCATCTAATGTATCCTAGACATGGTTCTATGTCAGTACCTATAGACTGGCCTCAATCTTTCAAAATGGCACCATGGTAACTTATTATATGAATATATTAGAATTTAATCTGTTTCTACTGCTGGGCATTTAAGTTGCTTCCAATTATTTGCTTATGCCATTGATTTTAAAATTGTGTTTGTGTGTCTCATTTCAATGATTTTCCCCAAATAAACTAGAAATGAAATGCCACACCAAAAGTGCGCTCATTTAAAATGTTTATTGAGATGGCCACATTAAAGAGCTTCTCATGGCCTCCTCATCCTCTTGCCAACGTGAAACACTATCAATCCTATTGGTGTTTGCCAAATGGTGGCATCTCATGGAGCTTCAATATGTCTCTCTTTCATCCGAGGGCAGGTGGCCAGGCTCTCACGTGTTAAAATGTGATTTTGGAAACGGCAGGGAGATGAAAGCCCCACAGAGAAGGAAGGGGCAGGAAATGAAGCCCATGGGGGGGAAAGTGCTCACCTCTGGGGCGAAAGCTCCAGTCCCAGCCGCTCCGGGCCCTCAGGGATCGCCTGAGAGGCGGAGGCAATGACGGGAGGGAGGCCACCTGCCTGGGGTTGTACCCACAAGGCCCTGGGGGCAGAGAGAAGGACGGGACTCACCCCAGCGCAAACATGCAGATGTGCAGCGCGTCCTCCCCGATGAAGTCCAGGTAAAACACTGCGCCTGCAGCAAACAACGCAAAATGCGGGTGAGCGGTGTGCAGATCACCTACCTGCCGGTCTGTCTGGGGCTCGGCTAAGCTCTCTTCCCTGTAGGAAACCCCAGTGATCAGAACAGATTCTGACTGCGCCCCGTAAGATATTACGAGAACCAGCCAAAATGGTTTGGCTCAATGGATAGAATATAGGCCTGTGGACTGAAAGATCCCAGGTTCGATTCTGGTCAAGGGCATGTATCCTGGTTGCAGGCACATCCCCAGTAGGGGGCGTGCAGGAAGTGGCTGATTGATGTCTCTCATCGATGTTTCTAACTCTATCCCTCTCCCTTCCTCTCTGTAAAAAAATCAATAAAAGATATTTACTAACCCTCTCCTTTCCTCTCTGTAAAAAATCAATAAAAGATATTTAAAAACAAACAAAAAACAAAAAGATATTAGGAGAACTGAAGTAGATTGTTCTCTTTTTCCCCTTTCTATGCCTCTCTTATCGCCATCACTTTTTAACTTTCTATTCTGAGACTATACTAGACCCACAAAAATAGTACAAGGTTTCCATGTACCCTTCCTTCTCCCAGGTCCCCCCAATGAAACAATACCAGGAACTAAGCTACAGAACGTATTTACCCGTTTTCACATGCTCCTCTTCCCCACCTTTCCTTTTTTGTCTTACACATATCTTTAAAATATTTTTGTTATTGATTTCAGACAGGAAGGGAGAAGGAGAGATAGAAACATCAATGATGAGAGAGGATCATTAATCAGCCGCCTCCTGCATGCCCCGTACTGGGGATCAAGCCCACAACCGGGGTATGTGCCCTAACCGGGAATCAAAGCAATGAACTCTTGGTTCACAGGTCAATGCTCAATCACGGAGCCATACCAGCTGGGCCACATTGGTCTTTACTGGCCTCTTCTAACTCTGAAGATTTTAGTTGCTATTGCCACTTAAACACAAACAATCTCTGCCCTGGCCAGTGTGACATAGTTGGTTGGAGCATGGTCTCATATACCAAAAGATTGCAGGTTCAGCTCCTGGTCAAGGCATATACGTAGATTGCAGGTTAGATGCTGGTTGGGGTACGTACAGGAGGCAACCGATAGATGTTTCTCTCTCTCCCCCATCCTCTCCTTGGGTGAGGATTAAAACATTTCCTTGGGTGAGGATTAAAAAAACGACAACAACAACAACAAAAAAACAAAACTCTAACATGCTTGCAGCCTGTAAAGAAAAGAATACGAAAAAAAAAATTAGGGGTAGAGTAGAAAAAAGAAGTATATAATCATCATCATCTCAACATCATCATTGAATGAGCTCCTATTATGTTGCAGATGCTCCCTATACTCATAATCTCCAAAATGTATATAAAAGAAATTTGTGGTTTCTTAACCAATGGAGGCTGTGGCCAAAACTATTAAAGAAGCCTTGCGTAAACTCTACAAACTAGGGGGCGTTTGGATTGTTCGTATTTCAAGTTCAGGAGGTAAGTGTTACTACTTCTATTTTATGAATGTTGAACTTAGGCACAGAGAGGTTAAGTGATTTTTCTCAGAGCCACACAGTTTTGTGTCTATGCTGGGATGCAAACCCAGGTCTTTCCAGCTCTAAATCCTGTATTTTCTTCTTCTTCTTAAGCCTCACAGGAGGATATGCTTTTATTGATTTTAGAGAGAGAGGAAGAGAAAGAGAAAGAGAGAGAGAGAGAGAGAGTTGGAGAGAGAGAGAGAGAGAGAAAGAGAGAGACAGAGAGAAACATGGATCGGTTCCTTCCCCTACTCACTCTGATGGGGGATTGAACCCACAATCTAGGTATGTGCCCTGATCAGGAATTGAACCTGCAACCTTTTGTGTGTGGGACAACGCTCCAACCAACGGAGCCACCGAGCCAGGGCTAAATCCTATACTTCTTCCATGGGCAGAATGAGTCCATGGAATTGGCCTTGGGACCAAGGTGGCGCCCCCTCCCTCCATACTGGGGTACTATTCCTACTGCTGAGGTAGGAGACACAAACCTAGTAACCGGTAACGCTTACCTGCTGTGATGGCGATGGTTGTGGACAGAATGTAGCCCACGCTAGCAATCAAAGAGGAGTCGTATATCTGTGAGGCTTGACTTAAAAACCTGCAATATAAGAGCACTCTGGTCAGTGGGCTGTGGGGGTGTCGGGAAGGCGAGGTGAAAGCTGGTGGTAGCAGCCGTGGTTTGAAACATGAGGATGATGGGTCCTGGGGTTCATAAAGAAGCCATCCGTGTATCTCTAGGTCTGAGGTCCCTGCTTTGCTCCTATTCTTCCCCGATTCATAACCTGAGGCCCATCCCCGTTCCCCAAGAGGGCCATGCCTTCCCTGGCTCACACCTTTGACCAAGTGATTCTTGTTATTATAAACGCCCTTCCCCTCACTTCTGGGTCCCCCGATCCCCCACCCCCCTAAATAGAAGCATTCCTGATTGCTATACCACTCCAAGAAACTCTTATTCACTTGTGACATTGTCTTGTTAACTATTTTTTTTAAACAAATTTTCTTCTTAATTAAAAAATAATGTGATCACTGTAATATACAGAAGAGGGCAAAAGTAGTTTTATCGTTGTGAGTAGGGGACAGTTTATTCTTATATTATAATGATAACCTACATGTCTTTTCTCCATACAAACAACTGTAAACTTACTTTTGCTAACCACTGTTTATAGGAAAAAGAGAATATTGGAATTATTCCAATCTATCTAGGATAACACTGCCATTGTTTTAACTGACTGAGTACAATCAATTATGATAACTCACTACCTCCAGACCAGCACTTCACTGCCATTGTTTTAGGATATATTCTCTGTCCTTTCTTTGTGGACTATTTTATTTATTATATCTGCTTACACCATAACATACTTCCCACTCGACAGTCGTCATGTTTGCCGGGCTGCCCCCCAGTGAATCTGACAGTGGCTGTGGCTCCTCGTCTGTGTGCACAGGCCTTGCACACAGTAGGCCCTTAGTTTAGGTGGCTGACTGGGTGAGCGAGAAGCTCCCCAGAGGTGGGCGGGACATCCGGTCCATCCTTATGACCCCCGGAGTGCTGGGCACAGAGCCTGGCACTTGGCAGGGCCTTGGTGATGGTGACTAGACTCGCTGCAGTCAGACTGAGAGCAATGGACACAGTAACAGGAATACTGATCATAGAGGCTCATATTGAAGGGACAGGATCCTAGGGGCGGTGGTGAGAGCGTCATGTGATTCTCTCAGGTGGAGACTGTTACTGTCATTTGCAGACAGAGAATCTGCATCTGAGAGAAGCTGAGGGGAGGGGAGAGCAGAGGGGTAAGGGCTGTGGGCTAGGAGCAGGGTGCCTGGGTTCAAACCTCAGCTCCCCCGCTTCCTGGCCTTTGAACCTCGGCCTTGATGGTGTCATCTGCCGGAATGGGGTGTTGTGGGATGAAATGAATTCAGGTGGAATCAGTGAGAATCCAGCCGGCTCACCACGGACATCAGTCACTCCCACCATCCCTGAGGCCACGCCCGTGGACAGGGAGCCAGGCCGTGGAGTGCGGGGCCTGGCCTGCCAGGGTGAAGCAGCCTCACGCATCAGGCGGAAACCCTTGCAGCTCCCCCGCCTGCCCACAGGGCACGGCCAGCTTCCTTCCAGGCCCACTGCGGGCACCAGGCCCTGGCTGCCCTCCGCCCGGAGGCGTTTGACTTAGTTCTTGTGCTTAGAAAGAGGAGCGGCCACCTCGCTCTTCCACTTGGGAAGATATGGGGGGAGGGGGGATGTCGTGAGGACAGGAAATGACAACCTCGTGATGTTCACCTAGCGGAGCCGTGGGTGCCTCATGGCACAGCACAGCTCGAGTCCCTGACACGGACACCGGCCTGGGAGCGGACGGGAAGGGAGGCCGCCTCTGATCATGCATGTCTCACATCCACTCCGGGCTTTGTCTTTTAAGCAACAGAGCTCATCCGCCGGACGGCTCAGCCAATTAGCAGCCCCCCACTCTCCTCACAGCGGGTGCCGAGCCCTGCCTTCCCTGCGGCTTCAAAAGCAACGTGCTGAGGCCCAGAAAATGGAAAACTTGCAACTCACGCGGCTTGATAGATGGCGGTGGCCACCATGCACACGAGCATCACGTAGAAGATGGGGTAGTCGAGCTGCAGGTGCCCCTGGATGGACAGGACAAGCATCCCGGCCACGGCCTTCACCGTCACCACCGTCATGGAGCCTGCAGGGGGTGCACAGGCATGTTGGGGCCTCAGGAACATGGAGGGGGTCGGACCCTGAGTGGCAGTTAGTAACCCCAAAGGGCTTGTGAAAAGGATGGGGGGGAACTCAGGCATGGCCAACCCAGGGATTCATGTGGTGGGAAGATGCTGTTTTCCCGGATGCTGTCTGTGCTGCTACATCAAAGAAGCAAGGAGAGTTAAAGGCCTGACAGGTATTTCCCAGCGTCGCTTTTACACCCCTGAAAGCAATGAGTTCAGTGGAAGGTCTGAACCATCTTTGAATGGATAAGTGAACCTCTTTTTTGCAATATAGAGAATCATTGTTCAGCTGCCTCCTGGATGCCCCCTGCTGGGGAACGAGCCCACAACCTGGGCATGTGCTTTGACCAGGAACAAAAAACCATGACCTCTGGGTTCACAGGTTGATGCTCAAGCACTGACCACGCCGGCCGGACTAAATGAACTTCTTTAGAGCATCATCCACATGGCAAGCACAAGAAAAACATGTGATGTGTAAAGAGTTCTTTTTAAAAACATGTCTGTGGGCAGAGGTTCCCAATGTTTCAGAACCCTACCCCGAATGTGTATGCACGTGCTTTTCCAATACACACGTGTTTATGTATTCTACAATGACAGCCATGCAACACTGTGCGTATATGTATGTACATTATGAAACACATGCAGGAAATACCATTTAAAAGGTGGAGATAAAGATAAATTCTAACAGGTTGTTCTCCCAGCCCTGGGGGACCCTCTTGCTCACCTCATCACGGAGCCCATGGCTGGTGCAGAAATGACTCCTAACTGAACCTGTCAGAGCCACGGGCAAAAGCAGGAGGTAAAAGAAACCTCCCCCAACTCGGGTAGAAAAGGAGCCCCTTATTCTGGCCGCAATGCTCTGCTTTCCTAGCTTCCTCAGCTCCTGCTCATTCTGCCTTCTCCTGCCCCATCGCACACGAGGCTTCTGGGCCCCTCGGCTCCACAGACTGGTTTTCAAACATCCAAGCCAGTTAGCACAGCCGTCACCAGGCTGCGCTTGTTAGGGAGAAGGGGACAGAGGAGAGTGGCCGACGTGCCTACGGACCTTCTGGCCTTTCCACTCAGCAGGAGGAAGCGTCTCAGGGCCACAACCTTCCGACCCACGTTTAAAACAAAGTTCTCAAGGGATGGACCACCGACACACGTTACAGCACAGATGACTCCTAACACATCCCGCTCGGTGAAAGAGCCAGTCACAAAAAGCTGCACAGTGTGCGATTTCATTGATATGGTGCACCCTGAAAGCCAAGTCCACAGACAGAAGGCAGGTCAGAGGTCAGCTGGGGCCGGGAGGAGGAGGGAAGGGGAGTGATGCTCATGGGTCAGAGCTTCTTTTGGAAATGTCTGAAGACGGTTTGAAATGTGATTAGGACAGGTGCATGCCTCTGTGAATACATGAAAAGCCACGGAGTTGTGTACTTTAAACAGGTGAGCTTTATGGTGTGTGAATCATGTCTCAATAAAACTGTTTTTAGAAAATCTAAATCATCAATCCTGCCTTGCGGTGGCACCTGTGTGTGTCCTGGAGTGGGGCCCGCCATGGGAAAGGCAGAAGCGACACAACGTGTATGGGCACTTGCACTGGTCTCACTGAGTTCCCGCCCTACTCCCACCAGATCGGGGTGTTCTCTTATGTCCATTGTCAGAGGACGGTGAGGCTTCAACAGGGAGAGTGATGGGAGGAGCAGCAGGGTCCCCCTCCCCTTCTCCTTCCCCAGGAAGCACTGGTATTTATCAACGCTCCATCAGTAACCAAACGCTATGCAGGGCTAGCGCCTTGCCCCAAGCTGATGTAGGAACCGCTTCCCCCACAACACTCGTCCCTCTAAAAGGAAAAGAAATAAATAAAGCAAAGTCAGTTCTTGCCTTTGAACCCAGAAGGACGTCCTAAGCTCTGAGTGGCTTTACATGGACCCTTCAGGACTCGGTGGTTGGAACCTGTCCCACCTGTGACCTCTCTGCAGTAACCTCCCAGCCATCCTCACGCTTCTCTTCTGGTACCATCACAATGAACCCAGTTATTAATTAAGAGGAAGGAGCAGAGGGAGGCCAAACACTGTAGGCCCGCATTTGTGCGGCAGCGCCAGGAAGCTGCAGGTGAACACTCCCAGCCCATTCCCCGTAGAGAGACCACGGGGAGAAGGGCCTGGACAGGGCGAGAATGGACGCATGTCCAGGGAAGTCTGGGTGAGAGAGCAAAGGTGCTTGTCAGTCAGTCACATCCAGGAACAGGTCATTGGCCAGAGGAGGCGTGGCCACTACATGTGTGGGAAGATGTGAGATACCGTTTCCCCGAAAGTAAGACATCCCCCGAAAATAAGACCCACTTCCAGTTTTGTCTCTCGCTGTAATATAAGGTATCCCCCCGAAAATAAGACCTCCCAGATAATAAGGCCTCCCCCAAACATGAGGCCTCCCCAGAATATAAGGCCCCCGAAGCCACTGTAAGGCATCTGACTCCTGATTTAAAGAGACCTCGCCCTGCCTGAACAGCTCCGGCTGCGCTGCGGCCAATCAGTGAGCTGGTTTATGATGACAACGACTACCGTACCGTAGACAGGTCATACATTTCCTCTTTTTTTTTTATTCAACAATAAATGTGTACTGTATTTTTCTTCATGGAAAAAATAAGACATCCCCTGAAAATAAGAACTAGCGCATCTTTGGGAGCAAAAATTAATATAAGACACTGTCTTATTTTTGGGGAAACAGGATACTTAAGCTCTGAAACAAAGGAGCTCGTGCTCTTGTGTGCTTAACTCCCGGACTGCGGGGTGTGTGTGTGTGTGTGTGTGTGTGTGTGTGTGTGTGTGTGTGTCACGTTCCTGCATTTGCCCACAAGGTCACAGCCATGTGGACCCCACACAACGGGACGAATTAGCAACTAGCCTGATGCTGAACTGGGCCCCGCTCAGAAGGGAAGCTCTGGACCCTGGCTTTGCATCCAGCTGGACTGAACCCCAGCTGCGCATGTCCAGGACCAGTTGAAGAGAAATGGGACGTTAGAAACCTAGGGATGCAATTCCACACCAACAAAGCTTCCTACCACATCTCACCCTCCTGGGCAGGGGTGGAGGGGACCTCCAGAAATGCTCATTCCAGCGGTACCCCAAGAACCCCACTCCCACTGGCAACGGAGAAAGACCATCCACACATTTCTTCTATAGCAGGCAGCTGTCACCCCCAATGGTTTGTCCCCTGGCTGACTGCCACTTCCTCCTCAGGGTGGAGGCACCCAGGCGTGGTCTTTCTGGGGCAGCACTGCAGCCGGTTCGCAGCACCAGCCCGGGCGCTTATGAGCCCCCGCATCTGAACAAGAATGCGGCACGCAGCCAGCCATGTGATGGAACGCACGCCCAGGATCTGCCTCCAGCCAGCAGGGACCTCCTGGGGCTCCTCGGGGCTGGCAAAGCTCAGTGCCCAGACCCCCACTTACCGAGTAACGCCACCAAGAGGAGAATCACGATGATGTTGTTGACATTCTTCTCCTTGTAGAAGTACAGCAGCAAGCAGAACAGAATGATCTCCACCAGCTGCAGAAACAGCAAGAGGGGTCAGCGGGGCCGCGGGGACAGGCAAGACCGGGAGGCCCTGGCGGGCTGGGCTGGGGGTGATGCTGCTGACTTCACAAGTCACCGACCCTCAGAGTCGAAAGGGCATTGGGACCCCCAGCATTCCCTGAACTACTGACAGGATCCTGTGGGGAAGGCGGGAACGCTGAGCGAATCTCTTGAACCCCTGGACAACACTGAGGAGTCTGCTTCATGGCTGAGCTTGGAGGTGAGGGGCTGGCCCCACAGCCTCCCTGTCTTGGATGGGCAAGAGTCATCAGGCTGAGGTGGTCTTTGCCCACTTTGCTGCTACATGGGTAACCCCACTAAAACTGGGGGTCGGTCAAAGGGGGAGATGCTTGAGGAGAAGAGTTCTCGGGTGTAGTAGTAGACAAGTATATACGCCCCTGGCCCCCTGGACAAGCCTCTAATGTGTGCGGTTCAGGAGAGTAGAAAGGAGAGGACACTAGCCCAGCCAGGGTGCCTCAGTGCTTGAACATCGACCCATGAACCAGGAGGTCAGGGCACATGCCCAGGTTGCAGGCTCCATTCCCAGGAGGGAGCATGCAGGAGGCAGCAGATTAGTGATTCTCTCTCATCATTGATGCTTCTATCTCCCTCTCCCTTCCTCTCTGAAATCAATAAAAACATATTTTAAAAGAAAAAAAGAAAAGAAAAGAAAAGAAAAAAGGACACGAGCCAGGGAGGCCCAGGTTTGAACTGGGATCTGCTTCTAAACTGGTGGTATGTATGACCTTGGGCAAGTCCCTTAACTTCTCTAACCCTCAGTTTCCTCCTCTGTGAAACAGGGATAAGAATTCTTACCTTACATGGTATTATCACAGGTTCACTTCATGAACACATCAGTAAACCAGACACCACTCTATAACCATTTTATTTATACTCAAGTAATTAAGTTGACACCATCATTCTATGAAGTAGAATTATGTTATGGTCCCAACCCCAAGCTTGTAAATGGCAGAGCCAGGATTTGAACCTGGACAGTCTAGCTCCAGGGCCCATGTGCTATATACCGATAGGCTGTACTGCCTGAGGCCAGGAGGCCACAATGTCTGGCATTCAGTAGACTCTTACTATTAGACAAAGGCACATCTAAAGCTCGACCAGTTCCCCATCTTGGATCAACAACCTGTCCTTTCTCCTCCTCAAAGGCTCAGACATTGGGCAATACTTCCCCACGAAGCAAAGCCAGGCCCCGGCACCCAGCAAAACTAAAGCAGAAAAATCCGACAATGGCTCCGCTCCATTCGCCCACCCCAACCTCCTATCGAGGTTTATTTATGATAAAAACCGACGCCGAAACATTAATGGGCATTTTGAAGAGGAAATTTTAGAACATTCCTCATAATGAGAGACCGCAAAACACAGCTGTTTTCATTTTCCTGTTTCTTCCTGTTTTTGTCACAGTGAATACATATTTTACCTACTTGTCACCACAGTCAGCGCACAATTCTGTGTCGGGCTGCTTTTAGTTACCATCAGCAATGTCCATGTTTTATGGAGTTGTCATAATTAGCTGTAATGGCTGCAGAATAGCCCATCCAGCAGATGGAGAGTGATTGAGCATCCCCAGCCACTGTGCGTGCAGGCAGGGGGGCCCGATTTTTTTGGCCATTCTGCCCGAAGCCTAAATGCAGGCTGGAACGGCACGTGGCGTTCTCTCGTGAGATGGCTGTGCCTGAGTGGGTGCCTCTGGAGAGACCAGGGCTCTGTGGACATGTCTCATTTATTGCTTTTGAATCCACAGCGTCTGGCACCTAACAGACTCGCAGAGATATTTATTGATGTAATCTGGCCGCGTCTCTCTAGCTGGCAGCGCCGTCTCAGTCACAATGAAAGAAGACCAGCTGAACCGTCCCTGAGCATCGGCCAACCTCTCCCAACAACGGGCCCAGGGTCAGTGACTCCGCCAGCTCAGAGAAGGGGACGGGGCTTCCGGTTAAGGGACTTGGCACATAATGGATTCGAGCCTGTAATGAGGGTGAACCTTTTCCTAAATAGATGGGTCTTTGGTTCTGTCCTGTAGGAAGAGGACACAGCCCCCTTCTAGGGGAAACCTTTCTTCTGTCCTGTGGGAAAGCTGAGGAAAAGGGATGCTCTGAGACCGCTGGAGCGGTCTGCCCACGTCAGGGGGGCACAATCAACACTGGCGTTGGCAGCCATGGTGAGGGACGGTGGCACCTGAGACCAGGCAGGACATTTTGAGTCTGGCTCCGCTCTCAGGGGACTCAGAGAAAGTCAGCCACCCTCCCTGAGCTCCGGTTTTCTCATCCAGAAGAGGGAGAGGGAAACACATACTTTCCAGGGCTGCCGAGAGATCCGGAGATGACACACCGTGCCAGGCCGGGAAGGAACACACCAGCAGCTTTGGCAAACACCTTGAGTGCTTTCCTTGATTAGTTTATTTGGGAGGTAACTGGGCCGAGTGAGGACTGAGCTCTGGCTGGGCATTCAGGGGACAAAGTTTCCAGTGTCTACCGTGTTCTACCAGCTGCGTGACGCTGGGTAAAAATCAGTACATCACATGTTACAATTGTTAAAATTTTAACTTTTCTTCTTACCATGGAAGTGTGAAATGCTCCCTGTAAAAGTTTTGGATGATACAGAAAGATGAATAAAACTCAGTCATAATTCTATCTCCTCAAGACAACTACTGATGGAATGTGTTTTTGCATCTAGGCTTTTATAGATACATTAGAGGCCCTGTGCACAGATTCGTGCACCAGTGGGGTCCCTAGGCCTGGCCTGTGGGGATTGGGCTGAAAGCACCTCTCCAGCATCCCCCCAAGGGGTCTCAGATTGCAAGAGGGCGGTTCTCAGGTGACACCCCCCAGAATCGGGGTCCCTCCTCTCTGGTTCTGGGTGTGTCACCCGAGAACCACAGCTGCCAAGTCACCTCAGCTCTGCAGCTCCTGCATTGAGTGTCTGCTCCCTGATGGTCAGCGCATGTCATAGCTAGTGGTTGGACGGTTGAATGATAGGTCAGCCATTTAGGCTTTTATATATATAGATTAGGTGCGCATACCCATAAATACCTCTGAAAAATAAAGTTACCAAACGCCATACGCAGTTTTAGACATTCCCCAGGACCTCAGTGAAGAAAGCATCTCTCCATAAACTGTGTACCCTCCTCAGTGCTGTGAAATACGTCATGATTCACATGAATTCCGTATTGTTGGGTACTCAGGCTTCTGGTTTCTAAGATGCAATCCCCCCTCCCAATGTTTCAGGTGGAAGGACCAGGCTTCTCTTACCATGTACAAGAGAAAAGGCCAGCTCACGAGGTGCTTGGTGATGTTCTCGCCCGTCATCTTCTCATGGCTGTTGGGTGCGAATGTCACCAGCAAGTAGGTGCCCACAATGGCCAAACCGCAGCCGACGAAGGACAAGACATAGCGCCCTGCGGGGAAGGGAAGGCTCTCAAGGGCTCACAGCAGGCACAGGTCCCGGCCAGGGTGTGCCTCTGGGGCAGCACAGCTGACCCTGTATAGTTTATATTGTTGGGGTTTCTTTATTTAAAACATAGATTATCTTAGGTTATTTTTTAAAAATATATATTTTATTGATATTTTACAGAGAGGAAGGGAGAGGGACAGAGAGCCAGAAACATCGATGAGAGAGAGACATCGATCAGCTGCCTCCTGCAACTAAGGCACATGCTCTCAACCGAAATCAAACCGGGGACCCCTCAGTCTGCAGGCCAAAGCTCCATCCACTAAGCCAAACTGGTTTCAGCTTATGTTATTTTTTTTAATGAGGTATAACATGCATACAAAAAAGTGCTTGATGGGGCAGGCTGGGTGGCTCTATGGCTAGAGCATCTGCCTGTGTACTGAAGGGTTGCAAATTTGATCCCCCACCCCAGGTCAGGGCTCCTGCAGTAGGCAACCAATTGATCTATCTCTCTCACATTGATGATTCTCTCTCTTTCTTTCTCTCTCTCTCTCCCTTCCTTCCTCCCCTCCCTCCCTCCCTCACCCCTCACTTCTTTCCACTCTCTCTATCAATAGAAAAAACATCCTCTCTGATGATTAACGCCCCCAAAATGCTCAATGAATTCTTACAAAGTGAGCGCACCCATATGACCAGCACCTAGATCCAAAAGGGGACATGCACAGGACCCCCAAATCCTCACTTGTGTCCCCTCCCAGTTACCCTGGACTCCACCCCAGGGTAACACTTTGACTTCTACCAGCACTGAGAGTGCCTGGTTTGTTCTTTACATAAATGGGCTCATATGGTGTATTCTCTTGTGTCTGTGCTCACACAAGATGGTGCCTGTGAGCTTCATCTGTATTGTATGTGTAGCGGTACCTCCTTCGATCTCCGGCCCACTGTGTGAATAGGACACAGTGTGTCCATTCTACTGTTGATGGGCATTTAAGGTGCCACCATCATGTCACTCCTGCACCCCTTAGAACAGCTTATAAGGCTGGATATCATCCAGTCCTCCATGCCTCCTTGCTCTCATGTCCTCCTTCCCACTTAACTCATCACTCTCCATTACTGGTGTGTCCTCAGCGATACCGGACACACCAAGCTTTCTCCTTCCCCAGGGCCTTTGCACCTGCTGTTCCCTCTACATGGAACACTCTGCTCACAAACTTGGCAGAGTCTCCTTAGTATCACCTAGATTTGGGCTGAAAATTCACCTCTTCAGAGAATCTAACCCTGACCAGTCTAGGTAACATAATCCCATGTTCCCAGGGGCCTCTCAAGAAGCATTCTATTTTCTCTGAAGCACTCACTAATAATTTACAATTATTTTGTTTATTTAGTTGTTCACTTGTTTATTGTATGCCCTCCCCACAACACACACACACACACACAAACACAGGACTGTCATCTCCATTAGCATAGGGACCCTGTCTGTATCCTTGGCCTCTGCAACAGAGTGTGGCACTTAGTAGGTATTTTAGGGGAACACATCTTAGGGAGACCTCCTCTGGAGAGTGGAATATGGACCCACACCGGGGAGCAGGAACAGATGGCCTATGAAACCGAGAGCTGGCTTTATAATGAGGAGAAGCCCAAGCCCCAAGTTAAGAACAGGGGCTCCAATGAAGGCACTTACTCAGGAAGTCTTTAGGTTTCCACTTTTCCTTGATGAATATGATTCCTATGATGGCGCTCGCTATGACAGACACACAGAGAGAGCACAGGGGAAAGAGAATTGAGGTGCCATCTGTCAGTCACAAGGAGTCCCTGTGCCCATGCCCATGGGGTTGGCTCTTCTGCGTTGGAGCCCAGGACTTCCTGTCCTCCCGCGCATGCTCCCAAGAGCTCAGCCCCTTCTGGTTTCCCCGTCATTCCCTCTCGGAAGGGAGGCTCCTTTCGGGGCCTTCCTGAGGATTTCCTACCCGCCCGGGAGCACCGTGGGGTGAGTACTTGCTGGGCGACAGGCAGTGAACGAACGTTATTTCTGGCGTGTTCACCCTTTGAGGTGGGCGCTGCTGTTATTCCCGTTTAAAAAGCGAGGACACTGTGGCTGAGAGGTGAAGACCCACCCAAGATTATGCAGCTGGTAGGTGCGGGCTAGCCTCGAACCCAGGACCACGGAAGGCCAGGGTTCTGGCTCCTCGTACTGCAGTGTCTGCTCCTGATGTTTCCAGGGATCTTGTTTCTCCCTGACTCGCCACAGTGCAGATGCACTCAACTTTCTGTGACTGCCCTAAAGGAGGGGGCTCAAGTCCCTAGTCTATGATGTTTTCCATGTCGGGGGGACTGCCAATGGACAGGCCCTTCTGTCTCTCGCCCCTTTGTCTGCGTTTCTCAACTGCGTGGGGCCAGTCCATCAAAAGAGTTTACACACTGAGGTTTTGTTCTTTTTCCTTCCTTTTCTGTCCCAGACGATGTGAGGCTGTGACTCTGGGGAAGGGTTCTGTTCTGTAACCCACAGGTTTGTGGGGAGACCGGCCCCGGGTCTAGTTGGGAAATGAGAAGTAAGTTCATTTGGCTGCACCCTTACGCTGCATGCTTTAATTGGGCTTTTACTCGTAATAAAGCATAACTTCTGATCCATTTCTGACGTCTGTGTTTCTTCCCCACTGTTTTAGAACGCAGTGAAGGAAAGAGGGTGCTGGATCCGGCTTGTACCAGCTGCGGTTGCTAAATATTCAGGAAACCCATCAAACACACTGTCAAATTACAGTGGGAAGGTTAGGGACAGGTAGGGTATATTATTGATCAACTGAAGGACTTGTATGCATGCATATAAGCATAATTAATGGACACAAGACACTGCGAGGTTAGGGTATGCATGGGAGTGGGGGGGCAATGGGAAGATATGTATACATGTAACACAGTAATAAAATAATTTAAAAAATTAAAAATTAATTAAGAAATATTCAGGAAACCATGGGTAGCTTGAAAACAGCCACAGTGGACCTGTTTACACCATACAAATCAGAAACACTACGGATCAGGTCTTCCTTTGCTCCCTCCCCACTGTTCCGTTCCTTCCCTCCTCCCCTCCGTCCTCCTACCTCTTCCTCCTCTTTGTTCACTCTCCCTCTCAGCGGGTTTATCAGCACACCACTGAAAATACCCCCTTCTCCTAGTAATGGGGGCAAATCAATGAGATAATATGTGTAAATCATCTGTCACATAGTAAATGCTCAAAAACTGGACTGTCATTATCATTAACGTCCCTGGAACAGTGACTCATCCATACCGAGTGCCCGTAAATGGTGGTTACTGTTCTTTTTAAAATCATTTCTCACTGGGTGACTTGAGGAGCTGTAAGAACCTCTTCATTTCCAGTGGCTGATACCTGAAGGCCCAGCATTATAATTCAGGCCCTTGTGTTGAAGCATTTGATTATTTCATCTTTATTAAAATTCAAAGACTAATATTTGATCACTCAGCCACACACTCCTCGCTGTGAATGGAGTTCTGAAAGCCTTTTGGCAAGATCAGCCACGGGCAGAGGACAAATCTAATAACTGCAGGGCCTGGGCGGTCACACAGATGTAGGACGTGGGTCAGCCGTAAGGCAATAGGAAAAGGTTCAGACTGTGGTCCACGACCTGTCTCAACCAAAGGCATTCAAACTGTATTTTTTAAAGATACTGAGTGGACCTTTGAGGACCTCATTCATCTTGCGGGTGGCCAGGGTACCAACTCTGGTCAAGAAAACGAGGGTCTTACAGGAGCAGCAGAAGCAAACAGATTTCCGCTCCTTTGCCGGCTCCTGCTACTTGGCAGTGGCTGCCTGAATCTGAGAATTCTGAGGGCCCCTCGAGGTTCGCCAGGAAGGAATGCCATGATGGATGCATGATATCTGTACCCCTATAAGGGCTTAGGTTATCTTGATGGTGTTAGCATGAATAGGTTAAGGTGTATCTTACTTCTACAGTGGAAATAAAAAGCAGTTCTAGGGGACATCTATAATACTGTCAACAACTTTAAAAAAAATAAATTCTGATAAGCTTTCTAAATCTAAATGGATTCTGGAGCCAGACATTCTAGTTTATATACCAGCCCTGTTCCTCACTAGCTGTATGATTTGAGGGAAGTAACCTCGCCATTCTGTGCCGTTTGTTTCCTCATCTGTAAAAAGTTTTAAGGTTTAGATGTCAACTTGAGACAGCAGAGGGACTTGCGCTCAGGAGGGATAATAACTGTATGTCCCTCCAAAGGCTGCCAAGAGTGTTAGCAGAATTAATATCCATAAAGGAGGGCAGGGCCCAGTGTGTATGAAGCCCTTTGTAAGTGCTGGTTGTTATTATCCAAGCAAAAGCTGGTAATGCTTAACGGGTATCATTGCTCCTGGGGGTCACACACGCAGTGGAGTCCCAGGCAGGGATGGGGAGGCTGGTCTTACCTATCACGGAGACTGCGCTGAGGGGCACGATCAGGGAGAGAGGAGCGAAGGCGTAGGAGGCAAACACGCCCAGCTCGCCCAGCAGCATCAGGAGCAGGCCCAGCCACCATGTCTTGGTCTTGAAATAGGCCCGGGGGTCCTTGGTGCCTGCCAGCCGGATGTGGCAGTACTTCTAGAACAGGAAGCGAAGCAGTAGCGATCTAAGTGCTAAGTTGTTATTCAAAGACAGCAGTTTCCAAACTGCCTGGGGAGCCTTAACAATTCAATGCGTGAGCCTCAGCCTCAGAGGAGCTGTGGGTGACGCCTGGGAATGGGTGTTTCTAGCACATCACAGCATGTCCAGTCTCTCGGGGAGCCATGGTGAAGGCATCCCCACTTTAGCCTGGTCTCAGGCTGACCTTTTCCCTCTGACCACAATGCCCAAGGGTCCCCATGTCCGGGCACCTGCTCAGCTGCACTCTCTTCTGAAGGAGGGTGCACAGTTCTTCTAGGCGGGCCTGTGGTCGTGTACTTGGGCCAAGGAAGGCCAGTATCCTGTGTCCTGGAAATGTGAACTTGGAGCGCAGAAACTCAGGAAAGAGATTCTGGAAAGATCCTCAGGGTATCATCCCAGGATGGAGTGGGCAACGTCCCACAGAGTGGAGGCAGCTGGGCCTGTACAGACACCCTGGCTTATCTATCGGCTGTATCTCTGCCCCGGCCGGTGCTGGTGACTAAAACTTACCTGGAGGTTAAGTGCAATGCTGACCACAAGGTGCCCAAAAATTGCCAAAAGGGCGCCGATCAAGTTTTCCTGTAAGGAAAGTTCACAGAAACAGATATAAGTTGGGGCGAAGCTAAGAGGCCCCAGGACCCATTTCCCAACTGTTTGAGCAGGTTCTCAACACTTCTAGAGAAAAACCAAAACCTGGAACAGAACTGATAGTAAAGTCCCATTCTAGCAATCAGCAATATTGGTCTTGAGTATTAAAAGAATACTCCCATTCTTCTCACTCAAATATTCATTCTTAGAGCAATGTTATTTTTTACTTAATAATTACTATAAAACATTATGTTGCATTTATCAATTGTGTCAATTAAAAAAACTTCCTGATTTTTATACCAAAGAATTTTATACCAAAGGGACTTTTTAAAAATGAAATTTGGTTACATACTCTACATTCTTTCTTGTATAAAAGTATGATAGGTGTTCATAAAATGTTTAAGTGTTAAAAGATAGACACAAATTTGTGACAAAATTCTGCAGGGAAAACAGAAGAAAAATACACATTCCAGGAGAAAAAGGAATGTTATAAAGTTTCCAGCTGTTAAAGAAGAGCCTTCAGAATGCCGACGGTCAGTGGAAAGTGGTCTTTATATTCCCTAAGCTTCAGTTAAGTACACAAGTGGTGTTTTTTGTTTTTTTTTTTAAATATGTTTTTATTGATTTCAGAGAGAGGAAGGGAGGAGAGAGATAGAAACATCAATGATGAGAATTATCCATCGGCCACCTCCTACACGCCCACTACTGGGGATCGAGCCTGCAACCCATGCAAGTGCCCTGACCAGGAAGTGAACCTTCCCAGTTCATGCCTGGGTCAATGCTCAACCACTGAGCCACACCAGCTGGGCTTGTTTTTATTTTTTAAAATATGTTTTTTACTAGTGGCCAGGTGCACGAAATTTGTGCATGGGGTGTTGGGGGGTATTCCTCAGTCCGGCCTGCACCCTCTCCAATCTGGGACCCCTCGAAGGATGTCCTACCGCCAGTTTACAGGGATCAGGCCTAAACCAGCAATCGAACATCTCTCTCACAATCTGGGATTGCTGGCTCCAGCTGCTCACCTGCCTGAATGATTGCCCCTAACCACTCTCTCTGCCGGCCTGCTTGCCCCCGAATGTCCCCCTGCTGCCTGATCACCCCCAACTGCCCCTCCTGCTGGCCTGTTCACCCTCACCTCCCCTCTCTGCTGGCCTGCTCACTCCAAACTGCCTCCCCACCCCTGCTATCCTGCTCACCCCCAACTGGCCCCCCTGCTGGTCTGCTTATCTGCAACAGTCCCTGCCGTCCCATTCTGGCCTGATTACCCCTCCCCAGCAATCCAAGGTCCCAGCCTCTACCTTTTTTCTTTTTCTTTCTTTTCAGCACCTCCTTGAGCGGAGGCCAAGGCCAGCCAGAAGCAAGTATCTAGGATTTATTTATCTTCTATAATTGAAACTTTGTAGCCTGGAGTGGAGGTCAGGGCCAGCCAGGGCGGGCAGGAAACTTGGCTTCCTCCATTGCCAGGGCAACCCACGCCTCTTGCTTATTCCAGCTCTGTGGTCAGCTGCCATCTTGGTTGGATTAATTTGCATACTTGCTCCTGATTGGCTGGTGGGCATGGCTTGGTATAGCAGAGATCAATTTGTATGTTTCTCTTTTATTAGTGTAAATTGATTTCAGAGAGGAAAGGAGAAAGAGAGAAGGAGAGGGACAAGGTGAGAGAGCAAGAGAGGCATCAATGATGAGAGAGAATCATTGGTTGGCTGCCTCCTGCACGCCTCCTACTGGGAATTGAACCCACACCCCTGGCATGTGCCCTTGACTGGAATCGAATCTGGGACCCTTCAGTCCACAGGCCAATGCTCTATCCATTGAACCAAACCAGCTAAGGCTGTTTTTTAAATCAGTATGTAGATGTTCTAGGAATGACATCCTTTGCAAATATTTAAGTTTATAATGGAAAATTTTTAAGTTTTATTTATTTACTAGAGGCCCAATGCACAAAATTCATGCCAAGGGCTCAGCTCTCCCAGCCCTAGCTTCATCTGAAAGGATGTCTGGAAGGTCATTTGACTATCGGGTCTAATTAGCATATTTCACTTTTATTATAGATTTATTTTTTATTGATTTCAGAAAGGAAGGGAGAGGGAGAGATATAGAAACATCAATGATGAGAATCATTAATTGGCTGCCTGCATGCCTCCTACTGGGGATCGAGCCCTTGACCAGAATTGAACCTGGGACCCCTTCAGCTTGTAGGCTTGACGTTCTATCCACTTAGCCAAGCTAGCTAGGGTGAAAGTTTTAAGTTTTAGATGTCAACTTGAGACAGTATAGGGCAGTGGTTCTCAACTTGTGGGTCGCGACCCCTTTGGGGGTCGAATGACCCTTTCACAGGGGTCGCCTAAGACCATCGGAAAATGCAGATATTTACATCACGATGCATAACAGTAGCAAAATTTTATGGTTGGGGGTCACGACCACATGAGGAATTGTATGCAAGGGTCTCGGCCTTAGGAAGGTTGAGAACCACTGATATAGGGACTTGCGCTCAGGAGTGAAAAATATACCTGGTGGTCAAAAAGCCAAGTTAAGGCCAGGTGGCCAGAAGGAACATCGGGTATGATGACCACAAGAATGTCACCACTTTCCACTCCCTGCTTTTAAAAACATACAAAATTTTATCTCCCTTCTAACCACTTGCTTCTCCTACCCTGCCGGGGAAAATCCCACAAACCCTCCTTTTTCTAAAAGCCCATGTCTTCGTGCAAGCCTGCTTTGTCCCCAGCTTATAAAAAGCCAAGCAGAGCCAGCCCCAAGCCCGTCAGAGGACCTGCCTTTCCTCTGTGCTGCTTGCCTTGTGCTCAGGAAAATGCTTAATAAAATCTGTCTGGAAATTTTTCTGGGGTCTCCTCTCGATTTCTATTTTGGGGAACCGAAGAACCCCGATGCCAGTAACCAACTAAAAGAATGTGTGAGGAGCCCTAGCTAGTTTGGCTCAGTGGGTAGAGCGTCGGCTTGTGGACTAAAGGGTCCCAGGTTCGATTCTGGCTAAGTGCATATGCCTGGGTTTCGGGCTCGATCCCCAGTGCGGGGCATACAGGAGGCAGCCAATCAATGATTCTCTCATCACTGATGTTTCTCTCCCTCTCTCCTTCTCCCTTCCTCTCTGAGGAAATACACAGTGCCTCTTTGGAAGGTCCAGTTTGAGGACCTCAAGGGAAGCCCTTTATTAAGTGTGGCTCTTACAGATACAAAGCAAAGACCTCAACCTCCTGAGGGTCAAATAAACACCAGGTGACTGAGCGCGTGTTCCACCCGGTCATTTGGTTTACCGGTGCTAATGAGGAGGCGGAATTGTTCAAAAGGGTTAGCTAGCAGATTCTGCAGGACCTGCCTTGGTCAGACAGGAGACAAAAGGACTCTGGCTCCAGCTCCAGCACCTCAGAGCTGCTCCATCACCTCTATGGGGAAAGAAGGAGGGCTGGACACAGCCTCGGGGACTTGTGCCAAAACCAGAGACCTGAGCCAGGGCTGTTCGGAGGACGCTGCCGGGGTCAGGTGGCCAGGTGAGGCTGGCTTGCCTCAGCCCGGGTGCCTTTCTCCCTGGGGAATAACAGTGCCCCTCAGGGGTGGTGCATGAGCTTCCTCAGATCACCTGAAGCCTTCGGGTGAACCATACGGAACTGCCAATATTCAGCTGCCTTTGACCTGCCGAAGCGGCAGTTTCATGTGGTTCCTTCAACCTGTGACCGGTAGCCGCTCTATGACTCTGCCCAGAGCGACCAAGCGGTCCCCGCCGATGCCTCCTCGGAGTGCCAGGCTGCCTGAGCATGTGGTGATGACACCTCGCCAAGTGGAAGGGAAGAGATGAGGGGGCTGCTGCGTGGCCACACGGACAAGCCGGAACTATTGCAGGGAGGAGGGAGGGGCGAAACCTAGAAAGGGAAACTGTAAACCTCACAAGGGTAAACCAATCTAAGCAGCAAAAACACGGCTAAAGGGTTACTATGCTAATAAAGGCGGAGGTCTAGGGAGCACTTACACATCATAGGCCTTTCTGTGCATCCCCTCCTCTGGGCCCCAGATAATCCTCTGGAGTGGGTTCTACATCAGTCCTGTGTTTAGCACATTTAAACTGAAAGGAGTTTACCGATGAGCTCAGTAAGGATCAGAGACGTAAACTAACTTGCTCAAGGTGAGGACAAAGGGTTTGAAGCTGAAGATCTGACTTCCAGTTTCCTGGGGATAATGACCCCTCCAGACAGAGGCTTCAAAATAAAAAAGGGAAAAGAATACCTCCCACTCCCCCATTTGTAAGTGCTACCTTCCCACTAATGACACGGCAGCTGAGGTTTCTTTAAAAAGCCATGTCTGTCAGCTTATTAATCTCCACGAATAATAACTGGTTATAGGCATGTTAGTAATAGCGTAATGTACCTAATGCCCAGTCATCCAAGCGGTTCAAAGGGCTTCATCCACACTAATTATGCCCCAAACCCTTGTGAAGTGGTGATGGGTGCAATTTTAGGAGAATTTAAAGTCAAGCAAAGAGGTGGCCTCGGGCCCAGGGGTTACACCTATTAGCCGCCCTCCAGTGCCCGGCCAAGGGCAATTCGGAGCGGAGGCACCAACCAGCAGGACTCCTGACATTAAGCTCCTCCTCCAAGTCTCAGAGCTGGAAAAGGGTAAAGTGGGGGTGCCCAGGTCTGCTGGCTGGAGGCGGTACCTTGGTAGCCCCCATTCTGGGCACCAGAGGGAACTTTCCCAGTCTACACCGCTCCTCTCTTCGCTGAGGGGCACTCCAGGTGTTTCCATGGCAGTCCTTTCAAGTGTTCATTAAAGTAGCCCTCACTGGTTTGCCCCAGTGGAGAGAGCGGTCCCGGGTTTGATTCCGGTCAAAGGCAGGTATCTAGGTTGCAGGCTCGATCCCTGGCCCTGGTCGAGGTGCGTGTAGGAGGCAACAAATTGATGTGTTTCTCCCACTCTCTCTGAAACTCAAGGGGAAAACATCCTTGGGTGAGGATTAACAACAACAAAAACCTGGTCATACGTCCACACAGGGATCTGCCCCTGGAATCAGTGGTTCTGCCCCTTAAGAAAGGACGCGGGCCGAAACAGTGGCCTTCCCACTGCCAGGCAGGCCTGGTGGCAGCCTCCGGTCACCGCCTTCACCTGTGACATCGTGAATCCTTCAGCCACAATACCTGATGGAGAGGATTCTTCTGAGGCAACGCCTAGTTGGGTTTCAACTGAAGTGGAAGGAGGGGTGGAGGGGAAGGGTGCCCTCATTTTAAAGGCAAATACCTTGGTGGGTGGGGGGAGAACCTCAGTTACCTAAGAAGGCCCAAGACTCATCCAAAGTCGCAGAGTGAGCAGCTGGCAGGACCAGACCTGAACACAGGTCTCCTAACACTTTGGTCCCCAACAGATTACAGGAGAGGAGGTAGTGAGGCCTCCCAACGATCAGGAACCTCCTATTTAGGACATATCTAGGCCAAACCGGGATATTTTGAGAATGACAGGGGGCTTTACTAATACACATGGACATGAGTATTCATAGTGGAGCCTCTGAATGGGGCATGTTATTGGTGAGAGAAGTGGGGTGAGGGCAAACCGACAGGCAGGCCCCTGGATTTCAGACACAGCTGCTTCTAGCCATGGCTTCAGCAGACCCAAATATCAAGGGGGTGGGGAGGGCAGCAAACCAAAGCCACTTCTCCCTTTGCTTCTGCTTCCTTGTGTGGACTTTGACTCTTGAATACTACCCCCCTGGGCTGGGGTCCTGCCTCCGCCACAGACGCTGTGTGACGTCAGGGAGTTTCCTGAACTCTCGGAGCCTCGGCTTCCCCTCTGAAAAATGGCACTCCATAGGGTTATATCAGCAGTTCTCAACCTGTGGGTCGAGACCCCTTTGGGGGTCGAACGACCCTTTCACAGGGGTCGCCTAAGACCATCGGAAAATGCAAATATTTACATTACAATGCATAACAGTAGCAAAATTTCATGGTTGGGGGTCACCACCACATGAATAGCTGTATGCAAGGGTCATGGCCTTAGGAAGGTTGAGAACCACTGTGTTATATGAACAAGAGGCCTGGTGCACAGCATTTGTGCACTAGGGGGGGGGGAGGTCCCGTAACCTGGCCTGCGCCCTTAAGCAGTCTGGAAGCCCTTGGGGGATGTCCGAGTGATGGCTTAGGCAGAGTGGGCCTAAGCTGCAGGTGGACATCCTAGCGCTGTCAAGGAGGCAGGAGAGTCTCCCACCACAGGTGCTGTGCTGGCCAGCTGTCAGCCGGGCTTGTGGCTCAGTCAATCCCTCTGCGGGAGTAAACCGACCACCAGGGGCAGCTCCTGTGTTAAGTGTCTGCCCCCTGGTGGTCAGTGCTTGCCATAGCGACCGGTCGTTCTGCATTCAGTCGATTTGCATATTAGCCTTTTATTATATAGGATAAGGCACGTGTTGAAACATCACATGACACATAGTAAATACGAACACAACTCTAGGTGTTACTATTAATTTTACAATTTTCATTTTCATTATTTATCATTGCTATTAGCAACAGTAAGGATCCTTCTGGCTCTGATATTCTCTGATCCCAGAATTGACCTTTTCCCAGCTACAACTCTGAAAGGAAACAAACTGTTCCGGGAAAAGCAGCCAAAAGTCACCGAGGCAGGAAGCTGCGCTTGGCGACTGGTATCCAGGTGAAACCTCAGCTCCCCTCTCCTGCTCCAAGGACTGCTTTCCATCTGCCGACAACAGCCTTCATATAAATCCCGCGGTGACAGGACCACTCATCACATGTTTAATCGGAATGCCCACCATCCCTTGGGCTTAAACTGCTAACAGTGAAGTAGAAGCATTCTGGCTTGCTCTGCGGGTAGCTCACAGTCAGCTACAAAGAGATACGGCGGCAATCCGGCTAACCAGGCTGTGCTACATGTGAAACCTGGTGTCAGGCCAGCTCCTGTTGTTACCTTCTCCAGCAGGTGAGGCACTGCCATTTTGACAATAACCAGTGCCAGGGACAGGAGGCGCTTCCCTGAGTGCTGGCATACTGCAGGCAGCAGGGAGTGGTGCATGGAACCAAGGGCCTTGGCAGTGCGCAGACTCCATTCGAATCCCAGCTTTACTATACCTACTTACTGTGTGGCCTTGGGCAAGTTAATTAACCTCTCTGTACCAGTTTCCTCAACTGTAAAATGGGATTATAGTAGTAGTCACCTTATGCGTTTGTTTTCAAAATCCTCACCTAAGGATATTTCTTTTTCTTTAAAAAAAAAAAAATAGCCAAAACCGATTTGGCTCAGTGGATTGAGCATTGGCCTGTGGACTGAAGGGTCCCAGGTTTGATTCTGGTCAAGGGCATGTATCTTGGTTGCGGGCACATCCCCAGTAGGGGACATGCAGGAGGCAGCTGATTGATGTCTCTCTCTCATCGATGTTTCTAGCTCTCTAACCCTCTCCCTTCCTCTCTGTAAAAAGTCAATAAAATATATTAAAAAAAATTCTTTATTGTTGAAAGTATTACATATGTCCCCTTTTTTCCTGATGGGGATTTTGTGAAGATTAGCACAGTCATATAGTAAACACTCAACAGATGCTAGCTGCTATTATGATGACGATGACTACAGTAACAGTGAATCGGCTATGGAAGTGTGGGTAAAGGACCAATAGTTTCTTGCCAGGAGGACTGACAAAGGCTTCATGGAAAAGGTGATACCTGAGCTGGAGCTGGGAGCACGGGCAGGATTTCCAAAATCAGAAAGGGGATGGTGCAGGTAGATTCCGTTTCCTCTGCCAGGTCAGGCCGTCCTCATACCCGCCCGAGAGGACGGATCTAAAACTGACCTGCAGTGGAGTCACAGGGCTTTCCCCAAGTTATAACGCTAGAAAGTGACAGAGCTGAGATCTGAAACCCGGCACCTTTGATTCTAAAGACCACGCTCAAAACACCCTGTTATATCTCTACTTTTGCACAAAATTCTGTCCTGAAGGGGAGGCACCCAGGGAAATAGCTTCCTCTGGTAGATGGTAAGCTCCTCCAGGGAAGCGGTAGCTCAATAATGGACACAGCTCCCACCCCGCCCAGGGCAGGCCTGGATATACAGGGTGTCCCATCACTGTATGCACACTTTGAATAATGCTAAAGGCAGTGTTTATTAAGATGCATTTTATTCTCAACATGTAATAGAATCTACAGACAAAGCGTGTATACATTTTTAGGGGACGCCCTATATATGCTCAGTGGAAACTCCTATTTGCTAAATGGAAGAAACTGAGGCCCAACGCTTCTGGGCTGAGGCACAGCCTCCGATGTCAAGGACTGGATGCCATGCTGCCTCCTGGGTAGCTCAGCCTGTTGGTCCACCAACAACCAGAATCCATTCCCTGTTGGGCAGGGCAAAGGGCAGGGCTGCAACTCAAGGCAAACTGCTTGTTCTTAATCTGATTTCAGAGAGAAAGGAAGCGGGAGAGAGAGATAGGAACATCAATAAGAGAGCCCTAACCGGTTTGGCTCAGTGGATAGAGCATTGGCCTGTGGACTGAAGATTCAATTCTGGCCATGGGCATATGACAGAATTGCGGGCTCGACCCCCCGGGTGTGTGTGTGTGTCTGTGTGTGTGCAGGAGGCAGCCAATCAATGATTCTCTCTCATCATTGATGTTTCTCCCTCTCTCCCTCTCCTTTCCTCTCTGAAATCAATAAAGAAATATAAAAAAAGAAACATCAATAAGAGAAAATCATTGATCGACTGCCTCCTGCACGCCCTATACTGGGGATCGAGCCCACAACCCAGGTGTGTGCCCTGACCAGGAAATCGAATGGTGACCTCCTGGTTTATAGGTCGATGCTCAACCACTGAGCCACGCCGGCTGGGCTGTCCAGCGAGTTTTGATATAGAAGCTCAACAGATTATGGGGCAATCATTCCAACAGCATGCTTTCCATCACCCATCAGTGGCACGGGGGAAACACTCCACAAACAAGGTAAACTGAAACAACCAAGATACACAACTTCCTGCACCATCGGATCCCCGGTTTGTAATTCAGGGAAAAAGACAGGAAGCAAGTAACACTGGCGTATGCACCAAGGTTGTCTATGAGTAATGGGGTAGGTGATTTTTTTAAAGAAGTAAGTCTTCTAAGTGTGACTGCATTCCTTTAAAAATATTATTTTACCTCCCTATTGTTCTGTATTTGAACCAGTGTTTCTTTTCTGTTGATTATACATTCTCCCATGTGTGTGGAGGGCCTGCCTGTATCTGCCAGCGATAGGCATGCAGACCCTAGACCAGCGGTTATCAACCTGTGGGTCGCGACCCCTTTGGGGGGGTCCATCGACCCCATCACAGGGGTCGCCTAAGACCATCAGAAAACACAAATATTTACATTACGATTCACAACAGTAGCAAAATTACTGTTAGGAAGTAGCAAAGAAAATAATTTTATGGAACTGTATTAAAGGGTCCCGGCATTAGGAAGGTTGAGAACCACTGCCCTAGACCTCTCCGTGACCCCATGGATGCTGTGCTGTTCCTTTCCCGTTAGAGAAATACACAATTCCAAAACAAACAAACACAAAGCGCTTGCCTTGTAGGAGAAGGAGCCCTGGCTCCCGGGGTCGGCGCTGCTGGTGGGCGGGAGCTGCTGCAGCTGCAGGGCCGCGCTGGGCGCTGGGTCCATGGTGTCTAAGCGCACATCCCGCGGGCCTGGCTCAGAGGCTGGGGCTGCACTACGTGGGGCCGAAGCGGTGAGCCATCTTTCCTGGTGGTCTTCACCCTCTCCCACCGGCCATCTCGGTCTCACGCCAAAACCGTACTTCAAGGCCCTTTGGGCTGATCTATAGCCTTTTCCTCATCTTCCCCCAGAGGAGTGCCAATTCCTGCAAGCGGACAAGCAGGGATGCGTTTCCCGATGCCTGCGGTGCTCTGGGGATTGGGAATGCGGGGGAGAGAAGGAGGAGGGGGTGTGGAACGTTAAAAATGCATGTATAATGCAACACTGAGCCCAGCTTCGTTACCTGAGAATACCACTAGGATAAAGAATGCACTGCCATGAGAAGTGAGGTCATTAAAAAAATGACATCATGCCTTTGGTCCCCTTAATAAAGATATGGCTCATCTATCTCATAATCATTTTCCTTGGCCCTTAATGATCCCCTTTCCTCTCCCCCCGCTTCCTTCCGCCCATCCTAATTTAAGTCCTAGTTTTCCCATAGAATCCTCTAGTAGAATACTGCCTGCGTCTACTTCTCTAGGTCTTAAAAAAAAATTCAAAAAAACCCCCACAAACATCCCACTGTCCCAAAAGGAACCATCAGTGTTCTGACTTAGGAGAGAAAGAATGAGAAAAGTTATCTCCATGGAAAAGGGAAGAACTGGGCTGTACTAGAGTCAGGGTGGTAACACAGGACTGGAGGTGGAAGATCTGTGCAACCAGATCACTTTACCTCTGGGAGACTCAGTTGTCTCATCTGTCAAGTGGGGGTAATAATGTGACTTCAAGTAAAACCACCAATGATAATAATTCCTGTTAACGTCATTGGACTGATATTTCCAGTGGGTCTCGAACTTTTCTACCAAATAGAAAATAAAAAGTATGCCCTCGTGTTGCGGGAGTCATGGCCTGACACACCCTCTCCCTCTCCCCTCTCCCCCTCACCCTGCCCCGCAAAAGTTTAGGGTTTCTTTGAGATTCTCTTATATTTAAAAAAATAATACAGATTTGGATGCTACTGTAAAGTCTATGTTTATTTTGATATAAAAATATTTTAAATTGCTTTTGATCTGCCATGTGCTGCTGGTTTTACCTCGGACAAGGAATTTAACTTTTCAGCCAGTTTCCTCTGCTGTAAAATATGGATAATAACATCCCTCCTCCTACCAACTGAGCGAGCGCCTATTTTTGTAGGCAGTGCCTCTGAGGCCTTGAGGTTCCTGGAGCAGAGAACAGAGTTGTGGTTAGAATTTGCTGAAATCATGCATGTAATTATGGATGCAGAGTGAATGGTCGATGAATGTCAGCTGTTATTAGTGTTCATTCTATTCTTTTTTGTTTTAACTTTACATTTTTCTTTTAATTATTTCAAAGTATAATTTAGTCAGAAAATAAAGTAGTGATGGGGGAATCAACAGGATTGGCATGAAAAATCTTTCATAGAAATTATTAAATTATGTTATATATATTTTTAATTTAAATTCTTTATTGTATGAAGCATTACATATGTCTCCCTTTCCCACCATTGACCTCTCCCTGGCCACTCCCACCCCCCTTAATTTTATTCGTATTAATTATTTAATTGACCCATGAATAGTCCTTTCTTCATTGCATGCATTCATGCAACAGATCGTTGTTGAGGGCTTACTATGTGCCAAACAGACCCAGTCTCTGCCATGACTCCGGGCTTCGGAAGGCTGCCTCCTGTCTTTCCTGCAGCTTCCCCTTTCCTCTGTTATCTAGCCCTAGACCAGGAATGCTGGTTCCTGGTGTGGACAGCACAGTCACATGTCATAGGGCTAACGCTGTGTCCAGCATCAAGGAGACACCAGATGCAGGACTCACCACAAGGGCAGCCTGGAAGACCATTTGGCCCACGTGTCATTTGATCAAGTGGCCTTCAGATGGGGTTATCCTTCTATATCCCTACATTACACGCATCAGACAACTTTAGAACTGACATTCCGAAAGCAGACCTCCCAGACTGTAAAGCCCTGTGTCTGAAATCTTGTGAACTCAGAATAATTCAACACTTTGCTTTAATGTGTGTGTGTATGTGAAAAGCATTATTGTATTAAATTGATATATCCTTGTTTTACATAGGGCTTTCTCTACCTCTACAAGACCCTTTGAGGCCTTCATCCTGGAGCTGAAGGAACCCTGGAGCTCAAGGAAGATGTTTGCTGAATCCCCTTTCAGTTGCCCCCTTCCCAGCTGGAATCCAGAACCTGGCACAGTGACCTCCACACAGACCTACTGGCTGGCTCACTAGCCAGGCCTGTGAGGCACCTGCTTCCCCTTCAAGAGTGGTACTCAACCGCCACTCCGGAGATCTAACAGATACACCCAGCCCCACCCACAGGATATCCGAGAAAGCAAACGGGCTTTGGGGACATGCCAGCGGGGTGAAGGGAATCCAGGCCTGTTAACCTCCTCCAGACCAGCTGGTTTGCGCAGGTGGGTTTGATTTTGCTCTTGTTTGCTGTCATCTAATTTGCTTCTAAAAAGCAGCTTCCCTCTCTGCTCCAGGAACCCCCAGGCCTCAGAGGCACTGCCTACAAAAAGGGCTCTCTCATTGGTAGGGTTTGGGACGAAAAGCCTTGGAAGAACACTTTGCAAGTTGTCCTTCCTTGTAAGACATCCATCCTTTGCCTAATGCCTCTCTTTTCCTGACTTCAAAGCTCTTTCCCGGGACTAACGTTTGCCCCAGAGGCAAGTAGCCAATTGGGTATGGCCAGCCATCGCCTAATTTGGAGGCCCTCACACAGTCCCTGGTGAGCACAGGGCTCGGGCTCAAGAAAGGAAAGATAATTCCCTAGATGCTTGCTTCGGCTCCACCCCCTCTGCCTTATCTCAATTAATTATTTCACCAACCCACAGAACAGGTTTCATAGATCAGAGAACTATAGCTCATCGCTCCTAAGAGTAGGGTCTGTATTATAATTTGGCTCTGTCTGAAAAAAAAAAAAAAAGATAAAACACGCCTTTCCCACCTGACCATTCAGCTCCTTGCTGATGAGTGCCGGTTCGATACCAATCCCTTTTCCTTTCCTGGGCTCTGGCTCACTAAAGGGTTACACTCCCCCCCAGTCCCCTCCCATGGAGCTGGGAACTACAACTTCCAGCAGGCAGCGTCGATCAGGAACGCTGCCCCCTATTCCACCTGCTAACTCCATCTGCCTTTGCCAGGAAGCCCGAGGAGGAATAATGTTGGCAGTTACTCCATTTCACTTCCTGATTTGGTAAAGCCTGCCGTCACCTTTAGTAAGGCATCCCCGTGCCCCTGTCCTCTCACCTTCGATGCAAAAAAAAATGGGAAATGGAAAAAAAAAAAAAGACATTCTGAGACACTGACAAGGCTGGTGACAGCAAGAAGGAAGGGTATTGACACTAGCCGACCTCGGATGATTACAAATGCATTCGCCTTTCCAGAAACGACCGGCTGCATTCCAGTCCCCACTATCCTCCGCCTTAGTCACTACTCACCGGCGGCGTCTCCCCTCCGGCCCACCTATCAGCGGGTTCTGAGAAATGACTTGGACGCTTCGCGCAACCCGGAGGCACAGCCTCCTGAATTCCTTCCCCAGCTCGGTGCTGCCCGGGTCCTGCGGTGTTTTGCTTTCAAAGGCCGCAATTTGATTTGCTCGGCTGCCTGCCGGTCAAGAGCTGGAGGGCCCTTGGCTCAGACGAGTGGCTGTGAGGGAGGGTGGGCGGGACTTGGCGGGTTGGCTGCGCCGCCAGGCTTGGTTGAGGCGGAGGGGGGCGAGCCCTGGGGAGGAACAGCCGGCAGGAGCGGGGCTCTCACCTTGAGCCGCTCCCTCTAGCGGCCACAGGAAGGACCTGGGAACACAGCCGGTCCCCCCTCGGCCGCTGTCTTGGGGAGCTCAGATGACCACTCACCTCCACCTGCGGGACAGGTGGCCTCTCCCGGACTTGGCGCCGGCCATTCCCCCAAACCCCACGCTCTCCCCGCGATCCCAATCCTGCACACCCCTTAAGAGCCGGGTTCCCCCCAAAGTTTCAGAGCCATCGACACATCTCTGCCCGCCCTCCCTAATAAGACCTGTTGGGTGCATCCTAGACCAACCCTCCCCGCACGCCCGCCGCTCAGCAGCACTGAAGGGCCTCCGAGGAGCCTCGCACCGCTGTTTCCCGAAAGCACAGCTGTGCTAGGGAACGCGAGCACCGAGCTCCCACCTTCTCACTAACGCGCCTTTCATTCCAGATCCTCCCAACACCCTCCGAGCGAGACCTGGAGCTCCCCCCCGCCCTTTTACCGGCGCAGAAGGGACATTCTGGGCAAGAGACCCCAGTGATGACAAAAGGGCCAGTGACGGCAGAGATCGCTCAGAGGGAACCAACACCCGAGAGCACCCCGAGAACTGGCTTAGCATGTGGGAGCCGCCCGCCGGGGGCAGCGTGGCGGGCGCGGGGATTGCCCGGCGCCTGGGCGGTAGGCGCTGCCTTCGGGGAGAAGGATGCTTGGACTTGGCCGTCAGTTTAGAGGGACGCCCGGGGCGGGTCCCAAGCAGCGGGCGGACAGTGACCGTGACCGCTCCGAAGCGTGGCGGGCGGGGCTCGGGGAACACGAAGCGGGTGACTTCGTCCGAGTGCCCCTGATTGCAAGCAGGGCCTGGGGGAGGGCTAGTTCTCCCGGGTTTATTCCTTGAAGTCGAACTTCTGGGCGGGCGAGGTTCCGAGCCTGTGGTTCTGCCTCCGGAGTTTGGACGGGTCGCCTCGGGAAGCCGCTCTGACGTTTCCCCTGCGGGAGTGAGGCTGCAGCCCCCAATCCCGGCCGCTTCCGCGCAGGTGGGACAGCGGGCAGCATCCCGCGCGGGGCTGCTTCCTGAGCGTGGTCCAGGAAGTCACCCCTGGGGGTTGAGCAGAGACCCCCCCCCCCTGAACCCGCTGACAGGACCAGCAGATGATGCCCACTCCAGCGAGGGAGCAGCCCCAGGCCACGTCTCTCGCGATTGGCCGATAACTTATCACTCTAAAGAAACGGAGGGCACCATTGGCCAGCGTCACTCACGTGGCCTCCAGGCTGTTAGGCTGCGGTTGCCATAGAGACGGAGAAGGTGGGGCCCGGCCAGACTCAGCCCAGGGGGAACCGATGAGGTAGGAGGCAGTTCCTGTCGGGGCCACGGGTCCCAGGGTCCTGGGAGGTGGACCTGGCGCACCCCTGGGACACCCCCCCCCGCCGAGACCCCGCCCTGCTGGGGACCAGGCGATGCCCTGAGGGCGGGAAGAAACCACCCTTGGAGGTGCCCCTCTCTGGGTGGTGCCGCAGAGTCCCCCGCACCTGAAAAATGGGGGTTATAACCGGGCCATGCCTTCCCCCCCACCCGGAGCTCCCGTGAGGGGCTGGGCATCTGACCGCCCGCCTCCGCCTCCGCCCCGCGAGTGCGCAGACGTTTGGAGGCTGCGGTGCCTGGCGGCTGGGGGGCCACAGAGAGGGAATCTGGCCCCGCCGCTTGGGTGTCCCTCTGCCCACCCCTGCCCTGCCGCGAGCCCCAGGCCGCCCCCTGTAAGAAGAAAGGGCGAGGCTGGAATCTGTGGTCGGAGCCGGCTGTGACGCTTTCTCAGCCTAGGAAAAATGTTGAGTGCGTTATTTACCTGAGAGTGCTTTGAAAAATGTAAAAAATAAGGCACACCATAGTATTATAACTGCGTGGATTAAATCTCATACAGTCAAAACAATTTCATGCAAATCCCGTAAGCTGTATACATGGTTTAGCATAGATTGACATACCCTATACAGTAACACCCATGTATAAATACAGGTATATTATAATACGATATGGGATAATACTGTCACATAAATGACATAAATGACAAAGGTTTCTTTCAACATAGAGATGGTACAATGAAAACATGCCTATCGTCGTAATCATGTGAGGTAAATCTTAATAGAATGCAGCTCCTGAAGGAAAGAGTTGTATTATGAGTACGTCTCTCTATACACATTATTGCTAAAATGTGTTTTGACCCTAGTAAACACGTTCACTCATTCATTCCATAAATATTTATTGAGTAACTACTACATGCCAGGAAACAGGCTGGGGATTCCATGATGAATATTCTATTGGAGAAGATCATGAAGAAATACACATACAATATGATGTCGGGTAGAGAAAGATGCTATGAGAAAAATAAGGCGGGTTCCTGGGCTAATAAAAGGTGGGATGGTGCTTCGTGAGAGTGGTCCAGGAAGCCACCCCTGAGGGTTGAGCAGAGGCCCCCATGAACCTGGTGACAGGACCACTATAGCGAGGGAGCAGTCCCAGGCCACAAGGAGCTGCTGCAGAAGCTGAGGAGGTCCCTTGTGAGGAAGAGGGTTAGTTTTTGGGTAGTGGGGTATGACAAATGAGTACATTTAGACATAAATATAAAATGTAACTCCCCACCCCCAAAGACATCTGTTACTGAGTTCCTACAGTTTCAAATTTTTTTTTTGGGGGGGGGCGGGCAGGCTGTAGGTCTTTTTGTGCTCAGGTGGCCATCTTCAGTCACTCGAAGAACAGTCATATAGAACTTTTTGACTGTGTCCCATGGTCAGACATGCAGCACCCATAGCAAACTTAACAAAAGACTACAGCCTATGGCCTGCATTTTGAAAATCACTATCAGCAATGTGGAAGAGAAATGAGACTTACTCTGAGTCAATTTCGACGGCTGGAATTAGGATGACTGAAGAGAGAAAGAGAGAGAGAGAGAGAGAGAGAGAGAGAGAGAGAGAGAGAGAGAGAGAGATCAGCTTGATACAGATAGGGATTTCTAGCAGTTAGAACTACCCAACAAGTGAACTGCCTCAAGAATTTTCAAACTGACCTCTAGGGAATCTCAGGGTCTATGAAAACAGAACAGACAGCCTCAAATATTAAGAAAATGAAAAGGTAAACCTCAGACTGGGAGCAAATATTTCCAAAACTTATATATGATAAGGGGCTTGTATCCAGAATATATTAAGAATATCTACAATTCCCCGAAACTGGTTTGGCTCAGTGGATAGAGCATCAGCCTAAGGACTGAAAGGTACCTTGGTTGCGGGCACATCCCCAGAAGAGGGCGTGCAGGAGGCAGCTAATCGTTGTTTCTCTCTCATCGATGTTTCTATCTCCCTTCCTCTCTGTAAAAAATTAATAAAATATATTAAAAAAAAGAATATCTACAACTCAATAACAAGATAACCATGTTGTTTAAAAAGGGCAGAAGATGTGAACAGGCACTTTACCAAAGAAGGTAAAGAAATGACAACTAAGCACATGAAAATATACAAATTAAAGTGACAATGAGATACCACTGTGGGGCCACTACAATGACTAAAATTAACAAGTTTTACCAGACAAGTGTTGGTGAGGATGTGTAACAACTGGAACAAACTACTGATACATGCAACACCATGGGAGAATCTCAAAAGCATTGTGGTTAGTGAAAAAAGACAGGTGCAAAACAGGACAGACAGAATGATACCACATATATGGCATTTTAGAAAAGGCAACCATTGAGACAGAAAGCAGAGCAGTGGCTGCCAGATACCAGGCTTGGGAGGGTATTGACTGCAAAGAAACACAAAAATTTTTGGGATGGATATATTTATATCGTGCACTGGAGGAGGGAGATGACCTCAGCTCAGCCTGCACCTTCTCCAATCTGGGACCCCTCTGGGGGTGCCTGGCTGCTGGTTTAGGCCCGATCCGTGTAGGTCGGACATCCCTCTAACAATTTGGGACTGTTGGCTCCTAACCACTCACATGACTGCTTGCCTGATTGCCCCTAACCACTATGATCACCCCTTAACCCTGTGGTTGGCAAATTGCAATTTGCGAGCCACATGCGGCTCTTTGGCCCCTTGAGTGTGGCTCTTCCACAAAATACCACGGTCTAGGCGAGTCTATTTTGAAGAATTGGCATTAGAAGAGGTTTAAGTTTAAAAAATTTGGCTCTCAAAAGAAATTTCAATCATTATACTGTTGATATTTGGCTCTGTTGACTAATGAGTTTGTCTACCACTGCCCTAACCACTCCCCTGCCAGTCTGATTCATACCTAATTGCTCCCCTGCTGGCCCAATCACCCCCAACTGCCCTCCCCTGCTGGCCTGATCTTATCCCCAAAAGCCCTATCCTGCCAGCCTGATCTCACCTCAAAAGCCCTACCCTGCCAGCCTGATCTCACCTCAACTGCCCTTTCCTGCAAGCCTGGTCTCCCTCAACTGCCTTTCCCTGCAGGCCTGATCTTGCCCCCAACTGCCCTCCTCTGCCAGCCAATGTGGTTCTGATTGGTTGGTTTCTATGCCAGTCAGTGTCAAAAGCTCTGCCTCCTGGAGAGAAATGGAGGCCCATCTGCTGGACAGGCCCGGAAAGAAAGAGGGGCAAGTGCTGATCAACAGCTGCCACAGAGGCTATGGATCAGACCCTGCTTCTCTCTTCAGGCCTCTCACTGGGCCTGCCCCCTCAGCAGTCAGTGCTGAGTCACCACGACAACCCAGCGCTGACTGCAGGACTGACTTTCAGTTGGTTGAGCCTCTGGTGGCTGTGGATGTGACAGACCCAGGATTTTTATATATTAGGATTGCAATGGTAGTTCACACAATTGTAACATGTCAAAATTTAGAATTGTATACGTAGTGACAATGTAGTAACTCCTGAATTATAGTGTATGTAAATGATCTCATGATAAACTTATAAAATTCAAGCCTTTGTTAGTTCTGGAAGCAACATCAACTGTGAATACTTACAGCGTTCCTGCTACAGGCCGTGAGTGCAGTGTGCTTGCCACTTGAGGTCATAGATGCTGGTAAACCTCAGCCTCTACACGTTCCTTAGCCTGTCCTGCCAGGGAACAGAACTCAATCCACGTAATGAACAAAAACGTGAAATAACCCCTACAAATGCTGTATTTTGCTGTTTCAGGAGCTTGGAAGAACCGTAATAGAGTTTTTCATCGGACAAATGAAACACATCACGGAACTGTGCTAAGATGGCCACCTCGGCTCGCAGAGACATACAGTCCGCCAGAAGATACATGAAACCACAGAGAGGTCTGGCCAGCTTCATAATTGATGCCTTTGGTGGTGGGGCGGTACAGTTTACTTATTTATGTCTAAATGTACCCCTGTGTACTCATAATTCTATATTATATATCTACCCGCATGTTTACTATTTCCAGAGCTCTTCCTTCCTCTATGTAGATACAGATTTCCAACTGGTATCATTCCTCTTCTGCTTGTAGGACTTCCTTTAACATTTCTTATCATTCCAGTTTGATGCTGCTGAACTCTTTCCGCTTTTGTATATATTTAAATCTTTATTTTGCTTTTTAAAAAATATTTTTAAAAATATATTTTATTGATTTTTTAACAGAGACGAAGAGAGAGGAATAGAGACTTAGAAACATCGATGAGAGAGAGAGAGACACCGATCAGTTGCCTCTTGCACGATCCCTATTGGGCATGTGCCCACAACTAAGGTACATGCCCTTGACTGGAATCGAACTGGGGACCTTTCAGTTCGTAGACCTATGCTCTATCCACTGAGCCAAACCGGTTTCGGCTTGCTTTTGTTTTTGAAAGGTATTTTTCTGGGTGTAGGATTTTAGGGTGACAGTTTTCTTTTCCTTCTCTTACCTTCAAGGTTTTGTTTCTAACAGAGGTCTGCTGTCTCTATTTGTTTTTGTTCTTTTTGTATGTAACACCTTTTTCTTCCTCTGCCTGATTTTAAAATTTTCTCTTTATCTCTTTGTTAAAGCAATGTGATTATTTTACGTGCCACGGTGGGATTTTATTCATGTTTCATATGCTGAGGTTTTTATTTTCTTGGATCTGGGGGCTGATAGTTTTTATCTTTTTCTTAAAATAATTGTCTTTTTTCTCTCTCCCCACATCTCTTCTTTGGAGAGTCCAACTCCATTTACATGAACTTCCTGGAAGTTATCACATAGCTCACTGATACTCTGTATTTTTAATCCTTTTTCTCTTTGTGTTTTATTTTGAATAGTTTCTATTTCTATGTCTTCGAGTTTCCTGGTCTTCTCCCACAACCCCTGAGTCCCACAGTGCCTAGGCCCTCGATTACTGTTACTCTCAAGGTGTGTGTGTGTGAGTGTGTGTGTGTGTCTGTTCTCATAGAGGTTGCTTTGATACACACCATTCCACCACAGCCAGAAGCCAACGTCTTTGATCTCCTTTTTAGTTAAGGAGAAACCTTTCCTTCCTCCAGGGCAGTGGTTCTCAACCTTCCTAAGGCCGCGACCCTTACATACAGTTCCTCATGTGGTGGTGACCCCCAACCATGAAGTTTTGCTACTGTTATGCATCGTGATGTAAATATCTGCATTTTCCGTTGGTCTTAGGCGACCCCTGTGAAAGGGTCATTCGACCTCCAAAGGGGTCGCAACCCACAGGTTGAGAATCGATGCTCCAGGGCAATGTCCTCCCTTTTCCTTTTTAAAAAAATAAATAAATAAATAAACTCCCCGCCTTCCTTTACTGCCTTCTCTGCAAACTCAGTTATTCTAATGACTTAGGCTTTTAGAAACAAAAGCTAGGAAGCCTTGGGTCTGCTGCTTTCTGATTTGCTCTCTAGCTCCCTTAAAGAAAAAAAAAACACGTAATTCACCTACTTGAACGGGGGAGGGGAGGAGATGGGAGGAAAAGGGGGGCATTGCCAGGTGTTTTCTACTGAACAGATGCAGCATTCTGTTTCTTAACTTGCTTCATCCCCAACCCAGGCAGTGAGGCTGGCTTGCCCTGCCCCATCATTTCATCACTGGTTACTGAGTCTTTTTTTTTTTTTTAATATATTTTATTGATTATTTTACAGAGAGAAGGGAGAGAGATAGAGAGCCAGAAACATCGACCAGCTGCCTCCTGTACACCCCCCACTGGGGACGTGCCCACAACCAAGGCACATGCCCCTGGCTGGAATCAAACCCGGGACCCTTCAGTCCCCAGGCTGACTCTCTATCCACTGAGCCAAACCGGCTCCTGTTTACTGAGTCTTAACCCTGAGCCAGGCCCGGGAAGAGGGAGCACAGCTTAGAGTTGAAGAGCTTGAGCTCATCAGGCAAACTGCTCCAACTCAGGTGTTGCACTAAGTGTTGCTGTGCTTTGCATGAGTGACGTGGTCTCTCTGAGCCTCAGTTTCCTCTTCTGTAAAGCTTGTTAGTAATAGGACTTCCTGGGGGGCCCTGTTGGCATTGGGCTTTCCTCTCTGAAAAACAGTTTTGTTTTTTCAGAAGTTTGGAGGCTTAGAAATGGGCCTCCAAGACAGTTTTCAGACAACCTCGCCCCCACCCTTCTTCCTTTCTCTCGGCTCTCCTGTCTCACTTTCCCTCGGAGGGTGGGAGGGTGAGGGCTCTGACGTTGAGGTCATTGGGCTCCCCGTTATGGACATGTAGCAGTCAGGATGGACTCTCCTCCCGCCCCCTAATTTGGCTTGGATGTCAAGGCATGATGCCACACACACACACATCAAGGGGCGGTGGAAAGGTTTAATGCTCACATAAGGAGGCGCTCTCGGGGAGAGCAGAACAGGCTTCCTAATCGGCCCCCCATTGGCCAGAGAGAGCAGGGAATGGAGCCTGACCTGGGTTCATTGCGGGGAAGAGGTGGGGCTGGACTGAGGGCAGGGGTTTGCCTGGCTGCATTCTAGCCGGAACCATGGAGGGAGCACCCGGCCTTCTCATCAACCTGCTGGGACCAGGGGCTGAAAAGGAAGAGGGAGGGAGGGAGGGAGGGAAAGAGAGAGGGAGAAGGGGTGAGGCCTAAAAGCTGTCAGCAGTCAAACACTAAAGTCCATTTCCCTTCTACTCACTGAACCGAGTTTGTAATCAGTGGGTGTGCAGACAGATGCTGCTCGTGGGGTCCATATTGTGGCCATTCTCCCAGGAGTGGGGTGCGGGAGGAGGGAAAAGCGGGATTTCATATATCATGTATATATCATGTATACATCATGACTCAGATGTGTACAATTTTAACTTGATTTCCTTGAAATGCTGCCCTTCTACTTTCTAACCCACGTCTGCTCACAGCCGAGAGCTCAGTTCCCACTGTTTTTGCACCGTGCCCTGGAAAGTGAGGGAACCCGGCTCTGGGACCCCCCCTGCCTCTCTGGATCTTCCTGGCACTTTGCTGATATGTGACTGGGCTGGGCACGCGTGATGGTTTCGTGTCCTCCTTCCCTGCCAGGTTTTCCCTCTTCCCTGAGACAATTCATTTCCACATGTTACCAAGTCTCTTTGGTTAAGAGCTGGAGGGGAAGCCCCAAAAAGTTGCCAAGAGGGAAAGAAAGTAAAGTGGGGAATGCTTTTTAAAAATGTGTATTTTTATTGACTTCAGAAGGGAAGGATGAGGGAGAGAGAGAAACATCAATGATGAGAGAGAATCATTAATCAGCTGCCTCCTGCACACCCCCTACTGGGGATCGAGCCCACAACCAGGACATGTGGGGTCCTGGTTCATAGGTCAATGCTCAACCACTGAACCACTCTGGCCGGGCAAGTGAGGGATACTTTTTTAAAAATCCAGCTTCATGTTTATCTCGTGTCCAGAGGCAAGTTTCTCTTCAATTCCATCTCAGATAAAACATTAACACACAGCTCTGTGTTTTCTGCATTTGCCAATTCTTTGCCCTGTGTGCTAATTTTCGTTTTATTTTTGTGGTTTAGGTTTTACCGCTGCATATCCAACACAATCCTCCATTCCTTACAAATCTCAGTTTGCAAATGTTCCAGAATCAGAAAAGAAAGGATTTAATAGTCAATCCAAGAGATTTGATCTTAAAAAGGTAATGGCATTCGTTGTCTTAGAGATCCTGTACTTTTAGTCTGGATTTTAGGGACTGGCAGGAGAGTCTGGCTGGTGCGTCTCTCCCTGTGACCAGTAGAGGGCGGTGCTCTCCAAGGAGCCACAGCAGCCTCACCAGCTGTGCTCTTGTTGGTAAGAATCAGCTGAAACAGACTCACGGACAGGGGGAGCCTACGGGTGGGTGGTTGTCAGAGGGCTGGGGAAGGTTGGGGGGCTGACTGAATGAAAGAGGTGATGAAGGGATTAAGAAGTACAAATTGGCAGTTACAACATAGTCCCCAGGATGTAAAGTTCAGCATAGGGCATATAGTCAATAAGATTGCGATAACTGTGTATGGTGCCAGGCGAGGGCAGGAAATATCGGGGCAGAGGGCACTTTGTAAAGCATATGACTTGTCTAATCATTATGCTGTACACCTGAAACCAATACAAAATAATACTGTAAGTAAAAAAATTTTAAGACCTTAAAAAAAAAAAAGAATGAGCTGGAAAGATATTAAATCCAGGGGAAAACAACATGTCCAGATGGTGCTACACTGAACCCAAAAATGTTCATAAAAAATGTCTTTCAAAAGTTATTATAGAAATAGGACATTAAAAATCCCAAGGTAAACATCTTTTCCTCTTTCTCCCCCAGCCTCACTCCTTAAAACATGGAAGGGAATAACAAGACTTTCTGGGAATAACAAAAAGGAAAAATGAATCTAATAAATTTAAAATGACCTTTGTAATAAGGGCCCCCAGTTTTTAATATTTCTTTTAACAACGTGTGACTGCTGCTTCTGTATTTCCCCCATTTTCACTCTTCCCCCTTCCCCTGCCCCCCAATATCTGTCTCTTTTTTCCTCTCTGATCTGGGAAGTTCTGCTTGGCACCGCACCAGGGATTTCACCTGCGACAGGCTCAGGGATCTGACCCGCTCCTCTCTCGCCAGCAGGGGGCTCGCAAACGTTTTCAGTTTTCTTTAAAACCTTCATCCCTGCATCCATTTAACCAAGACTTTCAGAATAACATTCTTGGGGAGTAATCATCATCTCAGTAACCCTTTGCTGCATTCTAAAAATGTTTCTCATCTCACCACCTTGCCAGGGCGGTGGGGAGGGGATGAGATCTAGCTTCTGAATGAATGCAGGTGAGTCAGGAAGGAATTGAGGGACTTGGCAAGCCCCTGTGGCCTTTGCTGTTCCCTTTTTGTAAACAAGAATGCCGAACCAGAAAACATTTAAGTTCCTTTCACGTCTGGTATTTTAGGATTCTAAGAAAGCAAATAATCAAGAATATAGTACACACACACACACACACACACACACACACTTTTAATTACTTGCAGTTTCCCCCCAAAGATGCTAAATAAGAACTTTGCTTAGGAGTTTTCTCTCTCCTCTTTCTAGTTTCTCTGTCTATGTTTTAGCTGTCCATCTCTCTCTCTCTTTTTTTTGTCTGGTTTCCCATTTGTCAGTTTAGCAAGAATATATTAGTAAGACATTTGCAGTCCAGCCTCCAATCAAAATAATAGCAGCCACCATTCACTGATCTCTGCTACGGGTGAAATCATTTTTAGAACACATCTCTAATCCTCAGAACAATGCTAAAGGGAAGGGTTTATTATTTTAACCGAAGAGGAAACCGAGGCTTAGGGACGTTAAATGACCCACCCAAGGTCACAGCGCGCAGGGTTTGGCACACAAGAGGCCCTGCATAAATATTTGCTGAATCAATGTTGAAAGAATTAGACCTCAAGCCCAGGTCTAGCTCCCTCCAAAGCCTCATGCTCTTTCCACACACCGCACCACGCCTCCCTTTGTGGCCTGCAAAGCCATACGTTTGATCTCTGAAAGCCAGAGAGCGTGTTTCTGAAAGGGCTTAGCAAAACGGACCAAGCTCCGGCCATAGGGAAGATGTCAAGTAATGTGTGCAAGGCTCTGTCCTACGTGACCTCGTGCTGATGACACAAGAAATGGAGCGGGCTGGCTTTTACAGTCAGGATCTTGAATCACTGCTGGCTTTCAGAGAACTTTCTGCTGAAGGAAGCAAGATGCAGCCGGAGCTAGAGGCAGCGTCAAATAGAGAAATTGCTCAGAAACTTGACTCTGTGGTCGCACTGGTTTGAGAACGTGAAAACTTTCACTTAACATTTGAAAGCATTTGGGAAACGAGTAGGAACCTTTGTGGAAAGGACAAGGAATCCATCAGTCGGGTCCCCCAAGTTCTGCTCTGTTTCTAGCTTGTGTGCCTGGAGTTCCTTGATTTTTCTGGGCTTCGGTGTTTTTCATCTGAAACATAAAATTTGGATTGCATAATTGTATTAGGTTCTTCAAGCTATAAAAACAGAAAAAGAAGTCCGATTCCCTGCTCATTGTTCTCATTTGTCCTGAGGGAAGTGGGCATTGAAAAGTTAAGGATCTCACGTAGCATCACCCAATAATTTAGTGAGGCAATACGAATTAAAGCCAGATTTAAAAACCCCAGTGTCTCACCGCCCTTCTTCAAACATTCCTCGCACACGCCCTGTGCCTGATCTCATAACTTGGTTGTGGCCTCAAATGAATTCCGTGACCCACTTAGCACATCTCACACGGGGCCCTTTCAAACGTGCGCGTACCTCATCGGCTCACTTGGTCGGAAACGCCAAGGCCTCGTTGCCCGGCTCCCATTTCTCCGTAAGAATCTGACTGCTCGGTGCGAGGATCCCTTCCCAGAGCTCGGTCCTGGACCGGCGGTGCTGCTGCTAGGAACGAGGCCTGCTTCCCTGAACACTGTACAGCTGTTTACAGATGTGCTGGGGCGCTCATACATGCAAGACGAGCCTGGTCTGGGGCTGGGCATAGCTCAGAGGCCTGACGGATATTTTCTCCCCCCACCTTCCCTGTCTATCCCGTTTCACTTTGGACTGTGGTTACTGTTTGCCAAGCTGGGTAACACTAGACACTCCCTTACCATCTCTGCATCTTCGTTTCCTCATCTTCAAAATAAGGATGTTATCAGAGGTGGGCCTTTCCAGGGATCGCTGCTCTATGGCTTTAACCCGACTGAGCCCTCCAGGCACAAATGAACAAAGAGTGGTAGGATGCAGGCACCATAGGCTCTGGAGGGGCACAAATCAACAACACAATGCACTTTCAGACAGGGCCTGACAGTAACCTACCCTCTCAGTGGTAAGCAGGCCCGTGTTTAATTTGTGGCAAAGTTGATTGATGCTGTTCACTTATTAACCTGAGAAGGCACTGGGCCAGGGGTATTTTCCACGCAGGGATGCTTCAATGAAAAGAAGCTCAGTGTGCATAGACTCCCACGTTCAAGGGCATAATTGCCCCTAAGGGTGCAGTCAGCTGCATGTTTGAACCCTCTGCCCAACCCCCCTGCTCTGGAAGCTGGACTTCTCTGCATCAGTCACCAGCGCCCCTCCCAGCGGGACCCAGGCCTGGAGGTAGCACTCACAGGGTGCCAGGCGCCCCTCAAAGACCTGGCATTCATTAATCCACGTAATCCCCACAATAGCCTGTGAGCTAAGTCCCATCATTATTCCCACTTTTCAGATAATGACATTGACCCACAAAGAGGGTGAAGTAACTTGTGCAGCCAGGGTCAGGCCGAGTGAGGATGAACCCAGGCAGCAGCTTCTGGTTCCCAGACACTCTATCCTAGCTTCTCCCCTGGGTACAAGGAAGCACACCCTCCTGTGAGCTCCCAGAGCCAGGTGTATGCCCCTGGCCTTCTCCTCCTGGGCCTGGCAGTGATGGGTGTGCACTTCTTCTCTCCACCTGCCTGGCAACTCCTTGGGGTGCAGCCATCACTGTCCTTCCCAGACCCGAAGCACTCAAAAATGGGTTGAATGGAGAAAACCAAGATGGCGGCATAGGTGAACACCTAAACTGCTGCCTTGCACAACAATTTCAAAACTACAGCTAAAAGACAGAACGGACATCATCCAGAACCACGGGAAAGCTGGCTGAGTGGAAATTCTACAACTAGAAGGAAAGAGAGGGGCTCATGGAGACTCAGAGGAGCTGCAAAAAGCTGAGGTACGGAGACACATGCATGGAGAGAATGGGCTGGCTTTCTCTAGCAGGAGGGAGATGAAACTCCCAACTGCACTGAACCCCAGTTCCAACTTCACTGAACCCCAGTTCCAGGTGAGACTCATACAGGGGAGTCTGGACTGTCATGAAAAGGGAGGAGGGCACGGAAACTTAGGGGAGCTGCGAAAGGCAGAGGTCTGGAGGAGCGTACAAGGGCATGCAGAGAGGACTGACTGCTGATTGTGCCGCTGGCTTTCTCTAGTGGGAGGAAGACAGAACCTCCCAACTGCACTGAAATCCAGTTCCGATTGCACTGAACCCCAGTTTCAGGCGAGACCCTGCGGACCCAGACTCATACAGGTCCCCAGAGTGCACGGAAACTCAGGGGAGCCGAAAAGACAGAAGTCTGGAGGCGTGTGAGCGCAAGTGCACGCAGAGAGTGCTGCAGCGATTATCAAGGGACACTGAGACCCAGGGGCCATGTAGGGCAGGGCTGACAGAAAGCCAAGGCTGTCTGCTTAGCCCTGAGAGTCCGCCCCATTCAAGCTGAACACAGAGGCTTTTGCAGTTTTGCAAGTCTTATCTCAAAAGGCTGACTCCAGCTCAGAAGTTCTCTCAGAGTAGACACAGCTGATCCTCACAACCAATTGGCTTGCAGGTCAATTCCCCCCAGTGATACCAACAGTAATCAAGACTTAACTACAACAAGGCTGTACACACAGTCCACAAAGAGGTGCACCAAGAGAGTCCACCTCAGGTAACTGGAGAGGCAGAGCTACTAGGCCATATAGGACACCTAGCACACAAAGCTACTCTACCAACTCAGGGAAGCAGCAAAAATTTGGAGACTAAGGAACAGATCACAAACAAAAGAAATGGAGGAAAACCAACAACTGGATATAGAGTTCAAAACCACGGTTATAAGGTTTTTCAAGAATTTCCTACAAAAGATGGATAAATTTAGCGAGACCCAAGAGGAGATGAAAATGAACCAACTAGAAATTAAACATACACTGACTGAAATAAAAAATATTATACAGAGACCTAACAGCAGACTGGAGGAACACAAGAATCAAGTCAAAGATTTAAATACAAAGTGGCAAAAAACATTCAACTGGAAAAGAAAAAAGAAAAAATAATCCAAAAATGTGAAGATAGTGTAAGGAGCCTCTGGGACAACTTCAAGCACACCAATATCAGAATTATGGGGGTGCCAGAAGAATAGAGAGAGCAAGATATTAAAAATCTATTTGAAGAAATAATGACTGAACACTTCTCTCACCTGGTGAAAGAAATAGACTTACAAGTCCAGGAAGCACACAGAGCCCCAAACAAAAGGAATCCAAAGAGGGTCACACCAAGACACATCATAATTAAAATATCATAAAGGGCAAAAGACAAAGAGAGAATATTAAAAGCAGCAAGAGAAAAACAGTTAATTACCTACAAGGGAGCATCCATACGATTGTCAGCTGATTTCTCAACAGAAGCTATGCAGGCCAGATGGGAGTGGCAAGAAATATTCAAAGTGAGGAATAGCCAGAACCTACAACCAAGATTACTCTACTCAGCAAAGCTATCATTCAGAATTGAAGGTCAGATAAAGAGCTTCACTGATAAGAAAAAGATAAAGAAGTTCATCGATACCAAACCAGATTATATGAAATGCTGAAAGGTGCTCTTTAAGAAGAGGAAGAAGAAGCAAAAGGTAAAAATAAAAATTATGAACAACACATACATATCTATCAACAAGTGAATCTAAAAATTAAATGAATAAAAAATCTGATGAACAGAATAAACTGGTGAATATAATAGAATCAGGGGCACAGAAAGGGAGTGGACTAACAATTTTCAGAGGGAAAGGGGTGAGGGAGGTGCAGGAAGAGACTGGACAAAAATCATACACCTATGGATGAGGACAATGGTGGGGGGAGGTAAGGGCAGAGGAAGGGATGGGAGCCAAGTGGAGGGGAGCTGTGGGGGAAAAAGAAGAAGAGCAATTGTATAATCTGAACAATAAAGACTTATTAAAAAAAAAAAAGTGGGTTGAATGAATGACCCCCATTCATGTTCCTGTGTTTCCCACTGAGTCACAGGCAAGCATCACATCCACACGCAGTGCTTCCCTGGGTCTCTTTCCTCCCACTCCTGGGCCTCGTGAGCTGCTTGCTGGTTGTGCCTGTAACCTTGACCTTAGCCCGGGCCCGGGCCCGGGCCCGGGCCCCGGGAGGTTTCAGTATATGTTTGTGGAATTGACTTTTTGCCCACCTTCCACTCGGGATTTCAAGGACTGCTAACGGGCTGATGCCAGATTTAAGGACATGAAGGAGCATGGCATTCTCAGAGACTTAAAAAGCCTGAGTTAACAGAGACTACGAAAACCTGTTTTCACTCCTCTTGTCTGAGTGTGTTTCCAGAGTAGCCAGGCCAGGGATGGGCAGAGACCTGGTCCCTGTTTTCATCACAGGAGATCAGCATTCCACCTGCCCTTCCTCCTCCTCACCCCCCACGCCCCTCACCCCCACACACCTGCCCTTCACCTGGTGACCAGACACACTCTCCTCAAGAGAACTCGCCCTGGTTTTGCTGGGTGCTCCCTCAGGCTCCCAGGGACATTTCATTCCTGGTGTCCTCCCCCATTCTGAGCCAAAAGTGGCCCTTTTTTGTTTGAAGTGTGCTGGCTGCTCCTCCCTTTCCTCCTGAGATCACAGGTGTGGAAAATTTGATGCCATGAGGAAGTGCGTGGAGTTGGGGAGAGGGTAGAACAGGGGAGGGGCGGAAGCAGGAAAGAGGAAGCCTCTTATAAGGGGCGAGTCTCAGTCATAGACACTTTGAACCGGAAGGATTCAGTGGATGGACATGTTGTCCGAGACCCTAAGATTAGAGGCTTTTGTGAAAGGAAATGGTTCCCTCGGGAGTCCAAATTCTTGTGCGGCTTTGCCAATGGATTAACCACAGGACAGGGCTCTGTTCCCACCCCAGGCATGTCCTCCTCCTGTTGTATGCCGCTCGCCATTGGCAAACTCCTGGTTTTCATTCATCCTGTGTCCTCCCAAGACAGTAGCCAGCCGCCCGGAATGGACCAAAGCAAGGGGGAGCATCTTAAAGAGTCGAAGGCAGCTCCGTGGGGCCTTTTGCCAGTGATCCCACAGACCACATGTTCCAAGCTGGGACATGGTTTAGCAAACGTTGACATGACAAACCTAAGATTATTCACTGGACAGGATCTGTGAAACCAGGACTAGCAAATCCAGGCTGTGCACAGGAGTCAGAGGTTGTGGGACATTAAGCCTCCCATAACCTTGAGGGATCTCTGGGGTGAGGAGGTAAATGCCTGCCACCTTTCTTCCCTGCCTCCTTCCCCCCTTCTCTCTCTCTCTCTCTCTTTTCAGGTGAGGATTTATTTTATTTTTTTCCATTTTTTAATTAATGTATTACATGTGTACATATCTTCCCATTGCCTTCCCACACCCCACTCCCATACATGCCCTCACCCCCCAGTGTCTTGCGTGCATTGGTTATGCTTATATGCATGCATACAAGTCCTTCGGTTGGTCTCTTATCTACCCCACCTCTCCCTAACCTTCCTGCTGTAATTTGACAGTCTGTTGGGTGCTTTACTGCCTCTGTATCTATCTTTTTTTTAAAAAAATAGATTTTATTGATTTTTTACAGAGAGGAAGGGAGAGGGATAGAACGTCAGAAACATTGATGAGAGAGAGACATCGATCTGCCGCCTCCTGCACGCCCCACACTGGAGATGTGCCTGCAAGCAAGGTACATGCCCCCAACTGGAGTCGAACCTGGGACCTTTCAGTCCACAGGCCGACGCTCTATCCACTGAGCCAAACTGGTCTCGGCTGTATCTATCTTTTTGTTCATCAGTTTATAATGTTCTTTATTATCCATAAATGAGTGAGATCATGTGGTATTTTTCTTTCATTGACTGGCTTATTTCACTTAGCATAATGCTCTCCAGTTCCATTCAGGTTGCTGCAAATGGTAAGAATTCCTTCTTTTTTTATGGCAGCATAGTATTCCATTATGTAAATATACCATAGTCATCTGTTGACGGGCATCTAAGCTGAGAAGATGCTTGATATGATTTCTGTCTTCTTGAATTTGAAGAAACTTTGCCTATGACCCAACATATGGTCTATCTTTGAAAATGACCCAGGTGCACTTGAGAAGAATGTATATTCTGTGGCTTTGGGGTGAAATGTTCTGAAGATGTCAATTAATTCCATCTAGTCTAGTGAGTCATTTAGGATTGACGTTTCTTTGCTGATTTTTTGTTTAGAGGATTTGTCCAGTGATGATAGTGGGGTATTTAAGTCTCCTACTATGATTGTATTGCTGTCAATCTCTCCATTGATATCCTCCAGAGTTGTGTTGTTTTTTTTTATGTATTTGGGTGCTCCTGTATTGGGTGCGTATATGTTTACCAGAGTTATTTCTTCTTGTTGGATTGTTTCCTTTAGTATTATAAAGTGGCCCTCCTTATTATGTCCTTCACTTTGAGATCTAATTTGTCAGATATAAATATTGCTCCCCAGCTTTTTTTTTCATTTCCATTTGCCTGAAAAATCTTTTTTCATCCCTTCACCTTCAGTCTGTGTGCGTCTTTTTTTCTGAGTGGGTTTCTTGTAGACAGCAGATATATGGGTCATGTTTTCTTATTCAATCCTTACCCTATGTCTTTTGATTGGGGCATTTAATCCATTTACACTTTAAGTTATTATTGATAAGTACTTACTTGTTACCATTTTTGTTCTTTACCCCCTGTGTTCCTTCTTCGCTTCCTATTTCTTTTTTTTTACAGCAGACCCTTTAGCATTTCTTGCATTGCTGGTTTGGTGGTAATAAATTCCCTTAGTCCTTTTTTTGTCTGTGAAACTCCTGATTTCACCTTCAATTTTGATTGATAGCCTTGCTGGATACAGTATTCTTGGATTCAGACCCTTTCTTTGCATGACTTTGTACATTTCATTCCATTCCCTTCTGGCCTGATGAGTTTCTGTTGAGAAATCAGTTGCTAGTCTGATGGGAGTTCCTTTGTAGGTAACTTTCTGTCTCTCTTGGGCTGCTTTTAAGATTCTTACTTTGTTGTTGGTGTTTGCCAATTTAATTATAATGTGCCTTGGCGTTGTTTTTTGGGGTTCATTTTGCTTGGGACTCTGTGAGCTTTTTGGATTTATGTGTGTTTTTTTCTCCCCTATATCAGGGAAGTTTTCTGTCATTATTTCTTCAAACAGGTTTTCTATTGCTTTCTCAGTTTCCTCTCCTTCTAGAACCCCAATTATTTGGATGTTGTTTTGTTTTGGGTTATCCCAAAGTTCCCTTAGGCTGTCCTCCTGCTTTTTAATTTTTTTTCTAGAAGCTGCTCTACTTGATATGGTCCTCTGCTTCTTCTAATCTACTTTTGTTACTTTCTATTGAGTTCTTTACAGCAGCAATGTCATTTTTCATTTCTTGTCTTCTAGCTCACTGATGTCTTGTCTTCTAGCTCACTAATGTGGTCCTCTGCTTCTTCTAGTCTACTTTTGATGCTTTCTATTGAGTTCTGTACAGCAGCAATGTCATTTTTCATTTCTTCTTAGTTCTTCTTCATTTCCTCTTGGTTCTTACTCATATTGTCGAATTTGTCTTCCATTCTTTTCAGCCACCTTATGACCATTTCTCTGTATTCTTTCTCTGGCAGGTTGCTTGCCTTGATTTCATTTACTTCCTTTTCTGGTGACGCTTGCTTTTCTTTCAGATGCAGGCTGTTTCTTTGTCTGCCTATGGTCTCTCTTCTCCGGGTGTCTGGTTATGTAGTTCTCTCTCTCCTTATCCCAGATGAAATCCAACCTTTCTGTGGTGGAATGTAGAGCTCCTCTGAATCCGCATATTTGCACCAGTTGAGGACCGGTGTTCTGGGGTTTGCAGCTGCTCAGTGGGTGCCGCAGCTGTAGATTCACAGGCTTCCAATAACATCCTCTCCCCCCCATCCTCTAAACCTAAGGTCAAGTAAATGTGGGTCTGTGTCCCACCCTTAGCACATGCAGAGGCTGCCCATTTGGAACTTTAATCCTTCAAATGAGCTCTCAAAGTGCATTTCGACCAAATGTCAACCAGATGTGTATGCGGTGGGGGTGGGGAACACATCAGCCTGTCATCCCTTGCTCAGTGCCACTCTGCAGGTCTGCAGCCCCAAGGGAAGGTCCTGCTCCTTGACCCTCTCATGGGTGGTGCAGAGGGCTGTGATGATAATGACAATGGCTGCACAGGCCGGCACTGCTATCACCTCTCCACATGTGTTGACTCACTGATTGTCACACCAGGAGGCAGGCAAGGAGACAACAGGAATAGCATCCGGCACACTTAGCAGGCCATCAGCTCAGAGGAATAGTCCTCCCTGCTCTCTCCCCACACCCATTCTTGTTTTGTTTGCTTATTTGGTTTTATCCTCTGGGGTAACCTTGGCCAAGAAACTTGGGGGTGGCTAAGTTCACACCAGTGGCAAGTTGAATTCTTGTTCTTTGTGTTGTGCTCTGAGAGGGCTCAACTCATCAAAGTCACACGACGTTAGTCACACAGGCTGGCATTCCAGGGGTGAAAGGTCTGGATTTCTATTGCCCTCCCAGCGAGCCACCCACCACCTCTAGCAGTTGCAGGAGAAGGTGTGAATTCTCTACAGCTGGATGTTTCCCTTCAAGGAGCTCCATGGGCATCACATGAAGGTAGCAAGTGGTGTGCTGGTAAACCTGCTCCCGCTCCATCTAGAAAAGCTCTGATATGTATATAGCATTTGCCACTTTCTGTGGTGTAAATACTCCCATTTCGGAATTGTTAATAGTCTCTCTCCCAGCATACCGCCGCCTGGAGGACTCATCTTGGACATTCACTGAGACCCAACAGGCTACACGTTCCCCTCCAGGCTAAAGGGGACACTGCGTTCCAATTGACCTGGATCCAAACATGATTAAGATCCAGGAGGGTTGCCAGATCTAGCAAATAAAAGCATAAGATTCCTAGTTATTGTAGAATTTCAAATAAATAACAGACAACTATTTTAATGTAAGTATGTCTCAAATAGTGCATGGGGCATACTTCTACTAAAATCGCTCTTGTTGTTTACCTGACATTCAGATTTAACTGGCAGCCTTCAAGGTCTGTGTTTTCTCTGGCAACACCAGCTCCTCAGACACATATAGGTGCCCTGGCAATTCTTGTGAGCTGGTGGCCTTGTTGAGAGCGTGGCGGTAGATTGGGACGTAGAAGCGTGCGTCTTCACTGCTCACTCTTTAAACCTAGAAGAGTCACAGGCACATTTCTTGCTTCAGCTTTTCCTCAGGTTAGGGACTTGGAAAGCTAAAAGGCACTGGAAGATAGTCCAACATCTTTGATTAAAAATGAGGAAATTTAGGTCTAGGAAGCTGGCTGGCTCCTAGTAGGAGCAATAGGAACAAGAATGTCTGATTCATAATCCTGTGGCATTATTATTACTATTATTATTATTATCCTACACACTTAGTGGAGAAAAGTAGACTCTGTTCTCAGACTGCCTGGGTTCCCATTCTGACTCTGACAGTTCCTGGCTCTGTGACCTTGGCCCTGTCTCCTCATCTTCCAAATGGGGAGTAAATGACTTAGTGCACGCCAAAAACTCAGAACAGTGGCCGGCACATAGTGACACGCAATAAATCAATGCTGGCCTGTGCGCAGCCCCCTAGAAAAAGCTCTTCCGCCCTGGCGGTGTTCTCAGCGGTTAGCGCCTCAGGCTGCACCCCAAAGGGTAGCACATTTGATTCCCAGTCAAGGGCACGTACTTCAGTTGCAGGCTTGATCCCCAGCCCCAATCGGGGCACTTGTGGGAGGCAACCAATCAATGTTTCTTTCTCTCTCTCCCCCTTCCACTCTCTCTAAAAAAAAAAAAAAAAGAAGAAAAATATCCTCGGGTGGGATTAATAGGAAGAAAAAGCTCTTCCTTGCTGAGACCGGTTTGGCTCAGTGGATAGAACGTCAGCCTGGGGACTGAAAGGTCCCAGGTTCGATTTTGGTCAAGAGCATGTATCTTGGTTGCAGCACAGCCCCAGTAGGGGGCGTGCAGGAGGCGGCTGGTCGATGTCTCTCTCTCATTGATGTTTCTGATTTTCTATCCCTCTCCCTTCCTCTCTGTAAAGAATCAACAAAATATATTTTAAAAAAATAGAAAAAGCTCTTCCTTGTTTCCCTGCAGCCCCTCGAATCTGCAACCACAAGCCAGGGTTCTCCTGACCTTGGCCTGGGTGCTTATGCACCTGGTTGAGCTGCATCCTTTGTGGCCAGCCTCACTCCCTGGCAGTCAGCGCCTCCCCGTCCACCCGCGATCATCACCACCTCTGAAGCAGGAATCAGCTCCCCAGTCCCCACCTGCAAGGCTCAAAAAAGCCACTGCATTTGAAATCTGGCACAGAAGACCTGTTGATAGCCCTGGACACCCAGCCTTTATATTAAACCATAGCCACACATGCTCCAGCCCCAGTGGAAAGTCCTTCAAGGCCCCGATGATGCCACCAGCTTTCCTTCTCCCCCAAGGAAGGTAGTAGGATGGTGGAGACAGATGAGTCTGTGGCAGAGGCTGGAGAGAGCCAGCTGGAGCCATCATTGAGTAGCTGTGGGCTCAATGTCTCTGGGCCCCACTTTCCTTAAATGTAACCCGATAATACCCCATTGCAAAGGACTGGTGTGCACCATGCGCTTAGCCCCAAATTCAGGTCCTGCCACTCACAGCGGTGGGGCCTCGGGCAAAGTTATCCCCACCTGCCTCAGTGTCTCCATCCTCTAAACCGGGGCAGGACCCCCTCCCTCGCTGGGGGAGGGAACAGGCTTTGAAAAGCTCCTGGCACCGAGTAGGCATCCAGTGAGGCATCCTTATCATCTCATGCTACTCGCTTGGCCAGCTCTGTCAACATGTACTTCCCCCGGTGACCAGCATGGGGAGTGAGAAGAAGGCCCATGAGCAGCTCCAGCAGACAGACACTTAGCAATCAAACCCTGGCCCACTCCTCTCTAGCATACCCGCATCATTTAGCACCTGAGCCCCATGCACCTGAGAGCCAGCCACGGGCCGGTTTGGGATGAAGGCTGTTTTTGTTTCATTTTGTTTTATAAACAGAAACACTCCCTGATTTCTCTCCTGAAAGGCTGAGGAGGAAGCTGAGTCAGGCGGGGTGTGATTAACATGCAATCGGTCGCCCTTCCCTCCCCGTGGGCTTGGCTTACCCAACTCAGGGACACCGGTTAGCACATCAGCCACACTCCCTATCCCATTTTATGCCCATTTCTCTAATGGTGTGGAAAACAGCAGCGTTCTTCCGCAATAGTGAGTGGGAAGAGCAAAGACTTTGGGGGTCCCGGGCCTGGGCTGGCATTCCAGCCCCAGCGCTTGGTCCCTGAGATGGTGACTGGGCAGATTAGGAGGTGGCGCAGCCGGGCTGTCATCCGTGAAGTGGCGACGGGGCCTGTCCCAGATTACAGGGAGGCTTAGCGTTAATGGGTGTGAAGCTCATGGAAAGGCCCAGTGGAACCGAATCTGTCCCAGTGACGCCTCATGCTCTTCCCTTTCAGGATGATATCCCGGGTCCTGGGTCCTACAACGTCACGCACCAGTCTCCAGTGTTCAACAGCGTCTCGCTGTCTACGAGAGGGACATGCGCGTTTCCCTCAGGGGTAAGAGCCCCTTCTCTTGGGTGTGAGGGCTAACACATCCATCATTTCCTTCACTCGTTGCGTAATCATTTATTGGACATCTGGTCCCTTCTCTCCAAAGGCCCGCAGTTCTAATTAGGAGAGTAACTGCCTCCTCAAAGTTCATGCAGGCGAATTGGAGTCTGTGTCTTTAAACTTCCCCCTCTCGCCCCCCTCCCCTATGGCTACACATTTCCAGAATGGAGAGAGAAGCCAGAGGAATAATATTCAGAGCCTCATCACCCAAGACCAATTTTGTCATCATGGAGTAGACTAAGCAGATGTCTTCCTGAGATTTTTAGGCACAGCAGGAAAAAATTACATCTCGCCCTAATACGCTGTTTCACACTGCTGCTCTAATTGAGTTATTGACATTATTGAGAAAGCTGATGGGGCCAAAGTGAGAGCAGGCAGTGGGCGGGGAATTTAGCAACCTTCCTCCTCTACCTCCTCCTCTTTTCTCTAAGATGTGGCTCTTGATCTTTGTGGAGGGCTCTGGCAGTCAAATATACAGGGGGTCTCCCAAAACGTATTGCATACCCAGACATTTTTCAATAGCTCAATGAATGTGTCTTTCTTTTGAGATTTAACCCATTGGAATTAATAATTATTCAAAGTGTGTATGTATTTTTGGGACACCCTGTATATGAAGTGCAAATATCCCTGACCAGGCTTGGGTGAAGATAATTTTTATTTGAATATTTATAAATTGGCAAGAAAAAAAAATAGCTGTAGCAAGGGCAAAGGGTCAAGCTAGGGTAAGGCTGAGATAAGAAAGTAAAAAAAGAGAGAAAACCCAAACGCTAGCATTAACAAAACACAGATGCCGTCTGTCCCTTTAAAAGTTATAATAATCTCTTGCAAAAATGTATTATGATGCCTGACATTGGAACTGATTTTAAAAAGAATCACACAAAGAGACCATTTAAGACAACCTGAACACGGCCGCTTCTTGGAATTCAAGTTTGGCAGAGCTGAATCCTCCAGGAGCGACCCGGCTGGGGCGCGCTCTGCCCATCAGCAAAGAGGGGAGGTGGCACAGGACTCCTGTGAGTTCACGCAACAGCCACGCCTCTGCCCTGCGGAGTAAAAGACTCAAAAGCAATGGGCGAAAGAAGCGCCCTGCCTCCCAGTGCCCTGGCCCAGGCAGCGAGACTTCAAACCTAATCCTGACTCAGCGGTGGGTTCCCGATGTGACCTCCAGCACGTCACCCTCCTGCGCTCCAGTTGCCTCATAAAGCGGAGCCTCCCCCGGGCGCTGGGCACATGGACGTGGCAACCAGTGAGAAACCCTTTGAAACTGCAGAGCGCAATAAACATGTGAAATGTTATGATTGTTACCACCTGAGTCACAAACAATACTTCCTGCAACACCTAGGTTTTCTCTCGGCGGACTTCTTTGCCAGATCCTGGCACTGCCCATTCTGACCCGGTGCCACAGAAGGAAGGGGCTGAATCAGAGCACGCCACACGATCGAGCGATGGATTCCGTGCGAGGCTCTGCGTGCAGTGACTCCGCCAAGGACGAGGCTGCGCTGTCTGGAGGAGAAGGGGCCCAAGCGAAAAAGATCTGAGGATTACGGAAGCGAGTCAGGCCTCTCAGATCTTTTAAAACATTCAGGCCAAACCCAAAGCAAGGCAGACAATGAGTTGTTCAGGCTTCCTTTCCCCTCCTTGATGGGTGTGAGGATTTATATTTATGTTTATAAACAGTCCATCCCTCTGTCCTCGAGTGGGTGATAGACATGTGTCAGGAAAATCCCCACCTCTTCCTTGGTGTCTTTCTGAACTGGAGGCCAAGTCTAGCCCTTCCCCTCAACTTGCACCGCTAGCACCCCCTCCGTTTCTGGACTGAAGATGCCAAGTGCATTAAAGGTGGCCCTTTTCAGAGAAAACGGGGCCTTGCTGGTGTGACCAGGAGGCGGTGGCTGTGGGTGAAGCTGGCCAAAAAGCTCTGCGGGTCTACGCGTTTGAGAAACTTCCTGATGACTCTGGGCCCAGCTACACCCAGCCTTTTGAGAGGACCTGTCATCTCCTAAGTCCAAATTATATAAGAGCTTCATTAGTGCCTTCCAAGTCTTTGTTCCAGAATTATTCACAGCAGATGAGGCAGGTGGGAGGAGACGCTCATGGCCTTTCTACATTTGCCCCGTGTCAGCAGTGGCTCGGGAAAAGTTAGCATGTGCTGGAGAGAGGGTCGTAAATGCCAGCGGGCGGCCAGATCGGAGACCACAGGCCTGGCAATTAAAAGGCGGTCCAGGGGGCGGGAGGCTGGCCTCCGAGATAAATCCGATCATGATGCTTCTATTATGAAACATGGCCTCAAATTGGAAGCTTTTAGAACAGTTTCTCCCAGAATGAACATGAAGAGGCTTTCTAGACCCAAAAGGTTCTATGATCCAATAAATTTAAGAAAGTCTGGACAGGTTTCTTTATTGTAGACAGTCTCAGAGCATCTACTCTGCCGAAGTGTTTTATGCCTCTTCAAAATGGGGACATGGTAGGAGACTTCTCAAATGTATTTGACTCTGAAGCTCTCTCCCAGCTGCTGTCACCACCAACACAGCCTTATCTGAGAGGACTGGTGTGCCAAGGAACACACGTTGGGAAATGGCTTCAGCAAAACATGCTGGCCCACTCGGTCAGGTGAGTCGATTGGCACCACTGACGAAGATTTGACCTCACCACCCTCCTTCCAGGGGAGTTAAAAAGAAAGAGCAAAGGAGTGCCAGACCATTGGGCAGAGGAGATAAAGAGTCGTGATCCTTCTTGAACTAAAACCTCCCACAGTTGCTTGTCAGCTGCTCCTCTTGTTATTGCTGTTCCTCCCCTTGACCCGCTCCTCTTCAGAACGGGGTGTCTGATCTAGATCGTGTAGTGGAGGCACACAGCCTGGATGGGAGTGTTGGTTCCACCACTTAACTAGCTGAGGAGGTTCAGCCTCCTCGTGTGTAAGGTGAGGATAATCACAATGTCTACTACTGAGGATTGAATGCAAAAACCCATGAAAAATGCTTGGTTAACCATCGCCCAAAATGCAAAGGCAAAGGGAGCACAGGGTGGAGAAGGCAGAGGTGGGGCTCAGACTCTGAACAGCTGAGGCTCTGCTCCCGGTGGCACATCCACCATGTACCACGGTGGCCCATGAGCCAGGCGTTGAGAGCCATTGCCACCCAGCGTAGACTGAGGGGTGGGGGAGGCACTGGTGCCATCCCACCACTCCCCCCACCTTCTGTGTGGTTATTGATCCCTATCAAGCCGAGGACACCTGGGGCAAGGTCCCCAAGCATTTAACCACAAAATACTGAGACATATCTGGTTTTATCAGAGTCCAATACTTGCCATACTCTCCTAGGGTGAAGTGATGTTATCACCTAGTTTCTGTGGCTTTTGACCCTTTTCATTTGGCAAACACTGATTCTGTTTGTTTGCTTAAGAAACAAACAAAACCACACTAAAAATAGTTTATCGTGGCTTCCTGGAAGGAGCAGAATTGGTTCTGTCGAAACACAAAAATAATGTAGGGTTTTATGAAATCAGTAATGAGTCGGGGGAGGAGGTGTGGGTGGACAGCCAGGTCTATGGAGCCTTGTAGGTAGAAGACAGTAGAAGCAATCTTGTTCTTTAGGCAATTCAGATTACCTAAACGTAGCAAGAGGAAGTGTAAGTAGAAAGAAAGCCTGGGTTGGAGGGAAAAAGTCTACAGCTTCCATCATATAAATAACCCAACAGCTGATTAGTGAGTCACGTGGCTTGAAACAGGATTGGATGAAAAATGCATTGAGGGCAAAATTATTTATGCTAAGTCCCGAACCTCAGATGAGCAATGCGAGTTCACAGAAGTGAAAACAGGTCGGAACTTGTGTTTTCAAAGAGCGAATCCTCAAAGGCCACGGTCAGTTTATTATGGTGACCTGCCCGAGCGTCACCTTTTATAAGATGCTTTTAGACCCACTGCGGGGCGCCATCTCTCTGACCTGCGTCCTGTGGAGCCACAGATGACGTGACAGTGCTGATTCCTTTGGCTTTCTCCTCACAGCTTGACCGAATGGGCCCCATTGTTTCCAAATATCCCGCAGCAAATGCGTACAATCTGCCATCATGTTTCGTTTCGAAGAAAGACTTCAGTAATACCTGTTCCAGCATGTTCCAGCTGCCAAGCTTTAGAAGAGGCCTCAAATTTGAAACTCCCGCACCAAACCATTACAATGTAAGAACACTGCACGTGCTTACTAAATATACATTGAGTGGATGGTTTACTAAAATAAAAGGAAGGAAGGAAGGAAGGGGGTACTTTGGGAAATAGTACTTTAATGCAGCTGGTAAGCCAGTTAGCATTTGTTGGGTACCCAATGGGTACACGAGGCTGTGCAAGACTCTTATCAGGAATTTGCAGCAAACAGAGGAAAATGGGGGCTATATGGAGGCCGGCATGAACAGTGGGAAGACCATCGCCCTGGAAAATGCTTAACTGTAGCCACTCCTATCAGGTAAGCTTCCCGGGACTGTGTTCTCATCTCTAACAATGAGTATACACTGAGTGGCTAAGTTATTATGATCTCTGAACCCATAACAATCGGGGGCCCCCCCCCCCCTCTCTCTCTCTCTATTCGTGCATAGGTGGGGTCTGGCCAGCCTGGCCAGGGGGAGGGGACATGGGCAGTTGGCTGGCCTGCCTGCTGGTTGAACTCCTGGACGAGGAGGCAATTTGCATATTAGCCTTTTATTATATAGGATATACACTGAGTGGCCAGATTATTATGCATTCAGAGATCATAATAATCCGGCCACTCAGTGTATATTACTTGCCATTTTATCTGCAGATACTACTAATTTAATTTTTAGGTTCTCATGAGGGAAAATACACTTCTGTCTTTCCATATCAGAAAATGGTATTTTGGGTTTTTTTTAAGAGTAGTGCCCTGCCAATTCTGATCACTTTCCAGTCAAGGAGGCAGAATTCATGGTTAAGAAATGCAGTCAAGTTCAAATCTTGACTCTGACACTTTCTAATCGTGAGGCTTTGGTCAAGTTCTACGGGGCTTTGTACCTTCACCTTCCAGGATGCAGTTTGCTCATCTGTAAAATGGGGATACACATCTAACCTAGTTCATAGCTTTAATGCAAATATTAAATGAGGTGATCTATGCTGAGCGCTTAGCACAGCCCCTGGCAGGAGGACTCCACAGTCCCTAGGGATCTGTAGCCCCGTCTTTGGGGGAGACACACAACCTCTTGAGCCTCAGTTGTAAAATGAAATTAATTACACTTGCCCTAGGGGGTTGTTATAAGAAGCAAATGAGGCAGCGAATGTGGATGCGTAAGGTATTATACCAATCCAGGAACGAGAAAGTGGAAGTCCCTGAAAATTCAGGGACCAGCTGCGGTTTCTTTCCTGTTCTCTTCCTCTGTAGCCCCTCCCTCCAGTGTTAGGATTACGCTGTGCACAGTACATGTGCATTTTCTACTTAATTCTATCTTGGATCCCCCTCTGTCCCCCGTGCCATAAGATAAACCAGCTCCATTCTCTTTGACCCGCCCGTGGAGCTGCTACGTTCACAGTGTAACAGTGAAATCTTCCAGAGGCCCACATTCAGCGGGCCCAGAAATGCCCTCTTTTCAGTTGCTGTTCTGTCTGGGTGCGGAACGGAGCTGTGGCAGTGTTTTGTCTGCAGGTGGCTTTTTCCAGACCCGGAGAACAATGGCTGAGTCAACCGGCGAGGGGCAGAATGCGCTAATCCTGTTAGCCACGCTGCCGCCAGGTCTGCCCAGGCCTTTCTTCGCCTCGGCTCACCGTGCTCCCCGCTCCTCCATTTGCATCCTTCCCCCGGATTCCGTGTTATTACTTCCTCTCCGGCAGCCTGCCTCCTCGCCCTGGGTCCAGCCATTAGCCTGCTCCATCTGATCTCTTTGTTTGCCGTCTCGGCGGGCAGCCTCGCCATGAGGACCCTGGGAAAAGCTAAATTCCTCCACCTTTGTCAACACAGAAGCAGAATGCCATCTGCATTTCTTGAGAAACATTTCTCTGACAAAGGAGTATCGCAGAAAATCAAACCATCCTGGCCCCAGCAAATATTTTCACTCATTTGGTAAATATTCCCAGCCTTCGCACGTACGGTTCTTATGGCACCTTTTATCGGGTGAATACAGGAACCAGCCTGCAAACTGGCATTTAAAGTATGTATGATTCACGGCTAGCATAAGAATGAGCTCAGGGCTCACACACACTGGACACTCTCAAATGTGTACTGTGCGGGTCAGCCAGAATTCTTAATCTCTGGTCCGTCCAGAAAAATCAAGGCAAGGGAGTGCTTCCAAACCTGATTATGATCTTAAAGTGCCCGATCGTCTAGCATGCCCCAAACCCTGCGTTCACAGAGGGACCGCGCAGTAAGGAATCAGGTGGCGATGTGTAGGACTGCGTGTTCTGAAAAGAAACAAACACCGGAAAAAGAATGGAAGTGATTTGCTTGTTTAGAGTTACATGGTTTTTAAGACGCTTTGCTATAGATGATTTCTTTCCATTGGCCTCCTGCCCTCCAGCCCCACCTCAACAACACTGGGTCAGGCAGAGCAGGGGTGATCTGAGCCGTCTTGCAGATGAGAAAACTCAAGTTCAGAGAAATTAAACCACATGTGCAGATCACCTGCCCTGTGAGGGATCACCTGTCCTGTGTGGTATCACCTGCCCTGAGTGGGATCACCTGTCCTGAGTGGGATCACCTGCCCTGTGTGGGATCACCTGTCATGTGTGGGATCACCTGCCCTGTGTGGGATCACCTGTCATGTGTGGGATCACCTGCCCTGGGAGGGATCATCTGCCCTGAGTGGGATCACCTGCCCCATATGGGATTTACCTGTCCTGAGTGGGATCACCTGCCCTGAGTGGGATCACCTGTCCTGCAGGATTACCTTTCCTGTTGGGATCACCTGCCCTGTGTGGGATCACCTGTTCTGAGTGGGATCACCTACCCTGAGTGGGATCACCTGCCCTGAGTGGGATCACCTGCCCTGTGTGGGATCACCTGTCCTGAGTGGGATCACCTACCCTGAGTGGGATCACCTGCCCTGTGTGGGATCACCTGCCCTGAGTGGGATCACCTGCCCTGTGTGGGATCA
>JAAGEH010000190.1:5101876-5287379 GCA_011751065.1 Lasiurus cinereus | reverse complement strand
GTGGGATCACCTGCCCTGAGTGGGATCACCTGCCCTGTGTGGGATCACCTGTCCTGAGTGGGATCACCTGTCCTGAGTGGGATCACCTGCCCTGAGTGGAATCACCTGTGCTGAGTGGGATCACCTTCCCTGTGCACACACTTGCTGGTGACCCCGAACTCATAGCCGGTCCAGCTGGGTGATGGTGAAGGCTCTCTCCGTGTGACCTTTTCCACTCATATCATTCGTTTCCTGAGGAGGAGATATTCCTTTTGATTTTGTCCCCAAATGTGACCCTCATCCAGGCACAATGACAAAGACAGAGAGAGGCAGGCACTGGGCACAGCGCCCTGAGTTTCTCTCCCCAGGCCTCCGTCACTTACTGCAAGCAGAGAAACAACGTCTGTGCCCGAGCCGAGTTTCTGTCCAAAACCGAGAGAGGAGTGTTCACCATCCCTGGAAAAGGACCTGCACCAGGTAGGCAGCCGCCTTGCACTGGCCTTGACCTAATAAGGGGTCGTGTCCAGATCGGACCTGAGGGCACCCAGGCCTCCACTGGCTGTCTGTGGAAGGAGTTAGGCTTTGGGGAGGTGAGGGGTGGAGGCAGGCGTTGAACAAGGGGAGAAGCGTGAGGAAGAGAGGGGCTATCCTCCTTTCCGGGAAGGAGGTTCTGGAAATGCCCCCAAAGCAGCCTTGCTGGTGGGGAAGTGGCTTCTCACCTCGGAAGTGTGTGCATTCCCACCACAGGGGCCCCCACAGGCCGCTGGGGGCACACAGTGCACAGTGTGGATGGCCATACAGCCCTCACACGTCTGTCCTCACAGGAGGCTCAGAGTGGACGTGATTTGCCCAGGGTCACAGGGCAAGCCCAGAGCCCAGAGGTGTCTGACTGAGGCGACTGTTGCCTGTCACCCATCGTGACTTCTGAACTCGCCAGGATTCAGGAACACACAGGGCTGGCCTGCGAGTGTTCTCCCTGCTGGGCTGGACGCTCTGTGCCTGACCTCCTCCCCGCTCCTCCCGCCTGAACCTTTCGCAGGGAGCTCTCCCTCTGTCAGACCTTCCCAAGGGGACCTGAGGACCCCAGGGAGCCTCGGCCCCGCCCAGAGGAGGAGCAGGGCTTGGCGCTCACGCCTCCTGGAGGGGGTGTGGATAAAATTGCCCTGCGCCGTCAGATTTCAGCGAACGCAGATGAAAGCTGAGATTAGTTTGAAGCTGAATAACAAAATCAGCCCTAATTAGGAGGCTAAACCCGGGCTAAAGCTCCCCGGCCTTGCCTCATCCGAGGGCAAAGCCGCACCTTGTTTGTTTATACAGAGAACAAAGCCGGCATCCCTGGGGTTTGGCCAGAGGCGCCGCCAGTGAGCCCGGGATGCGGGCGCCCCTGCAGCCAGCCACAGGGGCCACTCCCTCTGGAAGGTCTTATCACAGAGAACAGGATGGGGGAGGGGGCACCGGTGCCTGTCAAACTCCTACTGTGTGCCCCAGGCTTTCCACCAAGAGAGGTGAGCTAATATTATTTCGCCCATTTTGCTGATGGAAATGATACTTAGAAAGCAGGTGACTGGCCCAGGGTCCCATTGGCTTTTAAGCCAGGCCTGTTGGGTTTGATGCCTGCCAGGTGCCGCAGACACCTCCCCCATCCACTCGCCAGGGGCCTGGGACCTCTGCTCTGACCTCTCACCTCTCGGAAGTAACACCACGGTTTCACTTCCCCCTCTGTGGGAGAACCCCCGCTGTGGGGCGGAGTTGGTGGCCTTCGGTTGGCGGGGTCCCCCCCCCCCCCCCCCCCCCCCCCCCTCAACGCCAAGCAAAATGCTCACCTTGACCTGTTCGCTGGTTGGATCTCCTACAGTTGAGATGTACCAGCCACATCACCCATGTCCACCTCTATTTTTCTTTTCTTTTGGAGCGTGGGCAAAGGCCTGTGGTAAAGCGTCGCTTGCAAACGTGGGTCACAGAATCAGACCTGCCGGGGAGAGCCCCACCTCGTGCAGCAGAGCGCAGCTGAGCCAGGGGAACCAGCGCTGCCCGGGGCTCTGAGGCCACGGGAGCATGCGTGCCTTTCTCTTTGCTTTGCTTCTCAGCATTTTATCCCCAAGCATCGCTTTAACCTCTTCTGGTAGCAGTAACTGAGAGGGAAAAGGGAATGGAAAGACCAGAGATATAGGCCAATCTTACAAAGGCTTTTGCCTTTAAAAAAAAAAAAATTAACCCTATGCTGGGAACACTCTTCAAGTTATTAAACACCCTCTCAGAGCCTCATTTTTAAGTAGATGCAGGGTAGGTCATCATGTGGTGGTGCCGGGAGTGAAGGGACAGACGCCCTCTTACTGGAAATGCAGGTGGTTTTGAGCTGATCCCTAATGTAAGCACAGAGGCCAAGAGCACCCTTGTAGTTCAAACTTGTGTGCAATCAAGATTGTTCCCTTAGCCGAAACCGGTTTGGCTCAGTAGATAGAGCATCGGGCTGCAGACTGAAAGGTCTCAGGTTCAATTCCGGTCAAGGGCATGTATCCTGGTTTCGGGTACATCCCCAGTAGAGGGCGTGCAGGAGGCGGCTGATCGATGTCTCTCATCGATGTTTCTAACTCTCTTTCTCCCTTTCTCTCTGTAAAAAATCAATAAAACATATTTTTTAAAAAAAAGATTGTTCCCTTAGGTAAATTACTGAAAGTGAAATGGCTAAGTCAGAGGCATGTAAATAGTTAAGGTTTTCACCACTTGTGATCGAATTGCCCTTCAGCACAGGGGTCACGAGGCACCTTGCCCTGACCATCACTGTTTAAGGGAAACCTTGCTAATCAAGTAATAATGTTGTTTTCAGTACTTTTGCAACGGAAAAGTACATTTTCTTGAAACAAAGCCAACTTTACAATGTTTAAGAAGTTTGGAATATTTTTCCCACCCAGAATGCCACCCGTTATACTTACCCGCCTTGCCTGGAGTCCCGCCTGTTTGTATTCAGACTTATCGATTTGTACCTGGATGTCATCAAAGGGCATAGACTTCCAGGCTAGGCCTTGCTTATTCATTCACCTTCATTTTTTTTTTAATAGTGCGCAGTGTTTTTAATTTTTTAAAAATATATTTTATTGATTTTTCACAGAGAGGAAGGGAGAAGGATAGAAAGTTAGAAACATTGATGAGAGAGAGACATCGATCAGCCGCCTCCTGCACACCCCCTACTGGGGATGCACCCGCAACCAAGGTACATGCCCTTCACCGGAATCAAACCCAGGATCTTTCAGTCCTCAGGCCGATGCTCTATCCACTGAGCCAAACCGGTTTCGGCACTCACCTTCCTTTTCAGAAACACAGCCAGGTGGCCTTACGGTCCTCACTGTACTGACTGCTGTGATGTACCTCATATGCTCAGGGCTTTTCCATGTGTTGAATCATTTTCTTAATTTCGGAGTATTGGGGAGCCTGAGTGTGCAGACATCCTCAAGGCTTTTGCCTAGTGCTGCTGCTTGTACTCCCAACGCCTGCACCCACTGGCAGGGCACCCACAAGCTAGGGGCAAGACTGCTTCCTCCTCCCCCAGCTCAGAGCATCCTGCTCTTCCTTGCAGCTTTGTGCATAGTCACATAATTTTGTTCTGTCAGCGTTTCTTGAGACAGGGCAAGGTGGGAAAGCAGGGGCTCTGGAGACAGGTGTCCTGGGCCCACATAGTAGGTGTTCAATAAGTATTTGTTAATTGCAAAGTAGTTATGAAACAACTACTCTGTGCCAGGAACGTAATATTTTATTCCACTACTACAACCACTCCGTTATTGGAAGAATTCTTCTTCTTACTTTATTGAGGAGGGAGCAGCTGGGCTTAGTCCCTGGTTAGATGGATGTTTACTATCTCTGAGCCTCAGATTCTCCGTGTATAGCATGGAGGTGGTAGTACCACATTGCTGGGCTGCGGGAGGATTGCGTGGGCTAAGTATGTGATGCATGTGGCCCGTGTTCGCTAAATGGTGAGGACTGTTTGCAGCTACCTCAGGCAGCCCCTGTGTTGGACCGTCTTGGAGTGATATTGCCTTACAGTCGTTAATGTATTCTTAGGTGGGAGGTATGGCTCTTTATTTACTTGCGAAGAGTTTCTTATTCTGTTTAAAAATTCCTTTCTGTTTAGGGCATTATGATATCAACGAATCCCTTGTGAAGCAGTCGCCAGTGACATTAGTGTCCTGTTTTAAATCAACAACTGACCGTGGATTAAAACTGACATCAACAGTCCCGGGACCCGGTTATTACAACCCACACGATCACATCAAAATTCCGAAAAAAGCACTTATCCCGTGAGTCCTGCTGACCCCCAACTTTCTTTGGAAAGGCGGTTCTGGGAAGGACCCCAACGTGGGTAGAAAAGGGAGGGGTGCCGCTGCTTGTCAGGATGCTGTCCTTGTTGATCGACTCATAGTAGGTGCTCAGTCAGTGTGTGTTGCATGCATAACATGTACGGAGCAACTACTCCGCACCAGGAACTGAACAGCATGCTCAGTTATGATAACCATCCTGTTGTAAGAATCATTCTTCCTGGAGGAGGGAACTGGGCTGCAGGGACACTGAGAGATTTGCCTCAGTCCACCAGCTAACCAGGTGCTGCTGGGAACCAGGCCCGAACTGTCTGGCTCTTCCATATTCCCCACGATGCCTGCTCTCCGGGCTGACTGTTCTAATTTACAGCATAACACTGCCCCCAAGGCCTGCGAAATAGTGGAGCTCTCAGAGTTTTGTGCTAATGGGTGAGCACCCGGACCCTGAAGTTGGTCAGGCCTGCTGGACTGAACTTCAGCTCTGCTCTCTTGCTCGGTGGTGACCTGGGCACTGCACCCAGCCCTCTGAGCCTCCGGGCCCTCAACTGTAAAGCGGGGTCATTCATGCCCCACAGTGTTGTTTGCTGATTTAAAAATAAGGATTTGGCATATGGAAGGCAGATGCAAATGGTGACTTCATATTAACACAGATTTAAAAAGTAAAGACAGGTACTTGGTATTACTGTCACCTAAACAGTGGTCGGCAAACTCATTAGTAACAGAGCCAAATATCAGCAGTACAACGATTGACATTTCTTTCGAGAGCCAAATTTTTTAAACTTGAACTTCTTCTAACGCCACTTCTTCAAAATAGGCTCGCCCAGGCCGTGGTATTTTGTGGAAGAGCCACACTCAAGGGGCCAAAGAGCCGCAGGTGGCTCGAGAGTCGCAGTTTGCCAATCACTGACCTAAGAGACTAAAAAACTTCTAGGGCTTATGACCTTCTATCAGTTCTAGAACTTGTAAAACTAACTGCGGTTCAGGTCAGTACCAGCAAGCCTGCACCCCTGCAGTCTTCTCCAGCAGGACTGGTTGCCGGGAGGGCTGACCAGGGGCTGGGACCTAGCGTATAGGCCCCTGGGCACCTCTGAGCAGGTGACTGGGCTCAAAGCCACAGCAGGTCCGAAATCTGGGCATCCCAGGGAGACTGACAATGATGTGCATCGATTCAGGGCAAGGGGAGAGGGGAACTGGGGAGCCCAGCACGACATGAACCTGACCAGTGCAGCATAGGGTCCAGAGAAGGGACTCAGACCTCTGGGGAGCCTGCAGGGTGAGCTGTGTCTGCCCTGTGGTTCCTGGGGACTCAGACCTGGGGCAGGGGAGGCGGGGAGCTTGCAGGATGAGCTGCGTCTGCCCTCTGGTTCCTGGGGATTCAGACCTGGGGTGGGGGGAGCCCTCAGGGTGAGCTGCGTCTGCCCTCTGGTCCCTGGTTCTGCAGCTTGACCCTTCACAGGCTCTGGGCTCAGGACCAGCTCTCTCCACACATCTGGGACTTCCTGCCTCAGGGTGGCTTAGGCACCACGCACACCACCTCCCTGCTATGCTGGCAGCGAAGAGACTGGGGAAGAGGGTGGCTGTGGAGTTACACCTGAGTCTGAGTCCTGACTGGGTCCCCTGCAGACACTTCTCTCTCAGCGCAGTTTCCACATTGTTAGGCGGAAATAATAACGATCTCTTAGGGGTTCTGTCAGGATTAGATGAGAAAGTGCTTGAAAACAGCTGTTATTATCATAGCTGCAATTACCCTGTATCCTGTAGGCACCCTATATAATAAAACTCTAATATGCAAATCAACCAAACGGCAGAATGACCAGTCGCTATGAAGTGCACTGCCAGCAGGGGGCAGACGCTTAACGCAGGAGCTGTCCCCTGGGGGTCAGTGGGCTCCACAGGGGGAGCACCGCTCAGCCACAGGCCCATGGCTGGCGAGCACAGCGGCGGTGGCGGTGGCCTCTCCAGACTCTGCGGCAGCGCTAAGGATCCCTCACGGGTCCCAGCGTAGGCTGGGCTGAGGGCTCCCGCCCCGTCATGAATGTCATGCCCCGGCCTCTAGTATTGGGGTATAGGAGCAGTGGTGTTCGGTGTGGCCACTCAGTCCCCTAGCCCGTATCTGGAAGCCTCGCCAGGAAATGGGGAAAGGACAGTGGAGAGTGCTCCGTGTGTCACCACTTTCCCCAGAGAAGTGCCACTTGGCTGGGCTTAAATCGAGATGTTTTGAAATAATCTCATTAAATGGCCTTTGCAGCTGCCAGCCCACAGGCCCTGGAGGCTTCCGGTCCTTGCTGGAGGCTGTGGAGCTGCTCAGGTGGACAGAACACCACACACCCCCAGCCAGACTCACCTGCAGCAACGCAGGGCCGGCAGGCGACAGAATGCCGGGCGGTGGCCACACGCAGCCCGTCTCTCCAGCGGGGCAGTGCAGTGGGGCTGGCGTGTCTGGGGGTGTCTGGGGCGCACTGGCTCTCCGTGATGCTTTGTGAATAAGGGATCCGTGGTTAACAAGCCTCAGAAACACTACTCATAAACGCTCTGCCCGGGAGCATCGCAGGGAGCGTGGGCTTATTAAAGGCTCTGAGAAGGCCTGCACAAAGGCACCTATTAAGCCCTGTGTCTCTTAAATTCAGGCCGACCTGGGCGAGGAGATGGCATTCCTGCCTCGGTGGCAGGACCTCTGTGTTCACTGGCTCTGGGGTCGGGGCTGCTCTCAGCACCTCTCCGGCCTGCGTTTCTTTCTGTGTGGAAAGAGAGGAGGTCTTTTCATTCCTGACGCTCCATGAGCCCAAAAGAGCACAGAGGGGGCAGCAAACACGGCCAACAGGGACCCACAAAGGAGGTCCAACAAACAGATTTTTCATTGACGTGGAAAGGATGGAGCTGAGAGGTCTGCGATTTCACTTTAAAGATCTGGTTATTCTAAAATCAGATCATCCATTTATGTTAATGGTGAAGGAATGATGTGAGATGAAGAGAAATGTAGGCTCCCCGTGTCCCGGAGGGAAGAGAGACAGGAGTGCCTGGGTGCCCGTGTTCTGGGACTCAAGCCCCTGGGAAGGTCTGTGCCATTTTCTGTCACATGTACAGGACACGCATGTGACCGTTTGTCTTGGGTTGGAAGGGCGTGGCTCCCCGTTTTGGGGAAGGACCAACTTGCTAAATGATACATAGGTTCTGCTCTTCTCAGGGTGGAGGGGGAGGGGGGGATGTTAGGCCCATGTTACCGACCAGCAGGAGTGGCACCCAGAGTGGTGAGAGGGTGGCGATGTGACAGGTGCTCAGGAGGCCACAGGGGCTGAGCCTGTCGCGTCTCCTGGGAGACCGTGGCAGAGAGGGATAAGCGCAGGCTGGCTGTCACCCCCAAACTCCTGCCTTCCTCACTCACCGGCCCGAGAACCTTGAAGGAGGGGTCACTGAACCCCCGGGAGATCCAAACCCGTCCTCTGGGAATTGGAACCAACTTGTGAGGTGCTGCAAGAATAATGTGAGATAATCACAGAGCTCACCAGATACAGGGCACCGTCAGCTTGCGTACATGCTGAAGAGGGTCCTTACACTCCATTGGTATTACTTTTTTAAAATTTAATATTTTAATATAGTTTTATTGATGTCAGAAAGGAAGGGAGAAGGAGAAAGAGACAGAAACATCAACGAGGAGAGAGAATCATTGATCAGCTGCCTCCTGCTCATGCCACACTGGGGATCCAGTCAGAAACCCTGGCATGGGTCCTGACCGGGAATCGAACTGAGACCCCCTGGTTCATAGGCCGCCGCTCAACCACCAGGTCATGCTAGCCGGACTGGACTCCGTGACTTGAGGGGCCCCTGTAGGGCGGATGCGGTGCGAGGGCTGGGCGGTTGTTTGCAGCCAGTTCTGGTTCCTGATGAAGAACAGGCCGCAGGGGCCTCGGCTCTGGCCACTTGGCTGAGTCAGCAGCTCAGAGGACCCAGCAGCTCCCGGGGCTGCAGAGCGAAGGGCCTGCCCCGGCTTCCAGGTCCTGAGCGTGGTCTCAGCGGTGACTCACTGGGTCAGGGTGGCTCGGGCTTTTGGAGACACCATTTCTCCCAGCTCAGCTTCCAACACGCTCACCCGCCAGGAGGTGAGACACCTTTCTCACCTGGATCTCCTTCTGGGAGCCCTAAGCCACTGGTTTTGCAGTGACACGCTGCCCTCTCACAGCTGGGCCCGGAGAATCAAGCTCTTGCCCTCCCTCCCCCTTCAATTTGGGTGATGAGGGAGGGACCCACCTAAAGTTCCCCTGGGGTTTTCAATTAGATACGGCGCTTCTTCCCAAACGCTGTAATCTGTCACCTGCTACCTGCTAAACAGATACTGCATTCCAGCCCAGGGCCATCGGCTGCCCTGTAATGAGGAGAAAAATGGCCCCTTTATCCCTCCAGACCCTGGGAACCCCCCGAGGCAGAGAGTCTGTGCTGGGAGTGTCCCCGGGGTCTCCCTGCCGCCCCCAGTGACCTGCTGGGCCCTCTGACACATTCATTATTCTCAGCGATTTGCAAACAGCTCGGGTTGGAAGCTGCAAACACACTTAATCCCGCTGTGGCCAACTCAGAGCTTTGATAGATGTTTTCTTTCCACGGGGCAGGACCAGGGTGGCTTTTATAACTGAGCATGAGGCTCATAAAAGCCGGTCGCAAAGCTCTGAGGGCTGCCCCGGGTTTGATCCTGCCTGACCTTTGCGATGGGCCTGGCCCCGCCGCCACACGGAGGGAGCAGCCCTGGCCGATGATAAATCTGTCTGGGGGTGCGGAGGAGGGGGGAGTTCCCCAGATGTCTGGGCTCCCCACACACTCCAACCCCTCCCTTTTCTCTGCTGTTCAGCAAATGTCCCAGAAATAGGAACAGGGTCTCAGAGATGAGTCAGACACAACCCTCTCCCTTAAGAGCTAGTTAAGCCTTGAAGGGCACAGAAGCGGCGAGTTCTGTGCCGAGAAAAGAATGGCTAGAATGTGTGGAGGGGCCGGCCACACTGATACTATCTGGGGCCATGTTTCCAGCTCTCCTGCAGGTCGGCACTGAACGTAGACTTCACAGGCCAAGTGCAGACTCACCGAGATGCTGGAGCAGGGCGGGAACCCAGGCTCCCAGAGGGAGGGGAAGGGAGTGGGGGGCGGGGAACCCAGGGAGGAGAGAGGCCTTGGGCCTGCCGCCTGCGAATCCCCCTGCAGGAGGAGAGAAGGAAGGCAGAATCGGAGTTCGCAGGGAAAGGCTGAAGGAACAGCAGGGGCAAAGGCACGGATCGCTGAACATTGTGGTGTTGGGTGTTTCCAGAAGGAACACGGGAGCAGAGGGCACAGGAGAGGGCTGCACGGAGAGCCACACATGGAAGCTTTTCCTTTAGCTTCTCATCCGGGAAGGCGGGCAGACAGAAACGATCAGGAACCCAGAAACCACAGGCAGATTGAGGTTGGAAGGCGGGCAAGGGGGCTCACCCGGGGTCTCCTTGCGCCCCAGTTCCTGTCACGAGGGGCTGCAGCCTTTGCCCCTGTTTCGCTGCTGGAAATGCCCCCTTGCCCACCTTTCCCACCCGGAGAATTCCTGCTCACCTTTCAGGGCAAGTGCTGGCCCTTTGAGGGTAGATTTCTGTCTCCCTGCTGTCTATCTATCTATCTATCTATCTATCTATCTATCTATCACCTATCTATCTATCTATCTATCTATCTATCTATCTATCTATCTAACTATTCATCTTTATCTCTCCATCTCTCTCTCTCTCTCTGCACTCTCAATGTAGTTTTGATCTCTGCTTTAATATTTTAAAAAATAATGCAAGTAAAGCACTAGCCAGTTTTCCTAATACCCTGGATGGCAGGTGTTATCACCCTTCCTTTCACAGAAGCAGGAACAGCCTGGGTGGCAGAGACTTTAAGGCACACAGCTAGTGACGGAGGGCGTCTGAGTGCCAAGCAGGCCTGCCTTCCGCTGCCACCAGCGCGATTGCCACCGCCGTGGGCTGCCTTCTTAGCCCAGGCTGCCTGCTCAGAGCCGCACACACAGCCGACACACTGCACACCCAGAGCTGAGTTGGCAGGGCCAAGACACTCCTGGGCATGTGGGTGGCATGCAGGGCAAGGGACCTCTCTGACCCATTTTCTTCTTTTTCTTCTTTTTCTGACCATTTTCACCAGGAAGGCTGACCAGACCCTGCCCCTGCCTGCTCAGCCTCCCGCAGGTGTCCCTGATTGGGAAAATAGGCACCTCACAGTGTCTCAAAGAATCGGGCTCGGGGGAGACTCAGACCATGGGGTGACCTCATACAATGGTTGGCTCATTTCAGACCTAAAATCCAGGAATCAGGCCTGTTTCTCAGTGATGTCAATCACACACTAATCTAATCCCTGGGAGTTCTTTGAAGAGGTGACCCGAGCCAGAACAAGGAGCAGCCAGCCTCTGTTTATCCGGGGAGAAGGGACTGGTCACCCACTGTAACCAGTTCTCCCATGCCAGCTGGAGCGGGGAAAGGAGGCCATGCCCCCCCCCCCTTTTCCTATGGCACCTTTGTTCTAAACACGAGCATCAAAGCCAGCTGTGTGAGTCTCAGGAAGAGCTGCTGTGGCTTTTAACCACTGCTCCCTCCCCCCCCCCCCCCCCCCCCCCCGCCGGGGGGGGGGGGCCCCCCCGGGGGGCTCTGTGGGGGGGGGCTCCCTTTCCCCGAGGCTCCGAACAGCTGGGCAGAGTGCTGGAGGAATCACAACAGCAACAATGACTAGTTTTATTGAGCACTTACTGCGTGCTGGCACTACGTTAGGTGCCCTAATGCCTTTGCTCCACTCAGCAAGTCCTGTAGAGAGAGGGGGTGGTTTTGCACCTTGCCACAAGTGTGCAGGCTGGGGGACTTGTCTGAGCCTCGCTGCCAGGGAGTGGCATGACTAGAATTCTGACTCCGGTCTGTGTGAGTCTCAGACTCAAAATCCCCTGATGCCTTCCCCCTATTACTAGGCACCCGAGGAGGCGTGGTCCTGGGCCCGCATTACCCCTGACGTGCTTTGCGCTCTGCGCGACTAGCTTTCTCTGGGCACCGATTTCTTTAACAAAATAAGGAGGTTGGCTAAGACGCTGTAGGCCTCCACCTGCTCTCTGAGTTCAAGAACGCCTCTATTCCATCCAGAAGGTGCTGGCCACAGGGCGGCAGAGTCCCAGTGGCCAGGACCCCAGGTCCCTCCTCCGTTCTGCTGGGCGGGCTTCAAGCTGGGGTGCGTCCCTGTGGCTGGTCAGGCTCTGAGAACTCCTCTTCCCTGTCGGTGAGAGACCTGGGAGGAACCTCTGGTGTGAGGTGGGAGCAGGCAGCCCTTCTATTGAATGGCTGGGAGAGGAGAGGAGTGTGATTCCCATAAAAATCCCAGAATTCCCTGGGCAGCCCAGCGGACCCTCTTTGAATCAAGGGTTGGAATGTCACAGCTGGATGGGACCTCAGAGGTCATCATATCCCACCCCCCTCGTTTTACAGATGGGGAGACTGAGGCACAGAGTGAATTTGTGTCAGAGCGAGGGCATAAGTGCAGATTCCACTTCTCTTTCATTCATTCTCTCAACACCAGGCTTGAAAGATGAAAGGCTCCCCTCTCTGAAGGAGCGGGAGACAGACCCGAAAACAGACCAGGGCAATGGAAGGGGCGTGCTGTGCGGAGGTCCCTCAATTCCCAAGCCAGCATTTTTCTACTCCCGTGTCCTGCCTCAACAGGAAGATAGGTGGTAGGGCAAGAATACTCTATCCAGAAAAACTATCACTCAGAATTGAAGGGCAGATAAAGAGCTTCACAGAGAAGAAAAAGCTAAAGGAGTTTATCAACTCCAAACCAGTATTATATGAAATGCTGAAAGGTACTCTTTTAGAAGAGGAAGAAGAAAAAGGTAAAAGATAAACAGTTATGAACAACAAATACGTATCTATCAACAAGTGAATCTAAAAACTGAGTGAATTAAAAATTTGATCAACAGGATAAACTGGTGAATATAATAGAATCAGGAGCACAGAAAGGGGGTGGAGTGATAATTCTTCAGGGAGAAAGGGGTGAGGGGAGTACAGGGAGAGACTGGACAAAAATCATACACCTATGGATGAGGTCAACGGGAGGGAGGTAAGGGTAGAGGGAAGGGTGGGAGCTGGGTGGAGGGGAGCTATGGAGGGGGAAAAAAGAGAAATAAATGTAATAATCTGAATAATAAAGATTTAATTAAAAGAAAAAAACACTGAAATGGTCTCTAGAAATCTACTAGTCTTGGAATAGCAAATTCCTGGGAACCGGGATGCCTGTTTTCTTCCCCTGGCCAGGGCAGACATCACAAATCGATCACAGGGCTCTTCATAGAGCCAATGCAAAGCCTCCCTTCTTTACACTGAGCTCCAGCCAGGCATTGCCAATCGAGCAGGGTTGACAATGAGATCAGTGCTGACTGCCATCCCTGATTAGCTCAGTAACATCATTACAACAACAGTGTGCACAGAGCTTTCCTGGGTGCTGGGCTGTGTTTCCTGTACCATCTCCCTGAGCCCTGATCACAGGTCTGCGCCGTGGGTACTATTGTGATCGCCATCGTGCAAATGAGGAAACTGAGGCCTCGGGCCCCCAGCTCACAGCAGTGGACACAGGTCTCCTGGTGCCATGCCAGTCCAGCTGCAGACGGGCTTGGTGCTGGACAGGTCTTGGCTCTGTCTAAAAACTACCGTTTCCCCAGTAGACTGCGCTAGTGACACCTTCCCGCTTTGTCTTTTCTGAAGGAAACACCCCATCCTGAACTTCGCCACCTCGCCTTCGTCTGTGCCCCGGAAGCCGTCTCTCCCAGGCCCTGGTCAGTACGAGATTGTGGACTACACGGGGCCCACCAAATATTTAATCTCCAGCGCATCGTTCGTGTCCAACACCAAGCGGTGGACATTGTCGCCGACCGACCCCGGCTTGCCTGGCCCAGGTGAGAGGGCTGTTTGAAATGACTGTGAAAACCGAATCTGGGATTGTTTGTCGTTCCTGGGCCCTCAAATGCCACTGATTTACAGGTTGTTTGCCAAACAGGTTATAGGGGTTACAGTGGATCTAGAAGACTTTTCAGCTTACACTTTCTGAGTATGAAAGTTGTGGGGGTTGTGTGTGAGTGTGTGTGTGTGTGTGTGTGTGTGTGTGTGTGTGTTTAAGTGAAAGGGCTCTCAGCGATGATCCAGGCCAGGGATTCATAACCAAGGACCATGACCCCCAACAGCCTCAGAGACAGGCTCCAGGGGTCTGGGACTCTGACCTTGTCTGCAGGCATTCTCTTCTGGGCTAAGGGGCCATAGCTTTTGTCAGGCGGTCAAGTTCATGTTCTCACAAATGTTTTAATCACTGGCCTCGCTCGGCGGAGTCACCTCATGGATGGGGAGCCGGGAGAGCCAGGGGTCCACAGGTCTGGGGAGTGAGGGGCCGCGGGAGCCCAGGTGCGTCCCCGCTGCCTGGTTTGTCAGGCACGAACCGGGCAGTATTCTCTGCCAGCTCTGGGAAGCCATCCATTCCCCTCACCGGTGACCTCAATACCCTGTGACCCCGGGTACCTGCCTGGGAATCAATCACAGGGGGGACCCATCTGGAGCTGTCCACAGAGCCCCTTAGCTATTTACCCCCCACCCTGGCATGGACCAGACCTAGTAGCACGGGTCAGGTGTGCACGGACAGGTGTGCTGGTGTGTGTGTGTGGGGGGGCGGAACTGGGGGGGCTGCCAGGCCTGTTAACTTCAGCCTTTCCGGGAGCATGGATGCTGCTCCCGCCCTGTGGAGGCAGAGAGTCTGGTGGGGAGACACCTTCCCCGTCCAAACTCACAGGTGCGGAGAATGGAAGGCAGACAGGACGGGGGAAAGGCATTCGCATAGCCTTGGCCTTGGAGGGGTAATCAAGCCAATGAGACGGCAGAGGTTTGACCTTCAGGTCGTCTGGTCAGTCAGGCAGAGGTCATGTTAGTTCAGCGTTGGGTGATGCTAATGTTCTGTAAGTGCTGAGCTCCACTGGGCGGTCTCGGGGGACCCGGGGACCAGGGGAGACCCTTGTCCGACCCTGTTGGTCCCAGACCCCTAAGAGCGTTGTGTCCGTGTCCTCTCTGCGCTGTGCATGGTGCGAGACACCTGGCACACGGGTCGGACAGTGTCTCCTGGGCGGGAGCTCATGTAAGCATCTGCCTCCTTGGCCCCAGGGGTGCAGATGTGCCTGGACGGACTGCTCTGTGCCCCCATCAGCAGCTCCCCAGGCAACCAACAGAGGTCACCCATGGCCCCTCGTTAACCAAATCAGTGCCGGGGTGAGTGTCCCGTCCCCCAGGCTTGTTCCCAAGCCCCTGTGGTTCCGGCTGCTGGTTTCCTGAAGAACCTGCAGGATCATGGTTTCGCTTTTCTGGAAATTTCTGAAATCAATCAAAACAAAACCCCACCAAGCTGACACCTTGCTTCTTTAAGAGTATCATTTTACTCATTCTCCCCCACCCCCACCCCCAAGTTTCATAGAAAGACCATTTGTAAGTTTTGCTTTGTCAAAAAGGTGAGCTGAACCGGTTTGGCTCAGTGGATAGAGCATCAGCCTGCGGACTGAAGGGTCCCGGGTTCGATTCTGGTCAAGGGCATATACCTTGGTTGTGGGCACATCCCCAGTGGGGGGCGTGCAGGAGGCAGCTGATCGATGTTTCTCTCTCTCTTAGATGTTTCTGACTCTCTATCCCTCTCCATTCCTCCCTGTGAAAAATAAATAAGATATATATATTTTTTAAAAAGGTGAAAAGGGGCTAAAGAAGGTGGGAAACCAGAGTGGAGTCCGACCTCAGCCAGTTAAGAACCAGATAACCGTGGGCTGTCCCTTCCTCTGAATGCCCCCCCACCCAGATGGTGCAGGGGCTGCTGGGACAGGGGTGGAACAAAAGAGACTCCTCAGCTGGCCTCCTCGGTTCACGCTGCCCCTCTCTCCTCACAGCCACCTACAAGCCGCTCCTCCCCGGGAAGCAGTCCTTCCTCTACAACGAGGGCAACAGGTGGATCCCGGTGTTGTAGGGCCTCGCGGCGCACGGGAAAGCCCGGCCGGGAAGACGTGGGCAGCTCGGCCTCCCGGGTCCGTTGTTGTGGCATTTGGCCTGGTCCCCAGCTGTCTCCTGGAGATGGGGCGCCCCACCCCTCTGACCCCATGGCTTCCTGAGAAGAGGAGGAGAGGACAGAGCCTCCCCGGCTCCTTCGCCAGGCACCTGTCCAGGCCGCTGTCCGCACCCTGCCCTCAGACGCGAGGGGCTCCTGACACTGGGCTCCAGGGAGAAGGTAGAAGAGGGCAGCTGCCCTGCCCAGCAGCCTGGAGCTGACCTGGGCTCTGGGGCCCGTGCGCATCTGCAGGGGGGACAGCACAGCCTTCTGGCCTTGGCCTCCACACTCCCCTGGTGTTCCCACAGCTGGAAGGCTCAGAGGCGCTTGTAACAGACACGGAGGGGCTGCCTGGGCTCCCTGCTCCGCCTAAGCCCCTGGATCTCACCTTCGGGAAGAGCGTGGCAGCCAGTCATCGGTCATCGGTCACCGGTGCTCAGTGCCCACCCCCCGGAGAGGCTGCCGCGTGCCTTACTGGCTCTGTATTCAGCAGCGCATGTGGGCGGGGCCTGCTGGAGCCAGAGCCTGGAAACGGGTTCTGGGGGGCACAGAAGCCCCGCCACCCCCTGAGCCTGCAGGTTCTCACTCTCACCCGGCCTTTCCCCTTCCTGGGCTGGGCTCCCACCCCCTGATCAAGTTGGACACATCTTGAATGCACCTTTTCTGGCCATTTCCCCTCGGCGAGAGGAGAAGATTCCCGAAGAACCAGGAGGAGGCAGAAGTAGCCACACGCCCCTCCTTCCCCAAATATCGGCATTCTCTTTCAGTTTTGTGCCTGGAACTCTCCCAGGCAGCCTGCCCTCCCCACAGCGAGGACCAGGCTCTCCCTTCCCTTCTGCCCCCTCTGACTTTGCTCTGGAAACACTACATCCTGGGCCTCCATGTCAAAACTGGCTGCTGATTGGCTCTCCACTTAGGGAGGGGTTGGAAGGATGGAATAACATCCCATTAAATTGAAATCTTGCATCTCCCCAAAGCTGGCCTCTATGTGACCTCTGATTCTTGCAAGCGCCCATTGCTTTGGGATGCATTGGAGGGGGCGGGAGCAGTGGATGGAAGGCAGCCCGGTGCTCCCATCCTTGCAGGCCCTTCTCCTTGAAGAGTCGGATCAGAATTTGCAGGCTCGTGATCAAGCACTTCCAGGGCTGGGTGGGCAATGCATGGAGCAAAGAGGTGATGCAAGGCTGGGGTCAGGGGTCTGGGAGCTGAGGCTGCCATCTATCTACAGGGGCATCCAACTCGGGTCCAGCAAACTGTTGCCAGATCTGCAGGTCTCTCAACAGAATCTGGGAAAGACTTAAAATGTGCAGTGTCTTGATTTGAGATGTTTACAACCATGTTTCAATTTAAATTTGTGTTTAGGCCAAAGGAAACTCTTCTGCAAACCATTGGTTGTCCCTTGGGAGCTAGACGTTCTGGAAGACACTTTCAAAGTGACGCTTAGAGCTGTACTTTTATTTCACCCCAGACTCTTGACAATGAGGCCAGACCCCAAGGCCTTGGTTCTCAGGCCCCTTGACCTGGGGGATCTCAGCAGGCCATTGGATTGGGAGGAGCGGGCTCTAGGGAAAATGACTTAGCCAAGGGTGCAGGGCAGAGTTGGCAAGAGAACTCCTAGCCTTGGGCTCTGCCCACTGACCACAGCTATGAGGTCCTCGGCAAGTTCACCCTGACCCTTCCAGGACTTCTACATGGCCAGTTATTGATCCCCAGGTCATAACATTCCGCTGTGGGACCACGCAGGACAGGGAGCTGGGCATCGGGATCTGCTGCCTCTGAGTGGGACGCCTGCTTTTCTAGTGCCCAGCTCAGCGCTGCCCTTCAAGTTGGGGCAAACGCCCCCAGGACAGGAGGAGCCAGGCCGTGTCTGCTCTCACCCTCTCCTCCTGGCAGACTTCTACAAGAGGAACAAGTGTGGCATTTGAAGTAATACATAGGCAGAATTTTATTACTAAATACTATATGAGTATACAAAATGCATAATTGAATAACAGCTAAAAAAATAGTCCAAGAAATGTGAAATACACATTTTTTGAAATGATAAAAATGTATCCGTGAAAATATAAAATGTTGCATATATATACAATATATACTTATATATTTATAACATAAATGAAAACTGTAAGTGAGAAATGTGTACAACAGTGAGCAGGGTTGGCCGGTCATTTACGGAGCAGCCACTCGGTTGTGGCCGGTCAGCTCTGTTATTTACATCGGGCATGGAGGAAGTCCAGGAGAAAGAGGGTGTGTCCACCACAGTGTCTTTTAAAAGTCATTTGCACTGAAAATCAAGAGTGTTCAAGTTAACTGACTGAAGGGCGAGAGATGCTTGGTCTGAAGCCGGTGGAACGACCAAGAAGGGGGGCAGACAGGAGGGGTCAGGTCGGCTTTGGGAGCGAGGCCCGCCTCCAGCACGGGGAGGGGCAGCCTGCAGGGCGGCTGCGGAGGAGGAAGCAGTCTGCTGGCCCAGCAGGCGCCGGCAGGCGCGCAGAGTAGATTCAAGCATGAGTGGAGGCTCGGGTCAGGACACCTCCCAGGTCCCTTCCTGGCCCTGACGTCGGTGGCTCGGGCCTCTTCCCTCTGGGAAGGTGTTCAAGTAACGGCACTGAGGCATGAGGAGAGGTTGTGTGTGGCACGGGGCCACTGGCGGCTGGCTCCTGGCCTGGAGCTCAGCCCCGGGTCCTCACAGCTCCTTCAGGGTGATCTGAATCTTGCCATCAAGCTCCCCCATGTCCAGCAGGAAGGCGACATGGTTGCTGTAATGCTGAATGATGTTGTTGTCCATGTTGACCAAGATGCTGGAAGAGAAGAGAGGTGGCTAGACTGGGGGAGGCCCCTTGCTTTGGTGACAAGGATGACAGTGATGGTTACTACATATCAGGACCCCCCCCAAAACTTCAAGCATCCCACACTTTCTCTCTGACCCTCATAACTGCAAGGTGGTGGTTCCCTGTCCCACTTTCAGGGGAGGGCATAATGCCCGAGTGGCCGAGCCACAACTCAAACCAGGCCTGGCAGTTACCATGCCCCCGACTGTGCCAGGTGCCTCTCTCAATACATATGAGCGTGGACATTTCTGAGCGACTAACGGTAGATTTGGGGAAAACTCTGTGCTCCTTAGTCACCAGTCAGACCGAGGACTTGGACACAGTGTGAGATCCAGCGCAGGAGGTGTGGTGGGTGGACAGTGTGGAGACAACGACGTGCCACTCAGATGTGCCTGCTTGAGCCAGAGGCGAGGACCCCATGCCCAGGCTAAGTCTGCTCCCCAGGAAGCTGACATCTCAGGGATGCACAAGAGACTCGAGGAGCTTGGCCTTCTCTCTCCCCGCAGGCTCTCGGCAAGGACCTAAGCCAACCTGAGGAGAGAATGCCTCCATGGAGGGGCCTCTGCAGGGGTCAAAGCCAGAGCATATGCCAAAGGGAGCCCGCTAGGAGCTGCTTCCCTGGGGAAGGACCCAGGAAGAGGCGACCCAACCTGATCCTGTCTGGAACGGAAGTGAATTTTTTCGCCAGCCCGTCCGTCCATCCATCCATCCATCCATCCATCCATCCATCCATCAGTCCATCCCACCGTCATTTGCTGAGGCCTTTCCACATACAGGGCTTTGCTCCAAGCTAAAATAAGGGTCACCCTAGAGCCTGCCCTCCAGGAGTTTAGGATCTAGCATGGCCCAGGAGAACCACGCCTTGTAACCCTATTACTCTAGCCCAAGATGGGGAAACTGAGGCTCAGAGGAGTACAGTCATTTGCCTCAGGCCACACAGACAATAGATTGCCCAGTTGGGACTTGAATCCAGACTTTTGTCTCTCTTTACTGCATCTTTTTTATGTTGTTATTATTTTTTTTTTAGAAAGAAAACACATCACCACCCCTTCTCCCCCCAATAAATACAAATTACAAAGTGGTATATATAAGGAAAGCAAAAGTCAGGACTGGGGAGAATTCAGATGCGGGCAAGATTGCTTAAGGAGGGGCAGGAGGGCGCGATGAGAATCGCAGACCACGCTCCTGGCAGGTAGCTGCCTGCTTTCCTGAGGATCCCAGGGGAGGCGGCGGCCTTGTCCCCACCATCCCCAGGCTGGAGGGGCAATGGAGAGCAGAAGCCGACTGCCTGTCTCTGCAGCAACATCGAGCAGCTGTTGCTTTTCGGAAGGCGGTCTGGGCTCAGGCTGGGGCTGGGTGCTGACTGCCAGTGTCTAGTTACAGGCTCCCCGCTTCCTCACGTCAGCTGGAAGCTCCTTCACTTTACAGAGGGGTCTTTGGGGGCAGGGGGCGGAGGGAGGGAGGGCAGAGGGTGGCACTCTGTCAGTGGCGGGGCTTTGTTTGTGTCATGCAGTGGCATTTACAGGGTGTGTCTGGGTGCCTGGCACTAAGTGCCTACGTGCACACACTGAAGATGCCTCCCTCCCGCGCCCAGGCAGGGCCTCCTGGGGGCCCGGGACCACACCTGTGCACAGGGAGCCCAGCCAGGCCCCAGGACCCTTCCCTCAGAGGTCAATGACCCCGGGGCCCTAGAGGCAGGGCGCCAGGAACCGTGTCCCAGAGCGGGGCCTCCTGTCACTTGCTAGTTCTAGCTGTCTTCTGTCCTGGTTCGCATGCAACCCCTGGCCAGCCGCCAGCAACAACAATGCATTCGTCTTTCAGGCACTCCGTGGTGCTTGTAAAGCTGATGGCATCTGCCTTTGTCCAGAGCACTGAGGGGAGGGTTCTGTGAAAATAAACTGGGCCGCGAGGAGAATTTCCTGCTCCTCAGACGAGAAGCGTCCAACTCTTAGGGAGGTGGCGAGCGAGCCTGGCTTCTCCCAAGAGGCTTTTTGGGGGGCTCTTCTCATTGGGCAGCAGAGGCAATCCTAGACCTGCGGTTTCCAGGGTTGGGGCGTGTATGGGTGTGGAGCGCCCCTGAAGGGCTGCTGAGTGATGCCCTGGGCTATGGGGCTGGCCTGGCCACAGCCTGTATTTGCTCATTGCTTAGCGGTTAGAGGAAAAAGCAGGAGGCAAGATGAAGTAAGAGGTGTATGCACAGCCTTTAGACAGGCCAGGGTTCCTTCTGCCATTTGCTAACTGATTCTGGGACTACCCAGCACCTCAGACTCCTCCTCTGTGGAAACAGAGATGATCACCCAAACTCAAAGGGTCGACGAGAGGATCCCTCAGAGTTATCTAGCCCAGCACCGGGCCTGTGCAACGGGCGCCACAGATGCAAGTTGTTACCATTATGGCTTACCTAGCTGGCTGGGCTCAACCCTGAAGGGAAAGACTTGCATCTCAGCCAATGGGGCTAGGGGTTGGGGCAACCTTATATGTATTACCCCACACCCCAAATCATACCCAAGGGCACTCCCAGCAGCTCAGCCCAGCTCTGGTGGGATCGGGACGGGAGGCTGGCCGCAGGTGGGGCTGCAGCCAGGGGGTGTGGGCACTGGCACTGGAAGGGGAAGTGGGGCTGGGCCTGTCTGGGCAAAGCAGAGCCTGCCCTCTGCCGTGAGCCCCAATTTGAAACCGAAACTTGAAAGAAAAAAAAACCCTAGACACTCATACAACCAAAACCAAAGGGATCCTTTCCCAGGGGCTGCCGCGCTGCGCTGCACGCCCTCCCCCACCCCTCCCTCCTGTGGGAAGCTGGGTGGAAACTGAGGAGGGAGGGCGGCAGGGCTGGGCCTGTGGGGAAGGAGGCCACCCTGGGCTCACTGGATGGGGCCTTCCTTAGCAGTTTCCTGAAAAGGACGGCCACAGACACGTACAGGAGACAATGCCTGCACACTTCCAGGGCGGCCAGTTCGCGAGGCCGGAGTTAAACCTCGCAGGGCAGGGCAGGGCGGGAGGATCTGGTCGGAGGTGTGGGCAGGGGGGCGGGGAGTGTTTCCCGGAGCCCTGGTGCTGGGTCCTCTGGGCAGGGAAGGGGGTTCGGCTGGGCGGGTGAAGTGATCCAGTAAACAAAGGCTGCAGCCCCAGCTCACGGCCTCTGACCAGGGGACTGGAGCCTGGGAGGGCAGAGAGCACGTAGAGCCCATGCCAAGGATCTCCCGGAAAGAGTCCTAGCATGAATCCCAGGAGCCCAGGGGGAGGTGACAGGCACTGAAGGGGGAGGAGGTCTGAGGAGCATCGCCAGTGGGGCTCCCTCAAAACCTCGCCCAGTCACAGTTCGCTTCCCTGATGGTGGCCCGCCACTCCCTCTGGGCACTGACTCAGCAGGTAGCACCGCTGCTGGGCCCTTCTGCCTCTGAGACCTTACTCCGCCGCTCCTGCCCGGAACAATGCTTATCACTTCCCAGCCTCAGTTTCCCTATCTGTGATGTGTGAGTAATGGCGTCTACCTCACAGGGTGACTGCGAGGGCTAAATAAGATATGCTTAGCACGCTACCTGACACAAAGCAGGTGATCAGTGAATGGCAGTCACTATTATCATCACTGCAATCAAGTGACTTGGTTATCCAGGGACTTGAACTTGAGTTTTTGGTCACGTGGCCCTGTACTTCCCACATCTCCCACTCCTTTCCTTCCCAATAGCCCTCACCGTCTGGTCTCTGCCGGTGGCCTGGGCCTGAGTGGGGGCTCTCTACCCACGTCCACATCCCCTAGTCCTCTCCACAAAGCCTCGGACAAATACCACTTAGCATGGAGCAGCAGGCCCATGCCGGTCAGAGTGGAGCTGCGGAGAGCTCCACGCGCCAACATTTTAGAAGGAAGTGGGGGGCAGAGGAGACGGGGAGGGGGCGTGGCTGGGCACTTACCCCCGCTTGCATTTCTTGTAGACTTTGTAAATGTTCTCCTCGGGAAGCCCATACTTCTCAGAGATCTGGAAGAGAACAGCAGGGGATTCACTGTCTGCTGCCCAAAGTGGATGTATCCCATTCTTTTATATGACGACTTTTAACTTCCAGGTTATAAAAGTGTTATATGTCCAGCCCTGGCTGGTGTGGCTCAGTCCCGTGCACTGAAAGGTTGAGGAGTCCAGTCCCAGTCAGGGCACATGCCTCGGTTGATCCCTGGCTGTGGTATAAGCAGCATGCAACTGATTGATGCTTCTCTCTCTCTCTCTCTCTCTCTCTCTCTCTCTCTCTCTCTCTCTCTCATCAATCAATAAAAAACAACACACACATCCTTAGGTGAGAATTTTAAAAAAAGTAATATCCAGATTGTGGAAAGATACAAAGAAGAAAATTACAATCACCCATAACCCTGTTTCCCAGAGATAAATGCCACTAACATCTGGGTATATTCCTTCCCATCAGGCCATGTAGATAGATAGTTTTATATTCCACATAGGTAGTTTTACTTATCCTTGCATATGATAAGCCTTCCCACATCACAACAAACTCCTGACAAACAGCATGGTTAGTGGCTGCAAAATATCCCAAAGGGCATCGCCACTTCTCTCAGCCCCTGCCAGCCGTCCAACACAGATCATCCCCGTGCTGCGGGCTCCCCTCCACCAGTGTGCAAACTACTCGTTACAGAGCCCAGCCCGTAAGACAGCTGGACGAGTTAAATGAGCTGGCCACGTAAAACACAGGACAGTTCCTGGCATATACCAAATAAATGGCCAATCTCAGTAACTGGTCACTGCTGTTATTTTAGAAGTAGAGCAATAGGGATGCTCTTACCCTATTGTGGGGGGAGGGTAACCCAGACATTTCCCCCTTCGAGCAGGAATTACTAATCCCAGTTGCTGGGTGTGGATGCTGAGCAGGAAGAAGGGAAGGCCTGTGCCCGAGGCCTAGCCGAGAACCCAGGTTTCCTCCCCATCATACCCCAGACCACAGGAGCTTGTTCTACGGATGAGGAAACTGCGGCTCAGAGGCTGGTGAGCACGTGTCTACACTCACACAGCATTTGGCCATTTCTCCCAGAACTCCAGTTTCCTCTGGTCCCAACTCCACCATGCGGAGTTACAGAATGTACTTTGCTCAGGCCCAGCTCCCTGGGTGTAAATGGGTGTGATAATGGGAGTACACAACCGGGTTGCTCTGCACGTGAATTGAGACGATGCTGGTGAGGGCTCAGTCAGAGTGTAAGGTGATTGTGACTGACGGCCTGGAAGCTCAGGGAACCTCAGGCCAAACGCTTCTGGTGGAGGTTGTCCTCACTGGGCCTTTTAGGATAAGGATAAGGATCGGGGTCGGCTCTCCGTTATTCTCTGCTGCGACAGGGATCCCTCCAGGCCAGAAAAATTCCTAGACTATTTCTCTTAATGGTGGTGTGACTGGAAGCTAGCAGCAGTGCCTCAGGTCAATGCAAGCAAGAACCTAGGGATTTTCTGCCTATGAGTTACACAAAGACAACACAGGCTGCTCCATAGGCAATAGCTCTCCATCCCTTAAGTATCCAGTCAAGATGGGGTACCACTTGGCAGTTACTGGGGAGGGAGCTCAAGCACTCGATGGGGAGCTGACCTTTAAGGTCCTATCCAACCCAAAGATTGAGTCTGCATTCAAATGACATTTACTGGTCTCTGGGAGCCCAACTTGCTGGGGCTGGTGCCGAGGGGGGCTGATGATACGTGAAGAGAACAGGAGGGCAGGAGAGCTTGGGCGACTGTCACTGGGAGCAACCTTGCAAGTTATCTGACCTCCTCCTGAGAGGCTGGTTCCCTACGGGGAATGAGGAGATAGTAACAGTACCTACTTTCCAGGGTTGTTAACAGAATATGGTGAGCTGGCAAATGCAGTATGCCTGGCACACAGTGGGTCTTCAACAGGTAGACAATGTTATGATTTAATTCGTTCTTCCCTCTCAGCCCCAGAGCTGAGACCCACGTGGCGTTTCTGAGTGGGCCGGCCTTTAAGCATAGCCGGCCCTGGTGGGGCTGCTCGCACAGTGTTAGCCGAGCCACAGAGCTGCTGTGGGTTTGGTTCGAGGCTGTTTCACCTGCTCCCTGGTGGTTTGGGGGTCAGGGGGGTAGTGGGAGGGGAAGGTCTTGCCCAGACACACCTCCAGCTTCCCTGATCAGCCCTCCATCCTCCCCCCAACCTTCTCAGCCAACCACAAGCTACAGGAATGAGGCCCCCTGGGAAGGAAAAAAAGTGTCTCTGGGGTCTGGCCTTTTGGGGTTTCACTCCCATTAAAACAGAAACAAGTTTGCAAAGCCAACAAAAAGCTCTGGCTTGTCAAACAGCAGCCATCAGATTAAGGAGGATTTATGGTGTGTGCGACTCCCAGGGTGGAGCCAGGGTTCTGGCTGCAAGATAACATCACAGAGGCTTAAACTCTCCGCCCCCCCGCCCCGACCCTCCCCCCCCGCCCCCCCCACACACAGCGGGGCCCAGCAGGCCCTCCCAAGTGGGTGGGACGGTGGGCCACCACAGCACCAAGGTTCGGGTGCTCTCCTTCCCCCAGCTGCCTTGGGAAGGCAGACTGTGTGGTGCGGAGTGAAGAAGGACGCGCACAGGAGCACGAGAGGGGGTCTGGCCGGGCAGGCGGGGTCCACAGGCCGCTTACCGCGTTCCTAAGCCCCTTCAGGTCCGGGGTCTTCAACATGAGGGCGTCAAACACCTCCTCAGTCTCCCTCCGCACGTACAACAGAACTGAGAAGCAAAAGGGTGGCTTTTAGAGCTGCGAGGAGGATAGAGGAGCCAGGGACACCTGAGGGGCTGGGGGAATCTGAAAAAAGTAGCACTTCCTTTCTTAGCCTAAGATTGGCTTCGGCAGAAAACGCCAACCCTGGCTGAGGGTCTGCACCCAGCTGGGCACCCCCTGGGCTCTGCGGGTCCCGGCGCTTGCGCAGACCCTCTGACCGTGGCGGGCGTGAACCCCCGCTCTCCCACCTGCCAGCTAGGTGACCTGGAGTTACTTTAACATGGCTGAGCCTCATTTTATCCAGATGGAAATGGGGTGGAGCCAGCCCTCTTTCAGAGTGGCTGTGGGATTAATAATTCTTGGAAACACCCAGTGCAGGGCAAGGCCCCAGTCAAGGTTGCGGGAAGCTTTGGCTCTTGGCTGCCGGCTGGTGTCTTCCTTCTGGTCAGTTACAGCCCCCAGAGGTTCAGGCATGACCTTCTCTTCCAGGAAGTCCCAGACTCAGAGGGTCCCAGCCAGAAAGCCAGCTACAGGGACACACCCTGCTCCCACCTCCTCTAACGTGAGGGGGATTTGCCCAACACAGCCAGCCTGCCACCTTGACCAGCGCCCCAGGACCCCCATGTCCAACATGGTCAGAGGCGGTGGGAGCCCTCCAGCTCCATGACTGTCTCTCTAAGCACCTTGGGCGCCCCCTTGTCCCTCTCCCACCCTCAAGTCTTGGCCCAACCCCAGCTCTGAGGCGTGGAGCAGCGCCTGGCACCCTCTCTGCTGGGATGGGGGCTGCCCGGGCTGCCTGGGCCAGGATCAGTGAGGCTTTGGGGAAGGCCTCCCGGAGAGCTGGGTGAGGTGGGCTCAAACAAAGGGGGTGGGATCGAGGCTACCTCTCTGCAGGTCGTCTTCCTTGGCCTGTTTGGAGGGCAGAGGCTCCAGCTCCTCAGCAAAGGGCAAGCAGGCACGCTTCAGAGGCAGCCTGTGGGGACGGCAGAGAGGGGCTCATCAGAAACCCAGGAGGACCCTCAGAGGTGAAGGAGACCCCGTGAAGGCAAGCAAAGCAGGGGCGCGGCGGTTAGGGTAGCCTGTTCTGGGGCTGGAGTGCCTGCGTTCAAATCCCAGCCCTGCTGCTCCCTCGCTGGCTGGCGAGGCGTGAGTCAGCCTCCCAGGGCTCCCATCTGTGAAATGGGACGACAATAAAGCAGCGCCGTCCTCTCAGGCTGTGAGGCTGGAGCAGATGATGCACACTGCTGTCCAACAGTGTACGGCCCCCACGAGGGCCTCCATAAACGTGGACTGTTGTTTTATTGCCAACATTACTTTTTAAAGATCAGGCTGGATGGATGTGAGTCCGCGGGAGGAGGAGGGGTTGTGGGATCTGGAGGAAGACCAAGGCTCCAGCCTGCCTCTGCTGACAAACAGCACTGTGACCTTCGGCAAGCCACTTCCTTTCTCTGAGCCGCGGTTTCCTAGGCTGAAGGGCCGAGGAGCGGAGGGCTCTGAGCCCCTAAGTCCTCCCCGACAGCTTCCCCTCCTCACCCTCCCAATCTGACCCCCATCTCTGAGGCTTTTTCTTTGCCTTTTTACAAGCAGATGTCTCGCCAGAGATTCGCCGGCTTTTCACATAAAACGAACCCATAAAAACCCAGGCAGTTTCTGTGAGAAAAGAGCATGAATCTAGGAGCTTGGAGGTTGGGGCAGAGTCCCGTGGCTGCTACCTCTGGGCCCGACCCTTAGCTTGGGAGGCAGGAGGGGGGCAGGGAGAGCAGTGAAGCGGGGACAGGTAGGGAGGTGAGGCCCTGGGCTGCTGGGCTGCGTACCTGCTGGAGCCGCACTGTCCGGCCGAGGGCACTGCCTGCAATAAAGAGAAAAGACGTTTTCCATCACAGGCCAACGCTGAGCGGAGCCCCCAGCTACTGCAGGCTTTCTGGGGGGACAGACTTTGGCTGGGGGAGAAGGAGATGCAGTCTCTGTGTCTTTCCAGCCCATTCTGCTCAGATAACAGCCCTTTCGTGAGCTGAGATCTGGAATGGAAAGGAAGCATCTCACCCACGTGGGATGAGTCAGGGCCTCTGACACAGGAGGTGCTGGGGAGTGTTGGCAGGCTCAGGGAGCCCAGCACACCCAGACTGTCCGGCAGCAGGTGACTAGTGTGGGAGCTGAGGCAGAGGCGGGAGCAGAGGGCACGCCCTGTGCCCCTCCTGTGGGCTGGCAGCGCTGCCTGCTGCAGTCATCGCCAGTCCCAGGAGGAAACACTGTGGCCGGAGAGGGCAGAGAGCCCCAGGCTAACACCCGGCAGGAGGCAGTCCGGATTCGGACTCAGGACCCCAGTTCTCCACTCTTTCTGCTTCCTGGGTGCCCCGTCTCAGGCTACCTGTCTCTCCCCACAGATCAGCTGTAACCTGGCCTCAGGGCCTTCATCTCCAGGGTCAGTCATCTTCCTCCTGGACCTCGGGTTGGGGAAAGAGCAAGTTCATGCAGCTGCCTGAGCTGGAGGCCACAGCACCGATGCTGGGCCATGAAGGAAGGCGGCAGGCACGGAAAAGGATTTACATGAGTGCCAAGGACGGCGCCGGGCTGGCTGCTCTGCCAGCTCCATAGTCTATCTTTGCACCAAAGGCTGTTTCTGCGCACGTTCCCACCTAAGCAGTGGGCAGCTATGGCCTCAAAGGCAGGAAACCGTCCAAGTGTTTAACCAGCCGACAGGCTGTGGGATCGTGACTCTGCTGCTGACTTGGGCTCAGCCACACCCAATTCCGGGAGGACTCCGTGCCTCAGTTTCCACCCCACACATCAGGGGAGAATGGTATAATCCACTTCACAGGGAGGCAGTGAGGGTCAGAGGAGGTGGCGGGGGGAGCACTGAGCCTGCTCACAGCGTGTGCTCATGGCGGCTCTGAGATGAGTATACCCACTAGCTTTGAGGAGGCTGCCATCCAGTCTGGGGCTCAGATATTAGAAACCGCCTCTGTGTGCGCTCCAAGCATAAACACTGTGATGACTATTAAGTCCATTTCCTCATTAACATTCTTCTCTTGGGTAGAGAAGGTCACTGAAGTTATGTGGTCGTATATACACATTTTAAAAAATGTCCTGGGATTCAATGCAGGTACTTTCATTTTGATGTAAAAAATACTAGGACATATAAACATCTAAATGGACCTGGGTTGGCCGAGTGGCAGGTTGCTCGCCACTGGTCGGTGCTAAGGAGCTAAGACCCTCTCTCCGCCCAAGGCCCTCACCCCTCCAGGACGCTGCAGGCCAGAGAAGTGCACGTTGGGAATGAACAGCACTGGCGGGGTTTCCAGGTCAGCCTCAGGCCGCAGGTAGGTGGTCTCATTGCCCCGGAAGCCGGACAGCAGACAGCCCTTGATGCCTGGTGGGAAAAGGGAAGCCTGGTGACCTGAGGTCCCTCCCTCCATGCCCCCAACCTCTTCCCTCTAGTCTCCTCGACCCCTTCACCCCAACCCAGCCCAGCCCAGTCCCTGACTTGTCTCCACTGACCATTGTTGCTGGAGTCGGGGCACTTGACTTTCCTCCGGAACTGCTTCCGCTCATCATCCCGCATCTTCCTCTCGGCTCCCTGTGAGGGGGAAATGGAAAGGGAGTCATTAAGTGTCTTGAGAGGGGCTGGCTGCTTTGTATTTTGAATATGGCCAGCCTTCTGATGCTGCTTGCTGGCCAGTGTGAGACCAGGAAGTAGGAAAGTACAGAGAGAGGGAGGGGTTCAGGGGATGAGAGAGAGAGAGAGAGAGAGAGAGAGAGAGAGAGAGAGAAATGAGGAGAAGAGAAATGTGAAAAAAGAGACATTTCTAGAGCTCTGGAAAGACATCTTCTAAAAGAGGTAAGATAGGGCTTGGCAGGCATGGCTCAGTGGTTGAGCATCCACCTATATGAACCAGGAGGTCACCGTTCCATTCCCAGTCAGGGCACATGCCCGGATTGTGGGCTCCATCCCCAGTGTGGGGAGTGTAGGAGGCAGCCGATCAGTGATTCTCTCTTATCATTGATGTTTCTATCTCTCTCTCCCTCTCCCTTCCTCTCTGATGTAAATGAAAATAATTAACAAAATAAAATAGATGAGATAGGAATGCAGAGACGGGGAGGATACACAGAGAGAGGCCAGGGCAGACAGTGACAAGCACAGACACACAGAGAGAAACTCATGGAGCAAGTGCAGAGAGACAGACACGCCCAGAGCGGCTGGTAAGGAGGCAGGGAGGGGCGGCCCTTCTCCCGCCCGGGGCCAGCACAGCGTCTGTCCGCTCTTGTCACCTTGTCACAGAAGATCTTGATCTGGCAGACAGCGCGGTGCACCAGGCGCTCGGTGGCGGAGCCACAGTCATAGGTGTCGATCTGCAGGTTCAGGGGGACACCCTTTACCCCCTTCTGCGATGAGAAGTCTGTGCTGAGGCAGTTGACACCGATGAACACCTGGGGACAGACGGGGGAGCTGACTAAACAGTCTGCCCAGGCCCCCAGCTTTGCTGTCCCACCAGTCCCCATTACTGAGCCCGCTGTGTGCCTGCCGAGCCCTGATTCCACGTGCTCTGGAAGCAAATATCACCTTTCTTTTACAAAAAGGGAGCTGATGCTCAGAGAGCGGGACAAGTGTCCCAGGGTGACACAGGGAGGGTGTGGGGAGCCGGGGTTTGAGTCCAAGTCTTTATTTGTGGACAATGCACTAGATTGACATGGGCAGCCCCAGGATCAAGGCCCTGAGAGGTGATTAATGGTCCCTTAGAAGCTTACAATCAAGAGCCTCATTTTTCTGCATCTTAGAGCGAGGAGGTGAAGGGCCAAATGCCCACCCCCAGGCTCCCAGCTTCAGAAGACCACCGTCCTACGGGGCCTGGGCCACAGAGAGGGAGACACTGCCGCGCTGCACCCCAAACACCAGCTCAGCCACCCAACACCAGAGCAGCCACCCCATTCACAGCTGAGGAAATGGAGGCTCTGAGCAGCGAGTCAGGCAGAATGAGCTGGACCTGGGGCCACCCCACATCTGGGGTGGGAAGCTGGGCTCTCCACTCACTGCCCTGTGGGCAGTGCTTCAACACCTGGAGCTATTTCCTCAGCTGCTGGGCTGTGGGTGGCCGTGGCCTGGGCATGTGGTGGCTGCGGACGTGTGCAGCTGTTGTTAGTGGGTCAGCGGGACTCTCACCCAGAGCCTAGGCCCCCCTGAGGGTGGCCTGGGGAGGTCTCAACAGGGCAGTCCCTGGCAAGCTCACTCTCCCAGGGGGTGCCAGGGCCAGACCGAACTCCCTTGGAAATGACCCTGACCTGAACAGCAGGGGTGGGGGTGGTGCCTGAGCAGACCCCCTTCCTTCCCAGGCCGAGGGGGGGCCCTGGGCACATGCCAGACATACCTCCCCCTCAGCCAGCTCAGCCCTAACGTAGCCCCCACCCAGCTCACACCTGAGAAAGACCCACGCCTGGGGGCTTAAGAAACTGTGAGAAAATCCCAACCGAAACCCACCTCTCCCTTCCCACGAAACTCTGTCCCCACCTCTCTGCCCCGGAGGCCCCTCCCCCTCCTGCCCCTGGCACCTATTTGAATAATAATAATCCCTGCCTTTGGGCCTCCCTTTGTGTTTTTGGAGCCCCTCACTCCATTTTCTCAGGCCCCCCCTGGAGACAGGGATTAGCTCCCAGCCTGTCCAAGGTCAGAAAGGTCCTTGCCTTGAACTGAACCCAACCCTGCTCTTGTGGGCTGAGCCTGGGCCAGGGAGGCAAGGTCACCCCTGGCTCTCAGACTGGTGGCCTTTCCACCATGCGCTCTCCCAACAGAAAACCAAGACACCGAGGCCCAGCAGCACTCAAGGCCGGCCTTCAGCATTGAAGAGCTTAATTGCTGGCACAAAAAAATAAATAAAATAAATCACCAGAGGCTCCGTTTCTCAGGCCTCCCCGGTGGGTTTGGCACTGTGCTCGTCTCAGACATGCATGCTCTGGTGGAATCTTCGCCAGAGCCCCAGAAGGCGGATTACTGTTTCCTTCCGATGGCTCAAGAAGGGAGGCACCTGGGATTTCAGCCCTCATCCACCGGACTCCAGAGCAATACCACCCTGGCCTGCCAGTCGGGAAACCTGGCAAAGCAGCAGCTTGCGACCTGGCACCAGGCTCAGCTTTCCTGTCTGGTGAATGGGTGGCCTGGATTAATAACAACAGCCACCATGTAGGTGCCAGGCTGTGCTCTACCTTTTACTTCTCTCACGTGATCCCCACGTCAGCCGAACGGCTGGTGCTATGATTACATCCCAGTTTTAAAGCTACAACACTGGGCTAAGCTCGCAGGGCTGGGATGCAGGCCCAGCCTTTCTGGCTCCAGAGCCTGTGCTTCTCCACCGCGCTCTATCCTGCCTCCTCCACCAATGCCACAGTCCCAGAAGCAGGCAAGCCCTGTCCCCAGAATGGGGATTTGAGGCGGCCTGGCCCTGACCTGGCCAGGCTCCAGCACTGACCTTGGCCTCCTCGTTGATGTTCCACACGAAGGACAGTGCGTTATAGGCCACCTCCTCAATGTGCTGCACGGTGTTGAAGTTCTCTTTGCAGTCAGCTGAAACCACAGGAAACCAGAAGAGTCAGGAGAGAGGGATTTGGGGACACCATGGGAAGGAGGCATTGAAGAGCTGGGCCCCATTCTTGGCAAGGACTTGCATCCTCTCCCCCAAGAACCAGGTTTCCGTGCAGAGAGGAAACTGGTAGTTGTGCCTTGGGTTACAGATGGGGAAACTGAGGTCCAGCCTGGGTAGTAGATTTGCTCAAAGCCTGGAGGGAATCCTTAACTTTGCCAACGAGGGCAAAGTTGTTTTGGGGTAACGATGATCCTTTCTTTGAGATTATGATTCAGGAGATCTCTCAGGTAGAGCAGTAATAACAGTAGTAGTAACAGTACCAGTACTATTAATACTGAGTTGAACTAATAGTGAACAGATGGTAGTATCATTTAGGAACACGTACAATGTGGCCAGGCCTTAGTTAATCCCCACAAACTATGAATATTCAGCTTTCACATGAAGAAAATGAAGCTCAGAGAAGTTTAGTCCCTTGCCCAGGGTCACACCGTAATAAAAGGCAGAGCAAGGAGGAGAGCTCAGCTCTGTCTGGCTCCGGGACCCAGGCTCCCAACCACTCCGCTCTCCAGCCTCTCAGGAAGTCACCGAATCGCCCCTGTTGTCTCATGTTCCCCAGGGTGCTGTGTTCCGGGCAGAAACAGCGCTGCGGGCCGGCAGGCACCAGCCTTGCTCCGTGTGACAGTTGAAGAAGTGAAGCCCCAAAGGAGAGGAAACACGGGCCACACACCAGGGAGAGAGTGATGGAGCCAGAACCTGGAGACCCGAGCATTGCCTGTGTCTCCCTCCGTCGTGGGGCCTGGGACAGGAGCAAGGTGCCACGGACACAGGGCACCTTCCTGTCCCCCACTTTCTGGCAAAGCCTGCATCCCAGCTCCCAAAGCAGACCTGGCCAGCTGGGCCTGGAGCCTTCCAAATCACCAGCAGCCTGCGCTGTTATTTTACGCATTCGAGTCTCAGTCCTCTAAGACCCCTGCTGGAGACCTGCCGCCCGCATCCCAGGGGCCCATTTATCTGACACAGCGGGAGTCCCCAAAGCCCTGTTTATCCCAAAGCCACACAGAAAAGAGGCCACTGCTTCCAGACAACAGATGCAAATCCCTGCAAACTCCACAGATTTTGACTTGGGAGGGGGTGTGGGGGCAGGCAGGCCGCTGGGGTTGCAACTAAGTCCTTCAGAGGTCAGAGGGGGCTGGGAAAAGGGACACAGCAAGAAAGGCCTGATTAGGTGTGTGTGTGTGTGTGTGTGTGTGTGTGAGAGAGAGAGAGAGAGAGAGAGAGAGAGAGAGAAAGAGAAAGAAATTGGGAGGGGGCTTGGGACGGTTCTCACCCACGTCGATGACCCGCTGCTTGGCTGTGGGTTGCCGGGAATGCCAGTGCTTCCAGAACCGCAGCTGCTCTACCGGGACCTTCTCGTTGTCAAAGACAACCATCACCACACTCTGCAAGCACAGCGGTCACTGTCATCCAGCCGTGTGGGTCTGTTCCCCGAGCCTGGCTCCAGTGGCCCTGTCCCTTGGCCTTCGTTTCCCGCACTCCATGGCAATGAGCAATTACCCAGCAGCACCCTTCCCCTGGGCCCCTGGCAGGCAGGGCTGACCCGACCATCCCACCCCCTTCCCACACCGCTTCCGGGCCAACGCACCTTGACTTTGTTGGAGGACAAGGCGAGGCCTTTGCCGCCTGCGGGGGTCCGCAGGGTGATGGGGTAGAACTGGCCCTTGTTGAGGTAGGCCATGGGCGACTCGCCTGACTTGATGTGGATGGCTTTGGGGGAGCCCAGGGTGTACTCAAAGTCACTGTGAGGAGGGGAGACGACAGTGAGCCTGGCTCCCAGGCAGGCGCACTCCTGAGGGCAGCGGCAGGAAGCCTGGGCTTTGCTGCATGACCTTGCTGAGTCAGTCACTCTACCTCCCTGGGCCTCAGTCTCCACAATTTTTGGAATCCTACGTAACGGCTTTGTGGAGCCCCAGCCCTGCTGAATAATAAATAGTGGAATCCAGAGAGACCTCTGAGGAGTGACAAAGCCACCGGGGACACGAGGAGCCACAGGGCCCTGGTTTTCTGGCAGGGTGCTGAGCCCTGAGTCCAGGAAAGGGATGCAGAAATCGTTTTCTTTATGTCTTTTCTCTCATTTGAATGCCATTTTCACTCACTGCTCGCCGGGCAGTGTGAGGCTCTGTCTGCAGCGCCCTGCCCACTGAGCAGGCGACCAAGGGTTCACAGGGACTGAATTACCTCTTGGGGCTGGGGTAGTCCTCTGGACATGGAGGTTCCGGGGACGTTTTCAGGATATCCGGGAAGAGCAGCGACTGCAGAGAAACACGACAGAAGGGAAGAAATTAGCAGGTTTGGGCTGCTGCATGTAGCTGTGCAGGTGTGCAGGGCACAGCCTGGACAACGGGTCACGGCGAACCCATGTCTAGAGCTCTGACCTCCTCACTGTCCTCTCTCCTTCTGCACCTGCACGCCTATTTCCGGAGAGACTGTGAGGGGTACGGGGATGGGCCCTCACCTCCTGCGGGTCATCCTTGAAGGTGCTGTCTGGCTGCCAGCGCTGTGTGGGGGGCACCCCATGGATGCTGTCGAACAAGGAGTTGAGGGAGCCGTTATCATACACGTCACTGGTGGGCAGCAGGTAGCTGTCCACAGAACTAGCCTCCAGCTTGCTGGGGCCTGCGGGGAGGGCAGCTGCCTTGCCCGGGGAGGGCATGGCCACCTCCAGGCTCATCAGGTTATTCTTCTTGAGCACATCTGGGTACTCGGGCGTTCCAGACACGTTCTCTGTCAGGAACTTCATGAGGTGCGTGGGACTTTCGAGGGGGGTGAGGTCCATCTCATAGTCCATGCCATGGTAATACCTGGGGGGAGATAGAGGGGGGCTGGGTGAGCCTCTTCTTCCCGACATGGGACTGGAGAGTGATCCTTACATTGGCACACTGACCTTTAATCCACTTACGTTTAACCCTCGAGTGATATAAGACATGGAGTAGGCCAATGTGTCGCAGGGAGGAGGGGCTCAACCCTGGGACCAAATGCAGGCCCAGGGTTGCTTTATCCATTACAGTATTTGGTAATTAAAAGCTGAGCGTTCATTTATGTGTTAGCCAGAGTTACATGTCCCCACTCTAAAACAACTGCTCCTGTCCTCCCACGGGTGTGTGCGGGAGTGAGCATCCGTGAGTGCAGTTCATTGGTGTTGAGAAAAAGGTCTGGAAGGATAGAACACAGACTTGAAGGGAGGCAGAGGAGTGGGACTACAGAAATCTTTTACTTTGTGCTTTTTACATTTCTATAGAGTTAAATATTTTGCAGCAAGTAGGTATTGCTTTTATCATCAGAAAAGCTAACACATTTTTTAAAGTTCATTTTGAGAAAAGTCCCATGCACCAAAACCCACTGTTCCTAGAGGGGAAGGGACCTGTGCCAGCCACCAGCGCCTCAGCAGCTTGGATTTTCTGGAAGACAGAGAGGAACCCAAGTTTCCCAGCAGAGGATCGGTATGCTGGCAGGAAAGAAAACCTGGAGAGAAGTGTGCAGGGTGCTTCCAGCGCCAGAGATGGAGGTGGAGGTGGGAAGGGCAGAGAGGCAGAGGTGGTGGTGTGGGTGAGCCTCACCTCTTTCCTTGGTCATTCCGGCCCCCAGTGGAGGACAGTATCCGCTTCTCCTTGGGACCCTGGAGGAGAGGAAAAGAAGGAAGAATTTATGCCTGGTTCCTGGAGAAGATCCAGCTATCAGGAGCCTCAACCCGCTCCTGCACACTTGGCCAGGCAGGGGAGCAACTTTGGTCACCGGGAGAACACTTCCAGGCCTTGGAGTTGGCAGGAGCGCTAACCATCATTTAGTCTAAGCCCAAGTTAGAGAGTGGGAGATGTACCCCAAGATTAGCAATTATAAATCTCAGAGTGTTGGAGTCAGGTAGGCTTGGCTGAAGTCCTAGTTTTACCACTGTAAAGCGCTTTGTGTTTTGGATGAATGATGGCACCTTCCTGAGACTCAGTTTCTTCATCTGTCAAATAGGGAATGATGTCACCTACACGGACTCCAAATCCAGATTTCTTGGGTTCGATTCCTAGATCTGCCACATCCTGGCTGTATGACCTTGCGAAAGTCCCTTAACCTCTCTGTAACTCACTCTCCCTTTGAAAAACAGGGATAATAACAGTAATAGCAACCTCAGAGATTGATGTGAGTGCTTAGAACAGCACCTAGCACACGGAGAGGACTACATAAATGTTACCTTTCACGATGATAATTATAATATCATTGTATCTTAGAGCATCCAGGTCACTTCTCCCTAAGGCTAATAAAGCAGCCAGGTCTCCATCCCTGTCTAGTTACTCCGCCACCTGGACTCTTAATCACACCCCATGGAGAGTACGAGGGAAGGCACCTGGCACAGTGCCTGGCGATCAGTAAGAAACGGTAAGTGGACCACATGGCTCAAAGCAACGTGGCCAGTTTGTGGCAGAACTAGATCTCAAATTCCCAACTTGGTGCTCTTCCCACACTATTAGACCATCCACAGGGCTGCTCTGAATCCAGCATGCTCTGGGATGGGGGGAGGTAATGTCTCCCAGGACTCTCTATTTCAATACACCACTCCACATGTCCCTTCAGAGCCTGTCCCCGCCATTCTGGCCCTGGGAATGGCCTATTAACCAGGGGAGGTGGGGCTGGATTTTATTTTGTGGTTTAACCTTAAGCTGTAAATACCAGGCTGGTGGTTAAACCCAGACCTAGAATTTTGGCTCCTATCACGTCCCCAAGCTGAGGGAGCCAATCCAAATTTATTTTCCTTCAGCCTGGGCTAAATGCTGTCAGGATGCTATTGGTCTGCTGGGGAGAAGGTAAGGTAGGGTAACCACTCCCCTCCAGGATGAGAACCAAAGCCAGAGAGATCATTTGGAGCCTTCTCATATCTGGAGCCATTTCTCCCTTTGACATTTAACCTTACAATTGGCCTTCCTTCTTGTGACAGGGTAAATAACATATTGTGAGGACTTATTTATAAGATGGCTTTAAGTCTTCTAACAATTAGCTTTTTGTGCCTCCCATCCTCAAATTTGGGCAAGTCTCGTAGAGCAATCGCCCCAGGCCGGGAATAGCCAGAAAGTTCACTGTCATGTGACAATTCAGACAACTGTGTAGGCGCTGCCTGAGTTTAAAAAGATTCTGTGGCCTCATGTACCCTCGCTGAGAATGCAGACTGTAATCCGCCAGCAATGTCTGGAAGACAGTGGGCTGGCAGGAAAGAAAACCTGGAGAGAGGTGTGCAGGGTGCTTCCAGGGCCCTGGGGGTGGGGGTGAGGTCACCTGTTTTATATATTTGTGATGGCTAACTGGTTCGAGCCCACTTATCAGAATGGGAGGGCCTAATTCCTGTCTCAGTAACTGACAGGTTCCCAGAGTCCAGGCCAAGGCCCTGGAAACTGTGAGAGAATAATAGACAGTCTGTCAGAAGGCATTACAATGCATACAATGGCAGGGTCTGAAGGACAGTAAGACAGGAGAGAGGGAGGTGATACAGCAGGATGGCTTCCAAGAGAAGGCGGGTCTGGGGAAGGGCCCTGAAACAAGAGAATGGGTTCAAGAGCAGAAGGCACGTTCTAGGTGGTGGAGTTCAAATAGGCAGTGAGACTGACAGGGCAACTGGGATGACCGAAGGGACGGGGGCAGAAAGAAGAGGCAGGTTGGGGGGTGTTGCTGTGATGAAGTATGGCTGAGGCCTTGAACCGTTCAATCAATATTTATTAATACTGAGGGGCAGGCAGTATGGAGCACTGGGGATTCAGTAATGATCACGACTGACCTCCAAGAGCTCAGTCTGATGGGGGAGATGAAGAAATAAAAGCACAAATAGCAAGTTTCTAAAGCCAGAGTCAAGGATGATGACAGTAGTTGCTAAAGGTACCCAGAGAAGACTGAAATGGGAGACCCAAGAAAGACTCCCCCTATTTCAATGAATAAATGAGGCGACATTGAAGCTGAGACCCAAAGCAGAGAGAGGGTTTAGCCAAGGGGGAGGGGAGGGTGCCAGAGAGAGGGAATAGCATGTACAAAGGCTGACAGGTGAGAAAGAACATGGTGACGGGCTGTGAGTGGTCATAGGCTGTTGAATCATGAGGCCTGAGAGTAGAACTGCACATTCCGTCAGGGCAAGGCATGCCCAGGTGGCTAACATACCATGTAGTAATCATAGAGGAAGCTCAGGGCTGCAACGCTGTCATCATCCCCATTGACTCTCATCATGGCCTTTGTGGCGGCCGTCAAGGGGTTTTCCAGATAGGTCTTCCAGGCCTCGTCTTCATTCGTGTAGGGGAACTTCTGGAAGTTGACTGGGTCGTTCTTTAGCAGCCGCACAGACCTGAAACTGGAAGGCAAGTCAGGAGGGTCAAATGAAGGCTGTCCCAGAAGACGGTCCATGAAGGGTCAGCCTTAGGCATTCAAAGAAGAGTCATCAGCCTTGAAAATTTGAAACTCCTTTTTCTACCACCTTAGGCAGTTTGGCGGCAGGAGAATGAACTCTAGAGCTAGGTACTTTGGGTCAATACCAACTGTTTCCATGCAGAAGCTGTAGACCTGGGGCCTCAGTTCCCTCATCTACAACATGCAGACAACTCCAGCCTTTCAAGCCTTCAAAGAGGATTCAATATATGCTTCCATAGTAGATATTTATTTAAGGAGAATCAGTATAACAAAGATGGGAACTAACAATGTCAAGCTGCAAAGAATAACATTTCCAGATAACTCAGTAAGAGTTCTTCTAAAGAAATTCTCTTCAAAGCCATAGGTACAGAAGGCAGAAGATCATTCCTTGTCATGGAGAGACAGAGAATCAGAGCAAGGAGGTCCATGGGAGGCGTTTGGTCTTGGGAAATGGCATTTTAGACTAACATGTATTGCAGATTGTCCAAGCAGATGCTCAGACACTAGGAACTGGAGTGGAATACTGCTTGGCACACCGAGGCAAGCAGAGCCTGGACACTGTGCTAAGAACTTGGACAAATTCAAGGCCTGTGGCCCAAGAGTCAAGCCACATGGGCTGGAAGGAAAGAGATCAGAAAAGGCTCTTTAAAGCAGGCAGACATTTTCATTGGGACACCCAGCACTGGGGATTAATCGCTCAGAAATGTAGGGGGATGGAAATAGGGATAGACAGAATAATGATGATGATGATGATGAAAATAACAGGTAACCTTTTTTGAGCATTGGCCATGTTTTAGGCACTGAGCTAAACACTTTGCATGGATCCTCTCATTTAGTTCCACAACAACTCTGTAAAGCAGGCACTAAGGTGATTCTTATTTTTTAGGTGAGGAAATGGAAGCTCAGAGAAGTTAAGGAAGTTCCCCAAGCTCCTGGCCCAGAGGGGAGTCAGCTTGAGCAGGATGCTGCTGTAACACAGAATAGCGGACTTGAACTTTAGCTGCATCACAATGACCTAGAAGGCTTGTTAAAACACAGATTTCTACACCCTTGCCGGTTTGGCTCAGTGGATAGGTCGGCAGAAGGGTCTCAGGTTCAATTCCAGTCAAGGGCATGTTACACGTAAAAGTTGCAGGCTCAATCCCTGGCCCTGGTCAAGGCATGTGCGGGAGGCAACCAATCAATGTGTTTCTCATCAGTGTTTCTCTCTGTATCTCCCCATCCCTTCCACTCCCTCTGAAAAAAACAACAGTCAATGAAAAATATCCTTGGGTGAAGATTAACAACAAAAAACCACTTACAGATTTCTGGGTTCTATACAAGAGATTCTGATTCAGTAGGTCTGGGGTGGCTGAGAATTTGCTTTTCTATCAAAGTCCCTGAAAGCTGATGCTGGTAGTCTGGGAGTCATACTTTGGGAATCACTGATATGGAACATGCTCTTATTTCTGAGCAAAGGCATAGAGGTGGGCAAGTTCTCTTTGTGTTTGTTTTAGAGCGAAGAATATGTACAGAACAGTGGCGGGAAGATGGGGACAGCCAAACCAGAGATGAAGTAGCCCCCAGTGCCCCCCTTTCTGGGTGAGCCTGATAGATTCACTCATGGGAACAATATCAGCCGCTATTTACTGAATATATATGAACACTCTCCTCTCATTAACACTGTCCCTTACAAGAATGCTACAAGATAAGGACCATTTGCTTCATTTTATAGATGAAGAAACCAGAGCCTTGGAAAGGAAATGCCCAAGATCACTCTGCTAGTCCATGACATGACCTGGATTTAATCCTGGGCTTGTCTAGTACCAAAGCCACATACTGTCCACGAAGCCACACTGCTTTACCATAATGCAAGAGGGCAATCTTACCACCTCAGGAAAGCCCTGTAGTGGTGGGATTTCAGGCGCTGTGGTGGAGGGTAGGGGGGCAAATCCTGTCGCCGGAAGTGCCTTCCTGCTGCCTGCAGCTCAGGCCCGCATTCTTAGACTCAGAGTGGGAGCAGCAGTCAGGCCACACCCAGCAGCCCATGGGCAGCAGCTCCCTCCCAGGTTTCATCCAGGGCACAGTGTCTCCTATCCCCCTGGGCCCCAGGGTGTGGGCCTTGGGCTTTGAGAGGCAGGGAGGGAGAGGGAGCTGTCACACAAAAAAGAGAAATGACAGAAACCTTCCTGCTCCAGGGGTGCGGGGAGGGAGGCACACCCCGAGTTTCTGCTGCTATAAATCAAGGGCCTCAAGAGGGGGAGTTGAGAAGAGGCCCCTCCTAGCTGCCTCCTGGGCCTGGGGTTAGAGGAACTTAGAGAGCAAGCCCAGGATGGCTGCCTACCTCCTCTCCCAGCCCCAGGCTAAAGGGAACTCCCAAATCAAAGGGTCGGCCTTATAGAGCCCACCCTCTGGGTCAATTGGGACCCCAGTGTTGTTCCCTGTGTGTAAAATGAGTCTAATAAAAGCACCTACTATGTAGAAATAAGAAGATGTGTGCATTGCCATGTGAAAAATGCTCAGAATTTTTTTGGGCACTTAACAAGTGCTTAATACACTTGAGCCATTATCATGCTCTGGAGGCAGACATCAAGGTGTTGCAAAGAGGTACAAGACTTGGCCACTCTGTAAGTCAGTGGCAGAGTTGGGCCTAAAGCCCAATTTGTTGACTCTAGTGGAAGGCTCTGATAGCTTTGACGAGCTATCAGTTATCTTATCCTATTTAAAAATTAAATTTTAGAAGTCACATCAGAAACAAAAGAAAAGATAATGTTTGTTGGTCATCTGGGAGGTTTTCTGGCCTACAAGGGTCACCAATCCACCCAGTAGATTCCTTGAAACACAGCAGCTGCCCTGCCTTGAGCATTTACCATATACAGACAGTGTGCCAACTGTTTTTCTGTACATCTCTTCTACTCTGCACCACAGTCCTGAGAGATAGCTATTTGGGAAATAGAGACCCAAACAGGTGATATTACTTGCTCAAGGTCACTCAGCTAATAAGTAGTAGAAGCTAACTTGAACCTGAATCTCTTAGACTTCAAGATGCAGCTCTTAATCCCAAACTAGTCTCCTTTCTAGATGCCTTTCCCATCGTGAAAATTCCCCTCTTCTGGAATATACCGAAACAATGCTCTACTGCAAGACAAAAAGGGATTTCCCACCCATAGACAGCTGGAGGGACTAAGTGAGAAAGCGAGGTGACTGGAAGAGTTTCTGGCCAGGAGCCAGGAGCTGGAGTGTCTGGGTCCCAGTGCCTGCTCAGGCTACCAATCAACTTGTGTTCCAAGACTAATCACTGGCTTCTAGAAAGTTCTGGCTATGGGTAAGGTTAACATTACTTATGTGCCAAATCCTGAAATCCAATATCCTACTCTCTTGAAGGTTGGAATTACGGGTTGAGAGCCCAGTGCGTAAGAGCCACAAAAAGGGTTCCAAGAAGGAATGAGCCCTACTCATGGGTGACAGAGCCAGAACAAAGAGGGGAAACCAGGTGACTCTGTGGTCACCTTCCTGAGAGCCTCCACAAACTCTGTTGGTGTCCCTGTCCAAGGCAGAACTCCTCAACTATCAGAAGGTAAACTGGAGGTGGGGTGGAGGGGATAGGGAGAGGACTTGGCTCTGGGCCACCTTCTTGACATCTTGGCCAGGGCACAGCACAAAAGAACCCAAAGCACCATGGAAGAAAGTGACACTAGAGCCAGAGCCTGACAGACCCATCTGTTAAACTGGGACTCTTACTCAGGTTCTGTGTGCCAGTCAGGGACTCTTCTAGGCACTGGGAATCAGCCAAGAACAAGACAGATAAGGCTCTGCTCCCAGGAAACTGACAGTCTAATTGGGAAGACAGTCCATAACAAGTAGGTAAATAAGTTAATTTTAGCCAGTGATAAGGGCTGTGAAGAAAATGAGAACACAGTCAGTGATGGAGTCACCAGGGCTGGCTACTTGAGAGTGGGGCTAATCTCGTGGGTTGTTAGGAGAATTAAATGCATTAACATAAGAAATGGGCTTAGCCTAGAGCCTGCCAGAGAATAATCGCTCAGTAAATAATAGCTATGTCACCACCATCATCATCATCATGACCATCATCATTTCAGAACTCCCAAATGAGAGGAAAGGGGGGACTCCGCCTGAGGTTCTTAAATTAACATCTTCGTCAAGCTTCCTGTGAACTAGGTTCTGTGTGAAAAACAAAAGAGACATGTAATAACCCCTTGCCTTGACTTTCACATTCATTATCTCGTGGAGCCTCTCAACATGCATGATGTGTTATTATCTCTATTTTATAGACCAGGAAATATAGACAACAGGTGACCTGTTCCGGGGGAGACTGGCCAAGGACTTACAAAGCCAAAGTCTCCTGAGATCTGGCCTGGGAACTGACTCAACACTAGACACCTTTCCATCAAACCACTAGTTTCCAAGAAGGGATGTAAAGAGAGGGGGGGAATACAAAATTCTGGGAGGCATCTATTTATCTAACTCTCCATCCCCCACTTGAACAAAAATTCATCAAGTTATTACTATGTTCCAGATCTTGCCCTAAGCAAAACAATAAGGTCATCCCTGCTTTTGAAGAGGTTGCATTTTAGTGGCAGCAAGACAGACATGACGACAAAAACAAACAGAGAGCTAAAATCAGATAGATGAAGAAAGCTATGAAGGACAAGAAGCAGGGGCATGTCTGACTCCTTGAACTCTGGGGAGTGACTGGATGTTGGTTGAGAAAAAGGCTAGAGGAGAAGAGTGAGCATGGAGGTGACCTCCCAGATGAGAGGAAAGGCAAGATCAAAGGCATAAGCCTGGGACAGCTCCCAGAGCTTCTTCCTCCATTATGTGTCAGGTGTGAGCCAGGGCCTTTGCATATGTTTCCTTGTTTCAAGGAAGGCCAGCCCACGGAGGAGGAAACTCAAGTCTGAGATTTGATAATCCTTCACATTTGCATAGTGTGTTATATTTTTCAACATGTTTCTCATACATTTGTCATCACCTCTTATCTTGCAACACCCCCATAAGATAAGGAGGGAAGGTATGACGATCCCCATTTGGAAGCAGGAAAAACTGAGCCACCCAGAAGCCACTGGCTTGTGTAAGGCCACCAGCTGGTATCTCATGGCATCAAACATAGAGCAGAAGTCTCTGGCTTCCAGCATCAAGAACCTTCACAAGGCCGTTTCCTCCGAGTGTCCCTGGTCTGGCTTCTCTTCTGAGAGAGCGCTGGATACAAAATCTAGAGAGTGGAGCTGGGACATATATCCCTGATAGGCCTCACTTCCCGAGGCCTCCTAGCCCTCGCTTGTGAGAATGTGCCACTGCACCTGCAGGGGCTCTGATGTGGATGGGACCTCTCCCCAGAAGTTCACTCTGGACCCACAGCATGGGAGGGGTGAGGTACTGGCTACGCCATGCCCAGTCCGATTCTGAGCCTCCAACTCCAAAACGCATCATTCAAGGAACCAGAGTGAGCCTCCAGTGGTCAAGGGGGGCTTCATCCCAACAAGGCCCTTTGGATTCTAAATTCCCACTGCTTTCTGGCTGAGCCACTTGAAACTCCCAGTGCGGCTAAAGTGAATGTATCTCAGCCACTAGTTGAAGCCTTGTGGCTTTTTTCCCCTTTGGTAGAATCCTAGCAACTTAAGGAGCAAGGAGACCTTAGAAATCTCATTCCAGAGAGAAGGCGTGACTTGCCTAAGGATATAACAGGATTGAGACTCAAATCTCCTAGCTTCCCATCCAGTACTCAGCTCAGTCACTGCCCTATCTCAAAGGCATCTCAGTGATTCAGAGATGGAAAAATAAGGACTCTTACTCAATTTTTCAGAAGGGGGAAGAAACTCATTACCAAGGGGGTGGCCTCAAGCCCCACCCAAGGAGGCCCCGGCACAGGACAAATCCAGCAAGTTGGACCCCACCGCCCTCCAACCTGAGGAGGAAGAGTTCCACGGGCCGCCTGAGCTGGGTGTTGACACCCAGATACACACAGTGACTTGCCAAACCTTGTTGTGAGCCACCCTGTCTCATCAGCAGTGATCAATCACCCTCACTAATTACCCACAGGGAGGCCTGGCACAGCTGCTCACGGAGGAATCATTTTTCAGGCAGCCCCATGCAAGGTGTTCCCTGGGCATGACAGGAGCGCTCCAGGGTTCTCGTGCCTGCCGGCGGCCCATCTGGTTTCTGGATGCGCAGGTTGTGAAATGTGCCTTGTCACATACATGCTGGGGGCTCACGCGGGGGCTTCAATGAGGAAATGACAGAGCATAAGGCCTGGCTCTGCGGTGATTCTAGTTTCCATGAGATAGTATCGATTCATGTTATGGGGTGGGCCCCAGAGCTCCACAGACCTGGGCTCCAGCCCAGCTACTTACTAGCTGTGTGACTTTGTGCACCTTGACCTCTCTGTGCCTTGGGGTGTTTTTGAACCTGTAAAATGGGGGAAGATGAGAGTACTAAACTCATAGAATTATGATGATAGCTACTTTTCACTGAGCGCTTACCGAGGGCCAAGTGCTGACACAACAATTTCTAGTCTTTGTTTTATTTGATCTTGACAACAACTCTGTGAGGTGTCACGGCTGGAAAATGTAATGAGATAATGCAGGTAAGGTAATCAGCATAGTGCCAAGCACACAGTAACGTGAACTATTATTATTATTACTAATACTTGGTGGAGTAGCCCCCAGCATCTTGCATGGCACCCCACAGCCTCACTTTCTCCCACCTATGAATGGGATCATCTCTTTGTAGGGGTAGAAGAAGACCTGATGCTTGGAGATTGCCTGATAAGAGGGACAAACACTGCCAGCTTCATCATCTGGATCAAGGTGGGCAAGTTGAGGGTGGTCAGGCTCCAGCCAACGCTTTCAACTGCACGTAGATTAATTATACGCCATTTTCTAATTATACCAGAAACTCACTTTCCCTTTGAAAAAATTCTTCTTTCTGTGGGAATTTTTCTTTTGTGCTCTATTCTCCTCTTTATTTCTTGTCTAATTTTCTTTCTTTCTTTTTCTTTTTTTGCTATTGTTCAATAAAGTTGTGAAAGAAGTTGAAATCTACCTAAATCCAGGGTGCCGCATTTTTTCATTAATTCACTCACTGGTTCATTCCACAAACATTCACTGTAACAGGCCCTGTGCTGGGTACTGGGACACAAAGGTAAACACCACAGTCTCTGCCCTCAAAAGTTCCCAGTTCTTGCAGTCCTCCCAGCAAGGTCCAGTGAAAAGACACCAAATATTGGTGACATGATTTTCCTTCAGAACCTTCACTAGATCATTTGCTCTGACCCTTTGAGGAGGCAAAAAGAATAGAGAAAGGGAGGCAGCCAGCCAAGATTATTTGTTCCATTTTACACATCAGAAAGCTCAATTCCAGAAAGGAGAGGGAAGAGAAGGGGAGAGAAAGGAACAACGTTATTTAATAGGGTCAGGCCCTGTGCCTTTCATTCTCATACATGCCCGTGGGAGGTGAGTGTTATTACTGTCATTCTATAAATGCAGAAACTGACACTTCTAGAGGTCAAGGAGCTCATCCAAACGTCACCCGGTCTGTAAGTGGCAGAGCTGGGCTCAAACACTAGCAAAGTTCTCAGCCTGCTGACTCAGCAACTACACTGCAGGTCAGCGAGGGATGTGGGAACATCCTGCCTTCCAATTCTCTGCCAGGTCTTCTAGGCCAATGGTTCTTAAACTTGAACATGCATCAGAATCACCTGGAGGGCCTGTTAAAACACACATTGCTGAGTCCTACCCCGCTGCCCCCCCCCTCCAGGTTCTGATTCAGTTGGTCTGGGGTGGGGCTGATAATTTGCATGTCTAACAAGTTCCCAGGGAATGATGATGATGATGATGATGATGATGATGATGATGATGACGACGACGGTAGTGGTGGTGGTTCAGGAACCACACTTTAAGAATACTGTTTTTAGCTAAACCAATAATTTCCTCTTTTAAATATTACTTCCTTTCCTCCCCCTTCCCATTTCAAAAGTAACGGAGGTTTGTAAAATACAATGTTCCTATAAAAAGGAAGTAGATAAGAGAATTCACCTGTGTTCCTCCGCTCAGAAATAATCACTGTTAACCGTGTGGCACATCTCCTTTTTCCAATGCTTCTGCAGTTACAAGCAGGGTGGCATATTGGTGTGCAGCATCCCTATGGCCCCTGGATTAAGATCCCAGCTGTTCCATGAAATCCTGGGCAAGCTGGAGGCAAGCCTAAATCCCCTTTCTTTGCAAAAGTGCACTTAACCTCCCCACCCCTCATTGGATTATTTGGGAGAGTTAAAGGAAAGAATGTATTTATCAAGCCCTGGACACTGTGTCTGCTGTGGATTCCACGCTCAATAAATGGATGACTGTTATTTTTGTTTTCAGCGAGGTAGAGAGCTCCGGCTCAAATGCTAATTGTGCTTCAGCCCTGCGGCCCTCCCTCCCCCTCCTTTTCCTCCGTGTGGGATCCCGGAGACCCTTTTGGCTCCAGGCACCCGGCGGGGGGCCCTCCCTGGCAGTGGCAGGGGCCGGCGGCGGCGTGTGTCCCCGCGCCCCGTGCCCGGGGTCGCCTGCGCCGTTAGGGTTGTCTCGGCCTCTCCGCCCCGTCCGCCTGGTTTACAGCCCGGGCTTAATGAGGGCTTTTAACTTTTCATTCACCACCAGCGTAACTCCGACTTTTAATAACACACCTTGTGCACGACAAAAATTTGCTCCTGGCAATCATGGTTTCGACCACAAAACCACAGCGGGGAGGCGTTCCTGGTTAACTCTTTCAGCGCTCCGGGCTGTCTGCAGACAGTGCTCCTGGAAATCAGATGCAGTCTCGCCGCCCGGCCTCTGGCTGGGAGGTTCTGGTCCCCTCCCCGGCCCGGGTCGCCGCTCCCCCCGGCTGTGGGGAAGGAGGAGAGTCCCCGCGCGGAGGGGGCCCGGGCTGTGGGCCCGGGGAGGCTGAAGAAGGGAATTCGGGTGGGCCTCGCTCACTTCCCTCTCCATCCCATGGGCCTACTCTGCGCTCCTCATGTCCTCGAAGGGCAAGATGAAATAGCACGCAGTGTGCCCTCGGCGCCACGACGCACAGAACCCCCAGGACCCGGGAGGGCCCCACGGCACCCTGGCGAAGGCCCGGATTATGGCTGCCAGGTGCGCAGCCCTCGGGTAGCCCCGACGGCGGCCAGTGCGCAGGCGCTCGCCGCCAGGGGAAGCCTTCGGGCAGCGACTTCCGGTGCTCCCGCCGCCCCAAGATGCCTTGCGAGCCGCTCTAGCCGCCGGGCTGCCGCAGGCCGCGGGCTGGAGGCCGTGCTGTTGTTGGCTGGCGGAGGGCTGGAGGCTGGCCCACGCTCCCCGGCGGGCTGGGCCCGGCCACATGAAAGTCCCCTGCGCTCCGCCCGAGGCCTCCCTGCACCGCCCCGGCCTCCATGCTCCTCGAGCCCCGGCCTGGCCTTGGCAGTGGGCCTCCCACCCGAGGCCTCGTAATCAGGCTCGCGCTCATGGCGCTCCTACTCTGGGCCGAGTGGCCTCCGCACGGAGCCCATGGTCCCCCTGCCTGCCAGGTAGGTGTGTACAGTCCCTCCTGGACAGAGGTGGAAACTGAGGGTCAGTAAGGAGAAAGAAGTCCACCAGGACCCTGCAGTGGGTGAGTGGCAGCATTTAGTCATGCAAGTCCTGCTTTCCATCGGGGCTCAGCATGGACTCCAGGACCAAGTCTTTCACTCGGCACCTTTTAGGGGAAAGAGGCAGCAAGAATGTGTGGCCAAAAATCAGCACCAGCAGCGGCCACTCAAAACCTGCAGACCCAGCACTGGATGCCCTGAACCCCCCCCCCCTCCACCTTCCCCCTCACACAGACACCGTAAGGGCAGCTGAGCCCCCAGGCACTGAGGCGCTGTCATTGTAATCTTAAATGGTGGCTTCAGAGTCGGGTCTGCAATTACTCTGCAGGCACTGGTCCCCTCACCCCGCCCCAAGCGGAGAAGCCTCAACTGTCAGCGGATCTGACTTCAAACTCAACCCATTCAGGAGGAGAAAAACAGGAAACCTTTCTGTGGGAGCAACCCAGCTTCGGGACACTTACCCCCTAAGGAGCATCAATGAATAGGTTCTGTCTGCAGAACCTAAATCCCAGATGTGGGCAGGCTGGCACCTCTGCAGTGTTAAGCCCCGGATCTGAGTGCACTAGAGACACATCATAATTTTTGTTTTTTTTTCAAAGTGTGGAAAAATAGGAAGCAAGAGGTTCAGAAATGTTCGTTGATATGTTTTTGTATATGAGATACCAAGAGTATTATTAGCTTGCTCTTTACCAGGTTTTCAACTGATCACTTTCTAAAAGTTGTGGGATTCTCCCAACAATTCCCTGAGGTGGTTACCACGATGGCCCAAATTGACAGGCGAGAGAACTGAGAGTGAGAAGTGATTTGCCCCATGTCACACAGCTAAGTGGTGGCAGAGAGCTGGGACTGGAACCCAGGTATTGGTTCCAGTGCCCCTGCTCTAATTCCAGTTGTCAACACATTGTCAACTCCAGGGAATTCATTCAAGAGAAATCTGATGCCAAGTGATTGTAGTATGAGCGCGGTTGGCTAACCTACGAGCTAGCTGGTATCACAGAACACTCGACAGTCAGGACCCACCAACTGCTCTGCCCTCAGGTCTTCACGTTTTAAAAACAATCTATTGAGTAGCTAGAAAAAAAAAGATTGTTCAAACCTTGTCCCTGCCCACTCACCTCTGAGGGTGGCAGGAAGAGGTGTGTTTTAGAAGCCGGGGCTTCTGAAAGCTCCCTTAAGCCAAGCTAAAAAGCAGCCCAGAATCCCAGCCTCATCCCACCTTCTCTGAGGTCCAGAGACCAAGCAGGGCATCCAGGCGACAGCATCAGCCAGTGGGGATTCTAAATCCCAGATGTGGGCGGGAAGGCACCACAATTCTGCCAGTTAATAGAGATGACTTCACTGAAAACCACATCTCAGCTACCTTATCCTTAGAACTGCCTCAGAATAAAATCAACCACATTTTATCGAATGCATCTTCCGACCTTGGCTCATTGCTAAGCATTTTACAGCCTCTATCACACTTAACTCTCTTAAGAATCTTCTCTCCCCAGCATCACTTAACTCTCTTAAGAATCCAACAGAGTATTATTGTACCCATTTTTTTTTCAGATGGGGAAAATGAAGCTCAGACAAGTTAAATGACTTATCCAAGATCACACAGCCCATGAGGAGCAGACCCTGGATTTGAACAGAGGTCAGGCAGACTACCTAGTGGGTATGTTTAGTCATCACACTGTAACCTTCCCACTTGAGGCTGTTCCAACCCAACAAACAAGTCCCTTTGGAGAAACCCAGCTCTCTGCCTAAGACAGCCCTGAGAACCACCTCAGGAGTTTCTTTTGGCAAGAAGATAGAAAGCCTAGGAGGAATTGGGGTTATCTCTGATTTCCAAGGCCCCTTCAGAGTATCAGAAAGTGGTGCTGAAAGCCCTTGTCAGTTTCAGTCCTGTGTTTCCCTACTTGGTTCGAAACTGCTCAGCAGAGAGAGAGAGAAAGAAAAAAAAAAAAACAGGAAAAAAAACACACAACACAAAACTATTTTCCCAGGGAAACACTCAGCTCTCGCTCGAGACGGTGCTTGCCTCTACACGCCAAAGTGAGATCCTCAGCCCATTCATTTACCCTTACAAATTGCTCTGTGAATCCTGGCGCCAGCGGCCTCCCTGCTCTCTCCCCTTCTGGAAATCCCATCCAGCCTCCACGCTCAGAGAGCGCCAGGCATCCACCGATGTTTACTCACTCAAGTTCATTCGACATCTTCCTGCTCCCAGGCTCCAACGACAGGCACCGGCACCCGAGACTCCGCTGACTGCTCTTGATTCTATTTCTTGCCTGACACAGACATTCCCTGTCCCAGGGAAGTGTTTGATTTATGTTGAGGTTGGAGTGTCGGGATTTTGCTGACAGGTAGGTTCCTGGCAGCGCTGGTGCTGATTGGCTACAGGTACAGGTGCCGGGCGACAGCAGGTATACCTCAACAGGTGCAGCTGTTAACTCTTGGCCTGCCGAGTTGGGGGCGGAGCCACGGGGGCCGGCTGGGTGGAGCTGGCCAATTCCTTCCTAGGTGAGGGGGTGGGGAGTGGAGATGAGGGAGGAGAGAGGGAGGGGAAAAATGTTGGAAAGAAGATAGCTAGAGGAAAAGTACAGTGACAAACAGATACTTGGCTGAAGGAAATTTCAGTTCCTGTTTCTAGTTTTGTATTCTAGATACCCAGAAACATCTCCCCCAAATTCTTTTGCCCCCTTCTCTCCCCAGCGTCATACTTCACAACCACTGGGGAATTCTTCTACCTGGTGGGTCTCTGTATAAATCCTCCCCCTGCCCCCTCCCGCCCCCCCCCCCAGACTATTGTCACCTTTATAAGTGAGGAAATGGAGGCCAGAGAGGGGAAGTGACTTGCCCAAGGGCACGGGCTAGTGAGTTGTCAGGCACCAGATCTGAATCAGGCACCTTACTCCCAATCTGGCTGTTCCTCTGAGCTTCACCCAGCGGCCTCAATTTAACAGACATTCATTGAGTGCCTGTTGTGTACCATGCCCTACTCTGGGTCTGGGGAGACCTAGGCTAAAAAGACAGGATGAGTGCTCTGGAGTTTACAATCTGGGGTGTGTATATGTGTGGGTGGCATGGGGTGGGGGAGTAGGGTGGGTGGCAACCTTTTATTTGCTGTGATACAGATCTGAATGAGATGTAAGCAAACCACATACCTTTGGCCAGCACAGAAGGGATGGAAAAGTTGAAGTCAGCCACCTCCAAAGCCTTAGCAAGCTGGCCGTTTCACAAACTCTAATAAGTGCTGCATTCCGCATTGGAAACAGGAGAAATCAGACTCCTGTTAGACGAAGTAACTGTGGAATCATCCCCGTGAGCTGACTCTGTAAAGAACAAGGTTGATAAACCCAGAAGATCCACAAACACAAACAGGAGAATGGAGGAGCTTTTTTTCAGAGCTTAGACCGGGATTAATTTGAAATTAAATTTAAGCCAAAGATCTTGGCATCTTTTTTTCCCCTTTTCTCCCCTTTTGTCTCCCTCCTGCGCCCCCCTCCCTCCCCTCCTTTTCTTTTGGCAAATTATTTCTTTGCTTTGCCTTCCTGAGAGCTTTACCTTGGCCCACTCCTTTCTCTCGGGGAAAGGCAAGGTTTCAGTTACTCCTGCCAATTTGATGGAGGTGTTCAGGGTAAAGTCAGAATCCAAAGGAGCCCTCTTGGGGTGGGGTCAGGCCCCTGGAGACGGGGTCCTAGGTTTGAAAACTGTCAGAAGTAGGTTCCTCACTGGAGGCTGTGTTGGGGGCAGCCTTCAGGGAACTGACAAATATAGTAAATAGTAATTATAATTGCTAATAAAGCCACCTCCTCAGAGCAGGCCTCTACACCCACCCTGATTAACGTAGACATTTAGTCACCATATCTCTTTATTTTGGTTCTCTGTAAAGCCCGCAGGACTCTTTGATAGTTTTCTAAATGTTTGTTGTCTCTTTTCTCTTCTGGAATGTGCACTCCATAAGAGCAAGGACCTTGTCTGTTTTGTTCACTGTTGAATCTCCAGTGCCTACTACACTGCCTGGTATACAGTAGGTGCTCAATATACCATATTATGCTACACCTCATCTGTTGTCTCATTTAATAGGCACTTTTATTATCCTTGTTTTAGAAATGAGGGAAATGAAGTACTAAGTGATTAAATAAGTTACTCAAGAGGAGGGTAGAGCTAGAGTTGGGATGTGATCCGAGAGCAGAGCCTGGGCTTCCGACTGCTTCGTAGAGGTCATTGGTTGAGGAGGGCCCTTTGGTGCTAACCGTAAGGATGGCACACGTGTCTGTTTATCTGTCTGCCCACCTGGAAGGCTGTGGAGTTTCTGTCAGCGTGTTGCAATTCACAGGTAAAGGGCTCTGGGGGTGACTCATACTGGCTGGGCTCAGGTGGAGACTGGGATTCAGGTGGCGTGTCTGTGCTCGCTGGGCTTTTTAAAATGGGTCCTCTCCCTCTCCCTCTGGATCTCGCCTCTTTAATCGCCTGCACCCATCTGCAGAGATCAGCAGAGGCCCAAATCATGGAGAGAGGGTTTCTGGATGGAGGGACTGATGGTCTAGGATAGGGCAGGGCTGGGTTGGCATCTCTTCCCCTTCTTGGATCGGCCCAGTTCTTGGATTCTTGACTAAAGAGGTTGAACACAGAGGTGAGCCAATCGCATGTGACATAATAATTATATTCGCAATAATAACAGTAAGTAGTGATGGCTCTCGTTGTTTTGTGTTGGCATGTTATAAGCACTGTGCTGAAAAGTTGCCATGTTATCTGACTGTATTGCTCCAAAACTGACAGACCTAGTATCAACTGCTGTGTGATACTAGGCAGATACATCATTTCTGAGCTTCAGTTTTCTCACCTATAAAAATGGCTATGAAAATAGTATCCCCCTCATAGGATTATTGTGGAGATTAAATGAGATAATGTATATGAGTTGCTTTGTGCAGTACCTGACACAAAGCACTTAATAATTTTTAGGTAAGTTTTTTCTTCTCATTTAATTCTTACTTAAACTTAATAAGGAAGCTGTTACCCCTTTTACAGATGAAGAAACGGGTACTCAGAGGGATTCAGTGATTTGTTAAAAGTAAAAAACTAATAAGTGAAAGAGTTGAGACTGGAACCCACATCTTTCTGCCTCCATTCTTTAGGACTAGCCTATGTCAGGGATTGTCCTGTGGTCAAGTTCTGCCTGACCACTGGCCCCTTACTAGCTGTGTGACTGGGTAAATCTCTTCTCTCTGAGCCTCAGTTTCCCTCTACATTACATAAAACAAGATTAGTGATTCGCTATAAGGGCAGAGTGCATGTTAAATCACCTAGGTTTTCTTTTCTAGATTACTTCTGGAAAAGAAACGTTCTTCCTCCAGACTTTATGATCTGCTCCCCTAAAGGATGGCACAGCTCTTCATCCCTCCCTGTCCGTTCCAGGACTATGACTGCCCCCGCGCCACTGTTTGAAAAGTGTGTGATCCTCCTGCCATGCTGGGAGGAGTAAAGGTTAGGACCACTAAGGTAAGTGTTAAGAGTTTACAGTCTGTGAAGGTTGTGCACCACACAGTCACAGGCCATTTATAAGATGGGTCTTGCATTATTGGATGTGATGGCTGTCCTCACCGCCTTCCTTTTCTAACACTTGAAGACTTTATAGTTATCTCAGATGTGATGAAAAGCCATTCACTAGCAGTGATTAAAGGGAGAAATGGCCCGGCTCGCATGGCTCAGTGGTTGAGCATTGATCTATGAACCAGGAAGTCACAGTTCAATCTCGGTCAGGGCACATGACTGGATTGACATGCATGATCAATGATTCGCTCTCATCATTGATATTTCTGTCTTCCTCTCTCTCTTCTTTTCTCTCTCCCTTTCCTTCTCCCTCTCCCTCTCCCTTCCTCTCTCTGAAACCAATACAAACATATTACAAAAATAAATAAAAATAATAAAACAAATAAATAAAAGGGCAAGTGCCTAAATGTCAATGGTGCTTCTCTGTGGGTACCAAAGTAATAGACTGAAAATGTTTTCCTACCCTCCCCCAACCAAGTTGTCTACATTAATCTTGCATTGCTTTTATCATTAGAAATTTTATACAAACCCCAGTTTAAATATCATTAAACCAAAATAAATGTTCATTGACTAAATGGTCATTGTGTCTCTATTTTTCCTGGAACAAAAGTACAGATAAGATAGTAAAAATTCAGAAACCTGCCTCAGAGCCTCCCTATGAAGCACATAAATGGAGAATGGAGGCTGCCCACCCTGCAGGCTCTAAACAGTGAGCTCAGGAGCCAGACCTGATCTCGACCTAATTAAAATGACCATTTATTGAGCACTTACTCTATGATACTTGCTTCAGATACTTCACATATCATTCCTCCCTGTAAAATAGGGTCACATTATCAACTCAGGAGACAGATTTGACTCCTGGAATATTGGCCAAGTTACTAAAGGTATAAACTCTGGAGTTGACTGTCTAAGACCATGGACAAGCAACTTCAGTTCCTTGGTACCTGAGCTCCTCCTTTGTGAAATGGTTGTTATGAGGATTAAAGGAGATAACACAACGTCCTTAGTATGGGGTAGGCACAGTTACAGGGGATTTATGTATAGATCATGGAATTCTCTTGCATCTTATGAAGAAGTTGTCATTATCTTTATTTTATAGAAGAGAAAGACTCAGAGAGGTGAGCTGACTGGTCACTTGGCTATGTACTTAGTAACAGAGATAGAATCAAACTGAGGTATGCCTTACCATAAAGCCACGACAATAGTTCTTTAAGTCCCCTGAATTCCTTTTTGGAACAAAGCTTAGGATGGATGGGTGGGTAGGAGGAAAGAGCGAAGGAAGAATGGAAAGAAAAAAAGTAGATAGATTGTTGATAGGTTTTATAAGGTAGGAAGGATTTGTAAGCTCTGGACTGCAGACACTACACAAGGGAAAATAAATTTCACGTGCACTTGTCCCAGGTCTCAATGTAATAAATGCTCAATAAACGTAGGTTGAATAAAGGAAAAAGTGGAGGAATGCATATAATTTACACAAGATAATTGTCATTCTAGGTAAATCAGCTGTTCTAACTCCACCTCCCAGAGAAGACCTCCTACTAGTAGTTTGAATTCCTACTGTCCCTCTAATTAGTATATACATTTGGCCCAGTGACACAGTTCTGAGTTCTGTAAGTTTCAGTATGCTTCCCATCATCCCTCAGTGGGTTGGCCTGAGGACTAAATTAAATAAGATCTCAATGGAAAGCCGATGGTAAGTAGTAGGAACATAGTAAAACATAGCTGGTGTTATAGGTGGGCGCCTCCCTGAGGGTCCTCAGCTATCACCTGTTTCCAGCCTTAATACCCAGCACTCGGCACTGGCTCTCCCCTAAAAAAACAGCCCCTTCCATGTGCAAAGCTCTTTTCAGTTTACGAAGGGTTATCCTATGCCTTATCTCCTCTGATAAAGCATGGGCGGGAGCAGATATTATTGACCCCATTGGATAGATAAGCAGATTTAGAGGAAGCACCCCTACTTAAGCAAAGGAATTTGGACCGGGACCTCAGATTTTGGATAAAGCTTTACCCTAGATATCATTATAGATCCTAATGGGTCTCAGCAGTACTTTCCTGGGTGCACACCTAAAGCTCTGTTGTAAATATTTCATTGTACTCGCTATTCTGTCTTTGGACTTGAGGGAGAGACCACACACCCTACATAGAGAATATGGCCCTAATGGAAGGCCTGGAAGGACCTGGAAGTTGTGCTTATGGAGGGTCAGGACCAGGAGTAGACAGCCTGTAGGCCAGTTGTTCTCAACCTTTCTAATGCCGCGACACTTTAATACAGTTCCTCATGTTATGGTGACCCTCAGCCATAAAATTATTTTCGTTGCTACTTCAAAACTGTAATTTTGCTATTGTTATGAATCTAAATATCTGTGTTTTCCAGTGGTCTTAGGTGACCCTGCTAGCAGTTCTTAACCTGAGGGTCGAGATAGGTTGAGAACCGCTACTGTAGAGCTAAGACCATCAGAAAACACAGATATTTATATTACAATTCATAACAGTAGCAAAATTACAGTTATGAAGTAGCAACGAAAATAATTTTATGGTTAGGGTCACCACAACATGAGGAACTGTATTAAAGGGTCGCAGCATTAGAAAGGTTGAGAACCACTGCTCTAGGCCCTTTTACGTTCTGTACTGTAGATTTTTATCAGTCTGTCGAAAGCATCACCTACATTCCTTCCAGGGGTTCCTTGGATGTGAGGAATTGTTATGGGGTCTAAAGTTGTCCTAAAAGCTCCCTTTAAAAAAACAAGAGTCTCCCAATAATCTGGAGCTTTAAACAAACAGCTTTAAAAAATAAAAAGATAAGGATGAAAGAAAATGCTGCACACACCCCATTTCTGGCACAGGTGAGAGGAAACCTCTCTCCTTGCTGGAGTGAGTGTGAATCAGTCCAAACTTTGGCCTCAGATTTTAGCTCAACTTTTAAATATATATATAATTTTTATTGATTTCAGAGAGGGAGAAAGAGTTAGAAACAATGATGAGAGAGAATCATCAATTGGCTGCCTCCTGTGTAACGCCCCCTCCCCTAAGGGGGTCGAGCACACAACTCAGGTATGTGCCCTTGATGGGAATTGAACCTGGTACTCTTCAGTCTGCAGGCGAATGCTCTATCCACTGAGCCAAACCAGCCAGAGCTTAGATCATTCTTTTGTCTAGCATAGTGGTCGGCAAACTCATTAGTCAACAGAGCCAAATATCAACAATACAACGATTGAAATTCTTTTGAGAGCCAAATTTTTTAAACTGAAACTTCATCTAATGCCACTTCTTCAAAATAGACTCGCCCAGGCCATGGTATTTTGTGGAAGAGCCTCACTCAAGGAGCTAAAGAGCCGCATGTGGCTTGTGAACCGCAGTTTGCCAACCACAGGTCTAGCAATTTCACTCAAAGGAATTCAGTCTAAGCAAATAGTCTCTGTGTGCAAAGAGTTATCTGCAAGGATACGCATCAGAGCATTGTTTATAATCCTGAAAAATTAGAATTAATATAAATGCCCTTCAGCAGGGCTCAGGGAGGTAAGGTAAGAAGCCTGAATATAGTTGCATATGGGCCACAGTGTAAAGGATGCTACAGAAGTCTCCTTAGCACCATGGAAGTTACTTCTTGAGCTTACAGCACAATTGGTAGCGCTTATGAGTCCTTACTGTGTGTGAGGCACTGGGCTCAGTGTTTAATCTCATTCAATCCTCACAATGACCCTGTAAGCAGGTACTTTTATCCTTATTTCACAAATGAAAAAGGTGAGATCCAGAAATGAAACAATGGACTCAAGGTTATTTCCAGGAAGTTCGGAGCTGTGTCTCACCTGAGGATATTTTTCCATTGAGGGGAGAAGGAGACACACAGAGAGAGAAACATCAGTATAAGAGAGATACATTGGTTGACTCCTGCAAGTGCCCCATTCAAGCCTGCAACTGAGGTATGAGTCCTTGACTGGAATTGAACCCAGGACCTTTCAGCCTGGATAGGGTCAACATGCTATCCACGGAGTCAAACCAGCAAGGGCCCTTTAAGTATTTCACTTACCTTTAGTAAATTGGTCCATTCCTATTTTTAAAACCCATTTATGTGACTAGAGAAAGTACAGAAAAAATACACACCAAATATAAAAATTGGGGGCTCCCTAGAAGGAACAGAATCCAGCTGGCTCAGCCCCACAGGCCCACTCTTCCAGGGACCTGGCCTGGGACCCTAGTGGCTCACCCACTGTTGCAGCCATCACCACTCTGTATCTTAAAAGGGCCAGTAGTCAATATACTGCCCACTTCCAGATATAAGAGGACTTTGCTGAGAAAAACCTGCTTATCCCCCCCCACCACAATGGCAAACAACATTAAAAATATATTTCTCAAAGGTGGTGGAGGGGAGAGGGGAGTCTGGACTGTCATGAAAAGGGAGGAGTGCACGAAAACTTAGGGGAGCCGCAAAAGGCAAAGGTCTGGAGGCTTGCGAGTGCAAGTGTGCACACAGGCCTGACTGCTGATTGTGCTGCTGGCTTTCTCTAGTGGAAGGAAGACAGACCTCCTAACTACGCTGAAATCTACTTCCAACTGCACTGAACCCCAGTTTTGGGTGAGACCCTGGGGACCCAGACTCATACAGGTCCCTGGAGTGCATGGAAACTCAGCGGAGCCAGAAAGACAGAGTCTGGAGGTGTGAGAGCACAAGTGCATGCAGAAAGGGCTTCAGTGATTACTGAGGGACACTGAGACCCAGGGGCCACATACGGCAGGGGTGACGGGAAGCCAAGGCTGTCTGCTCAGCCCTGAGACTCTGCCCCATCCATGCTGAACACAGAGGCTTTTGCAGTTTTGCAAGTCTTATATTATAAGGCTGACTCCAGCACAGGAGTTCTCTCAGCATAGATAGCTGATCCTCACAACCAATTGGCTTGGAGGTCAATCCCCGCAGTGATACCAACTACAATCAAGATTTAACTACAACAAGGCTGTAAACACAGTCCACAAAGGAATACATCAAGAGAGTCCACCTCAGGTAACTGGGGAGGCAGAGCAACTGGGCCATATAGCACACCTAGCACACAAAGCCACTCTACCAAGTCAGGGTAGTAGCGAAAATGTGGAGACAAAGGAACAGATCACAAACGAAAGAAATGGAGGAAAACAAATGATTGGATATAGAGTTCAAAACCATGGTTATAAGGTTTTTCAATTTCCTAGAAAAGATGGATAAATTTAGTGAGACCCAAGAGAAGATGAAAAAGAACCAACTAGAGATGAAAAAGGACCAACTAGAAATAAAACATACACTGACTGAAATAAATATTATACAGAGACCTAACAGCAGACCAGAGGAACGCAGGAATCAAGTCAAAGATTTGAAATACAAAGAAGCAGAAAACACTCAACTGGAAAAGCAAGAAGGAAAAAGAATCCAAAAATGTGAAGATAATGTAAGGAGCTTCTGGGACAACTTTAAGTGTACCAATATCAGAATTATGGGGGTGCTAGAAGAGACAGAAGAAGATATTGAAAACTTATTTGAAGAAATAATGACTGAAAACTTCCCCCACCTGGTGAAAAAAATAGACTTACAAGTCCAGGAAGTGCACAGAACCCCAAACAAAAGGAATCCAAAGAGGATCACACCAAGACACATCATAATTAAAATACCAAGAGCAAAAGACAGAATATTAAAAGCAGCAAGAGAAAAACAGTTCATTATCTACAAGGGAGCTCTCATACGATTGTCAGCTGATTTCTCAACAGAAGCTATGCAGGCCAGATGGGAGTGGCAAGAAATATTCAAAATGATGAATAGCAAGAACCTACAACCAAGAATAATCTATCCAGCAAAGCTATCATTCAGAATTGAAGGGCAGATAAAGAGCTTCACAGATAAGAAAAAGCTAAAGGAGTTCATCAACACCAAACCAGTATTCTATGAAATGCTGAAAGGTGCTCTTTAAAAAGAGGAAGAAGAAAAAGGTAAAGATAAAAATTAGGAACAACAAATACATATCTATCAACAAGTGAATCGAATACTCAAGTGAATTAAAAATTTGATGAACAGAATAAGTTGGTGAATATAATAGAATCAGGGGCATAGAAAGGGAGTGGACTGACAATTCTCAGGGGTAGAGAGGAGAGGGGAGTACAGAGAGAGACTGGACAAAAATCATACAACTATGGATGAGGACAGTGAGGGGGAGGTAAGGGCAGAGGGAGGGGTGGGAGCCAGGTAGAGGGGAACTATGGGGGGGAGGGGGGGAGCTATGGGGGAAAATCTTTATTCTTAATCTGAAAAATAAAGATTTATTAAATCAAGTATATATATATATATATATATATATATATATATATATATACATACACACACATATATATGTATGTATGTATTTCTCCCCTCTTCTATCTATCTCTAGGGTTCAGAATGGGGACTTGGAGGGTTTGAATGAGCGTTTCCTTGAGGAACTATAGAGGGAAATGCCCAATGCCTGGCTTGGACAGAGAGGGTCTTGGGGCCCCGGGCCCAGTGTGAACAGAAGGAGGGGGTGACAGTATCTGGGGTCAGAGCTGCCTTCTTGGTTAGAGTGAGGTGGGGTAGAGTGGAGTGGGTAGGGCAGTACTGGGCAGGGTCTGTTCCCAGGCTTAGAGATGTTCAAGTAGGCACAATTAACCCACAAGGCCCCTTCCTATTCCCTCAAAGGTTGTCCCAGGTGTTTGTTTAGATCCCACTGGAGGTGGGAGGAGAGGGAGAGATTGGCTGGGCCTCTGGGCCTCACACCTTCTTAGGAAGGCAGAGGCCCTATAAAGAGGTTAAGTGCTCAACTTTGGACCTTGGACATTCAGGTAAGGGTTTCTCTAAATCCGAGGCTGGCCAGCCAGAAAGACTTTTAAGGCTGTAAGTTTGGAGGCAGGTGGTTGAGCAGAAGGGGAAGGACTTAGAAACTGGAAGAACCAAGATGAAGCCCCTTTGGCTATAGCCTCAAGAAGGTAGCCATTCAAAAGTGCCCACCAATTTACCGCCCCCCCACACACACCACTTTCCTTGCGCTTGCTCACCCTTTCGGACCGTGCTCTATGCCGTGGTCAGCTTTCCCTCACAAATGGGGTTCATTTATCTGATTGTATCACCCCCATGTTTCACTCTCCAGTTGCTCTGGGTTTTCCTCAAGACCCAGCTATCTATATTTATGCATTATTCGCTTATTCATTGAACAAATATAGAGATTTGTTTAATCATTAAAAATTATAATGGTAGCTCTCGGTTTTTGAGCATTTAACTGGGTACCAGACTCTCTGCCAAGCACTTGACCTGCCCTGTTTCCCTCAATCCTTAAAACTACCCACAGGTGAGTGGGGGAGTTCGGGAAGGTAATGGGGGGATGAGGACAAATATGTAATACCTTAACCAATAAATTAAAATGCAAAAAAATCAATAAAAAATATTTTTAAAAATTAAAAAAAAACTAAGGATTTAGATACATTACCACCTCTATTTTACAGATGTGGAAACTGAGACTTAGGCTAGACTTCGAGAACTGGATCAGGTCAAGCTGGCATTTACCCAGAACCACCACTTTCTGTTCCCTCAACAAGCAGCTGTTCAGTAAACAGGACCTGCTCTGGTCAAGCATCTGTAGCACAGGCTGCGCGGAGAAGTGAGTAAAGGTGTGTTTCCTCCCACAGGAAGCCGGGTGGGAACCTTAATCAACCCCTCTGTTCCGGAAAACCTTTTCTCCTCTACCTACAACTGGATTTCTGCAAAATTCCTTTCATTATCAAATTTCACAGATTCTCGTGTTGGAGGACTCCATGAGAGTTCCCAGTCTCACCTTCCAGGTGACGCAGGAATTTGCCCCAACACACACACAGGCACACACACTTGTAGTTGAGAGTTTGGATTCTGGACCCAACTACTTGAGTTCAAGTCTTGGCTCTACCATTTACTACTTGTGTGACCTTGGACAAGTCTTTTGATCTCTTTGAACCTCAGTTCATTCATCTTTAAAGTAGGCATAACTCCTACCTTGCAGGGTTTTTGCAAAGACTAAATGAGGTAACACATGCAGAGCATTTAGCACTTCCCTTACTCTGGAAGTCCAGATAATGTCAGCTATTGTTATCATTAGGGATGGGCATGCCTTGCCTCTCCAGTGAAACAGTGAGTTCTTGTCTCTTCCTGTGCTACCCAGGGCACTCAGCCCAGGGCAGGTGTGCCTGGTGATGGAGGTTAGTCACCGGGTTCCTCGGCTTCAGAGGGGAGGTGAACATGAGTGTTCCTCTCTGCCCAACTCCTTCAAAGTCTGAGTCATGCCTCCACAACTCTCCCTAAAGAGATGCTTCCGTGAGCCCCAGCCCTCTCCCCTTTCACAATAAGCTCAGTCATTGGCATCCTCCTGCATATTGAGGTCACATGCAGACACCCTAGTATTACCCATGGACGGGCCTTGAGGAAACCTCCAAGAATGTAAGAGTCTTGATAGGCAGCTGACAGGGACTTGGCTCCCTAGCAGGTGGCTTTGGCTGTTTGGCCCTATTTCAAACATGACTAGAGGCCTCTGAATTGACTGATGACCTGATAGTGGGTCACAGTATTCTATTTGGCTGCCATGGACTGAGTGAGACGCAGCCCCCGCCCCATCTGGTCCGGACAAGTCTGGGAGCCTTTTGTTTCACTCTCACTCTCCAGTCCCTGGGGGCTCCTTAAAGCCCCTGATGTGATCTGGGGGTGTTGAAAGTTAAGGCCCTCAACTTAAAAGGTATAATGGACCATAGATAGATCAGTGTTACAAGCTTCAGGTTTCTAGACAGACACCTGGCTCAGCTTGTTTGCTGAGACCCTGAACTTGATCATTTGTTTTTCTGAGTCTGTTTCCCCATCTGTAAAATGGGGATAATAGTATTTCCTCCCTAGGCTGTGAGGATGTAATGCAGGTGAAGCACTTAATACAGTGCCTGGGTCATAGCTGTAATCAGTACTATTGTGATGCAATGGGAGAGAGGGCACTGGACCCAGAGTCAACAGGTGAGGGTTCCTTTCAGCTCTGCCACTCATTGGCTCTGTTAACCTTAGGCAGGTTAACTCCCTTCTCTGAGCTAGTGGTACTTCTGTGAAATGAAAGTTTTGGGTTTGAAGGTTACTCAGGTTCTTTCCAGCTATCTAAGATCTATGACTTTGAAGGAAAGAAAACAAAAGGAAAGAAGAATTAGTACTGGATGCCTTTGTCTGCCAAGATCATGTTTCACAAATCCCAGGGCCTCGAGGCCACCATCCTGGGGCTTCTAGGCAGACCCTTCCCAACCTCCCAAACTGTTGCAAGACCCCAGAGGCTTTCTGGAGCCACAGTGAGGCCTCAGGGGAGGCGGGAGGCTGGAAAGCAAGCCCGCATCACAATGAGCCATCAACGGGCCAATCTCAAACCACCCCGTGGTGCCTAGGGCAAGCATCACCTTTCACTTCACCAGAATGGATTAGTTTATGGCAAGGGAGGATGTTTCTTCTGGAGCCTGAGGATGTTCTGATCTGTTGTAAACAGGCTCACCAGGTAAACAGAACATTTTCTTCTTCTTTTTTTAAAATCTAGTGACCTCTGCCCAACCTTTCACCGCCCTCCACACAGTCTGAGTAACCCTAGCAGGACGCCAATGCTGGGAATGGAGGAGGTGTCCAGGAGCCCTAAGAATAAGAACCCTTCCCCGTAAGAGTCTCTGTTTGGGCAGAGTGCCACTTTGAACTCAGAGGGGGATAATATAGGTGGAACTGAGAGAAAATAAAGAATTGGTTTCAACTAGTTTTACCAGTTTCCACCCCCCACAATAAAACACCACTTAACCATTTTAACGTAACACATTTCCCTTTACAGAGAGAGTGGGCTTTGGAGGAATTTATTGGTGGTAACCAATAAACACGGGTATCTTTTATGAAGCCTTTAGTGTCCAAACTATGCCAAAGAGTTTATACCCATTAACTTACTATTTTAAAAATGTTTTGGTTTCACCATGGGGGAAAATATGAGTTTCATTTTTTTAGGTGGGAAACTGGGCCCAGAGAATTAAAGTGATTTGTTCAAAGTAAGTGGTAGGATTTGAACCTAGAGCCCATTTTATTCTGGAACATCACTGCGGTCATGACTTCATGTATAAACTTTTGTTGTTGTTAATCCTCACGGAGGATATTTTTCCATTGATTTTTAGAGAGAGTGGAAGGGAGGGGGGAAGAGAGAGAGAGAAACATGGATGTGAGAGAGACACATCAACTGGCTGCCCCCTACCCTCACCCACCCCCTCACATATGTCCCACCTGGAACCAAGGATGGAATCCACAACCCAGGTACATGGCCTTGACTAGGAACTGAACCCATGGCCTTTGGTATACAGGCCAGCATTCTAACCACTGAGCACAACCAGCCAGGGCTTCATGTACAGACTTGACTGAAGCCTTGTTGGTGAAGCTCTGCCCAGGCTGCAAAGAGGCACAGATCTGCCCACCTTTCAGAGGTGGCCTTTGCTTTCTGGAAACCCCACCTGATTATCCTCCAGCCCTTTGACGTCTGGAGAACTGAAGCACAGTGAGGGCAGGTGACTTGTCTGAGCCACATGAAGGGCAGAGCTCAGTGGTCTTTATGCCTCTGTCTGTAGGAAAGAGGCCAGCTTAGGGGTAGGATTGTGGTGAGGGACCCCGATTTGTAATCACTGCATGTCCAATGGCCATAACCATGAACTCTTCCCTCCTCTTCCTCTGTCCAGCAATTGCAGGTTTAGATGAAGCCAGTATTGAAGATAGTTTCCATAAGAATTATGCAATATGGATATCCTTTTTAGGTCCCAGTCCATCCCCGAGCCAGTTCCATTCTTAGCTTGGAATTTCTTTCCTCTTCCTACTTTCTTGCAACTGCTAGGCTCAATGGAAGCCCGTTTCCTTCCCTCCTTTCCCTGTATCTTCCCAAAGCGGTAGCTCCTCCTTCTTCACAGCTTCATGCTCTCCTTGCTCTGGTTCAGCCTTCCTGGGCAGTTTGCTCCATAATTCTCTTGGATCCAAACCATTTCAAACCTCAGGGAATCCCACAAATGCATTCTGGATGATACAAGAATGTTCCCGGTGGAAAAATTTCTGGGATCAAAACATTTGGGAAAAGCTTCATAGTAGGCCCTCTTCTTAGAAGTTAACAACCAACACAAAGCCATCAAGTAAAGTCTATGGAAGATCCTGCAATCAGGAAACCTGTTTTTTTGTGTTTTTAACCCAGTTTCCCAGACTGAGATGACTGTGAAATCGTCTCCCACATCCTCACCAATATTACAGCAACCATAGAGCCAGTGGTCCACTATGGAACACACTTTGGGAAATGCTGGCCCTAGCCTCTTCTTGAGTATGGAGTTGACCTTCATTAATTTAAGCCCTTCCTGTTTCTCTGGGCTAATCTCATATACGAATAAGCTAAGGTGAAGTCTGCTCAGTAGAGTCTTTAAGAAAGACATACTCAATGAGGATAATGATTTTAACGAGATTTAATGAGTGCTATTAGAAAAGATCAAGGGTTTTCCAGAATTTGGGAAGGTGGGGGGGGGGTAGAAATTGAAACCCAGTATGAGGGAAATACTTTTTGGGTGAATGAATAAATGAATGAACAGACTATTTGGTCAAAAAGTTGGGAGCCCTAGTCTGTTGAACTCAGTGAATAGAGCATCGACTTACGGATTGAAGGGTGCTGGGTTTGATTCCTGGATCAGGGACAGGTACGTCAGTTGCAGGCTCCCCACCCTGGTCAGGGGCATGCAGGAGGCAATCGATGTTTCTCTCACATCAGTATTTCTCTCTTCCTATCCCTTCCACTCTCTAAAAATCAATGGAAAAATATATCCTCAGGTGAGAATTAAAAAAAGAAAAGTTATTTAGAAAAAAAAAGTTAGGAGACTGACTGACTGAATGATCAACTGGTCCCCTGACCTCCAGACTCTTCCATTTCTGCTATGGAGGCATAGATACATCTTCTGCACACCCAGATTCATCAGCTACTCTTCTGCTCAGGAATCCTAGGTGGCTGCCCACTGCCTTCTGGATAGCATTCACATGCCTTGGCCTGGCATTTAGAACCTTGCAAAACAAAACTCCAGTCTGCCTTTCCATCCTTTCTCACTGTTCTTTATTGGCACCCCTGTTGTACTCACACTCTCCACTCCCAAATGCACTTCATGTTTCTGTTTCTCCCGTTCTACCTTTTCTCCAGCGAATCTCTTGACCTCATGCCCCTCTCCTGCCCCGACTGTTATTTATTCATTCCTAGCAATGCTTTGAGTCTCAGCTCAGAATCTACCACCCATGTCAAATGAAAGAAGTCAGACACAAAAAAGACATTGTGAGGGTGAAGAACAGGCAAAGCTAATCTATTACAGAAGAAACAGACCTATGGTTGCCTTTGGGGAGGAGGCATTGGCTGGAAGAGGCACAAAGGAGTTTGGGGGGGGAAATACTCTTTATCTGGATTCCAGTGGTGGTTACGAGTGCATACATTTGTCAGAATTCATTGAACGGGTCCTGGCCAAGTGGCTCAGTTGGTTGGAGTGTCGTCCCGTACACCAAAAAGTTTGCAGGTTCCATTCCCTGTCAGGGCACATACCTGGGTTACAAGTTCGATCCCTGGTCCGGGCACCTCTGAGAGGCAACTGAATGATGTTTCTCTCTCTCTCTCTCTCTCTCTCTCTCTCTCTCTCTCTCTCTCTCTCCAAATTAATAAACATATTCTCAAATTAGGATTTATTTTTTAAAAATTTCATTGAGTTGTACATTTAAGATCTGTGCATTTCTCTGTGTTGTAAATTGAATCTAAAAGTAAAAATCTTACCACCTAGATCTCCCTGGCAAGAATTCACTCCTGTGTCTGTTCTCTTGGCAGCACTCTGTCTGCACTGGTGGCACACCACTCACCTGGGCACTTTCTGTGAGAATCACTCATGTCCACATTGATCTCTCCCCCCGAGCCGCCCCTCCAGCCCTCACATAGCAAGCATGTAACAAGTGTGGCCACATTCATAAAAATGAAGAGCAGCAGCTATCATGTATTAAGTACCCACAGTGTGGCAGGCTGCATGCTAAGTTCCTTACACAAATATTTAGTTACATAAATGCATGTGTTTATAAATACAGATATATACAGGTGTCCCCAAAATATACACTTTAACAGCTGATAGCTCAATTGATATGTTTTTCTTTTCAGATTTAAGCCATTGGAATTAATAGTTATTTCACATGTGTATGCGTTTTTTGGGATACCCTGTACATTTTGGGGATACCCTGTACATATATAGAGATGTATATACACACATATATATATAACCTCATAAGATAAATACAAAGTAGCCATTAAGCGTGAAAATGGGCAAATATGCATAATAAATGTAAATGGTTTAGCTATATTACATTATGATACAGGTAAAATAATAGTGTCTCTGTTTCCAAACTTTATGGTCACTGTGTGATTGTGTGCCCGTGTGTATATATGTATTATTTTCAATCTCCGTTTTACATTGAGGATACTGAGGCCCATGTCACAGATACCCGTGGTGCTGGAAATAGGATGCAGACCCAGGACCGCTGGTGTCAGAGTCAGAAACTGGATGCCTCCACGGTGGCATCCCATGAATCCAGAAGCCATGTGAGACCTTTCTGGCCAAGAGACTTAAAAACAGCAGTTCCCCTGGAAGCGAAAATTGGGTGTGTGTGTGTGTGTGTGTGTGTGTGTGTGTGAAGAGGAAAGGCTGCTTAGGGCTTCCCCGGCTTCAGGAAGAGGATGGGGTTTATAATCCTAACTATATTGTGTGTCAGCTGCCAGGTATGACCTTGGGCAAGTAATTTAATATCACCCAGCCTGGGTTATCCCACCTCCCAGATGGGTGTAACAGCGCCTGCCTCGTGGCTCTTTAAGGGAGGATTCTATGAGATCACGCATGTAAACCTCGCAGCACATGTAGGTTCTCAGACAACGTTGAGTTTATTATTGTTACTTCACTATTTTTACTATGATTACAGCTCCCTGCCAGCGTCCTCCTTCTCCCCATCCCCGCTCCCAGCAGTTCTCTGGCCTGCTCCCAACCCCTCCCTTTCCTCAGAGGGTAGAAACCCAAGACCTAGTCCTCCAAGAGCAGTTGTGACAAATAACTTCATCCTGAACACTGATCCCAGCACCCAGTCAGCCCAGGGGTGAAAGAGGGAGGCGGCTAACTCCCTGGTGGGCGGTGACTCTAGGGCAAGCATGTCCAACTCCAGCCCAGGGGCCGCAGGCAGCCACAACGAATACTAATTACCGATGACTCATCTATTTCAGCCCTTTGTGCTCCGCATGTCTCTATGGAAATAAACCGAGGTCTCTATGAAAATGGAAGCTTTTGTTGTTTTGCGGCCACATAACTTAAACCTTGTTTATCTGGCTCCTGTTAGCCTTTGCGTTTGACACGCTTGGGGGTCCATGAGGTCGGGAAGGTTGACGACGGCTGTTCTAGGGGATCCCTAGATGATGAGGGGGGCGGGATCTTTTCTTGCTCTTTAAAGAATCTTTGCCACCTGTTGGGGGGTTCTCCTTGTCTAACTGATTCTAAAATGAGGCATTTGGAAGCCTTACAACATGATGAATGAGGCCACTGTGGCCTCCTTTGATTGCAGGTGAAGTCGGGCCTGGGAATTCAGGGGGTGATGGGAAGATGGAAACGTGCTAGCCGGAACCTGGCCCTTCGGGATTCTGCCTGAGGGGGCTGGCTGCGGCTGAGGCCCCCATTGTAGTCCTGAAGACCATACCCGAGCGTTTCCTGCCCTCCGCCTGGAACGGGCCCGTCAGGTGGGGCACTTGCCAGGGAACGGCCCTCTCCACAGTTGGAGCTTTGTTCTTTGAACTTGGAGAGTTCAATAGGCAAGTGTTACTTGAAATAAAATAATGGTTTTTCTTATAAGTACAGGGACAGCCCAGGCCCATTGACAGGAGAAAACACACAATACCGAATACAGTGAAGAAGACATTCAAGACTGATGACAATTTTTCATCCAAAGGGAATCGCTGTTGTTCTTCCTACATTTTCCCTCTGTTTAGAGCAGTGGTTCTCAACCTTTCTAATGCTGCGGCCTTTTAATACAGTTCCTCATCTTGTGATGACCCCAACCATAAAGTTATTTTCATTGCTACTTCATAACTAATTTTGCTACTGTTAGGAATCGTAATGTAAATATCTGTGTTTTCCGGTGGTCTTAGGTGATCCTGCTAGCGGTTCTCAACCGGTAGGTCGCATGACCCACAGGTTGAGAACCTCTGCTGTAGAGGCTAAGATCATCGGAAAACACAGATGTTTTTACATTACGATTCATTAACAGTAGCAAAGTTACAGTTATGAAGTAACAACGAAAATAATTTTATGGGAGGGGGTCACCACAACATGAGGAACTGTATTAAAAGGCCGAGCCGTTAGAAAGGTTGAGAACCACTGGCTTGGAGGAAGGCCCTCACCATCGGATTACATGCACAGGCTCTGCGAACAGGACTCTCGTCCTAGCTACACCTGTGGGGCCAGACTCTTAAACGCTCTGAGCCTGATTTCCTCACTTGCAAAATGAAAACAAAAAGAGCACCTATCATGTTGGGTTGAAATGTCTAAAAGTGACTCAACAAATGTTCGTGCTTACTATAGCAAATATGTATTCTTATCCCCCAAAATGCCATCACACCATAGATACTGTTTGTAAATCACCTTTCCCCCTCATACTAGGGAACAATGTGACCTCTCTCTGGCATTAAATACACTATAGTGACCTGGCTCAGTTACCAGTCCCCATTGATGGGCATTCAACTAATCCCTAGTGTGCATTATTATAAGCTCTGGCTGAATCTTTGTGCCCAGCTGTAATTATTTCCTTAGGCCAGTTCCAAGGGGAAGATTGCAGGATTTTAAGGGGATGTGCAATTTTATGACTTGATCCCTGTTACCAAACTACCCTCCAGAAGGTTCTGCTGGGTGCCTTTCCCACCAGCCAGTGAGGCGAGTGACTCTTTCCCTGCGCCTCACCAGCACGGGCTCTTATCACTTTGTCCATCTTTAAGCAATTAACTCTTGAGCAAGGGGATTTCTTCTGTCTGTCTGATTCAACTGGGACCTCCCAGAGGGCAGGACACGGATGCAGTTCCTCCATGTCTGCGTAGCTCTCCCATGCCTGGTGCGCGCTCTGCCCACGGAAAACACGCAAGAAATAGCCCAACTGAGTCTCAGAAGCCAAGAGTGACTCTTACTAGTAAATACCTGGACAGCCAATCCTCATTCAGTGAAAAACCTCACAACTAAGACTTGTGGCCCTGAAATTCAAGGCCCAGCGCGGAGCAGGGCAGAGGCACTGCCAGAAGCACTGCCCTGATGATGTTCACATATTCATCAGCCCGGTGATAGGTTCTGAGATCAGCCTGGGCTGGGGCCGCTTATCTGCCGGGAGATCTGCGTGTGCTCAGGTTTCGCGCAGTCACCATTTTGGCAGCGGCTCAGGACACGTCATTTCATCCTTTGGGGCTTGGTGTCCCCATCTTTTTATTAGGGGAGCTTTATAGTGTTCCCACCGGAGGTATTTTAACAATCCCGGGGTTCTGCCTTCCTCTCCCTGGCCACATTTATTGAGGATTTATTACGGCAGCCGCCTGTGCCCAGAGGTAAGGAAGCCGCCCGGGTCGCCTCCCCGGCTCCGGGGCCAGCGAGAGGAGCCCAGGGACACATGGGCAGCCCCGTGGCCCAGCACCGGCCAGCCGCCCGGGGAAGCCATTCTTGTCATTGGCCACTCCAGTTACTGCCTTTGTCCAATAACCCCCGCCCCCCGTCTCCTCCTCGGAGGATATCGTATACCACCTCGGGCCTGGACCTGTCCTCTCCGCAGCTCCCTCCGTGCCAAGGCGGGATGGCTCCAGAAGTGGCCGCTCCCAGGGCCAGACCTGACCCTGCTCCCCACCTCAGGTCCCCATTGGGCAGGGCGAGCAGAAGGCTGAGATCCTGGGAGGAGAGGCCCCTCCACCTCCCTTTCCCCCCAGGTCCCCTCCCCTGGCCTTGCTTTAACGCTAACCTTTTTAAAAAATGGTATCTTTTACTTAACCCAATTTATAAAAGCTATTTCAACATGTAACCAATATAAACTATTAATGAGCTATTTTATATTCTTTTTTTGTACAAGTCTTTGAAATCTGGTACGTATTTTACACCTGCAACACAAGTGGATGCTACATTTTCAGGAGCTAACAGCCAAAAAGTGGGAACAACCCAAATGCCCATCCCATCCATGGATGAGTAGCTAAAGCAAAGACGGTACATCCATGCGATGGAATGTTATCCGGCTGCAGGAAAATAAAGTACAGCATGCAGGAAATCTTGAAAACATACCAAATGAAAGAAGCCCAAACACAAAATGCCATACATTGCATGTATCCATTTGTGTGGCAATGTCAAGAATAAGCAAATCCATAGAGAGGAGTAGGCTATGGTAGCCAGGGACCGGGGGGTGGGGTGGGGGTGTCAAATATGGAATGACTGCTAACAGGTATGGGGTTTCTTTTTGGAGTGATGAAATATTCTCAAATTAGTGGCGATGACTGCATAACATTGTGAATATACTAACAGCCACTGAATAGTATACATTAAAATGGTAAATTTAATGCTGAATTATATCAATGAAAATTAATGATGAACTATATTAAAAATAAAATGTATTCCTACTAAAACAGTAAACGTGAATTAGCTAAGATTAAGAAAACTTAAAATTCAGTTCTCAACCTTATGCAAAGTGAAATAAGCCAAACAGAGAAGGCTAAGAGCTATATGATTTAACTCATCCTTCTATCTAATAAAATAGAAACATGCAAATTGACCGTACCTCTGTTAAGCCCACCAGCCACACCCACCAGCCAATCAGGAGTGAGTATGCAAGTTAACCAACCAAGATGGTGGTTAATTTGCATATCCAGGCACAGAGTGAAGACAGAAGACAGCATAGAAGGAAACCAAGCGCTGCAGAAGGGAGAGAAGCTGCAGAGAAGCAAGCAAGCAGGGCAGTGAAGGGAGGGAAGCAGGTGGGGTGGCGAAGACTGCCGCAGGAAGCCCTATTGCAGGAATCTTCCTACAGCGGGCCTCTAGCGTGGAATATAAAACTGGAACTTATGTTCACTAACAGCAGTGGTGATTGCCAGGGGTGGGGGGAGAGGGAAGAAAGGGGTCCTAATAGGAGATGACAAGAGGAGATTTGACTTTGGGTGGTGGGCACATGGTCCTACATACAGATTTTGCAAATTAGTAATCCATACGAGTAACCTATATGTTCATGCTGACTAATGTCACCCCAATAAAATTTAAAATAATTTAAAAAAAATTCAGTTCTCAGTCACACCAACCCCAGTTCAAATCTCAGGAGCACCCATGACCAGTGGCTACTGTATCCGACCATCAGCTCTGAGGTATCGCTGCTCCAGGCAACCAAATCAGGTCCTGACTGGCCATCCTTGGCCACTCCCTGGGCAAATCGTGAGGGACTGGAGGCAGACTGGGACTAGGACACCGGGGTGAATGAAGGAAGCTACAAGGGTATTCACACCCCTTTTCTTCCCACCACGATGCAAAATCATATCAATTTTATCATTCCTTCCCAGCAGCTCTATAGGTGAGGAAAACCAGAGACTGTCAAAATCTGAAGGAACTGACCAGCAATTTTCAGAAATTCACATAAAGTACAGTCTCTCTCTGTGGAGTGTAGTTCTGTGGGTTTTGACAGATGCATGGTGTGATGTGTCCTCTTCTACAATCAAGGTACAGAATAGCCGTCACTCCCAGATCCCCTCCTGCCGCCCACTACGTATTATGACTTTCCCAGACCCCTGTTCTACACCGCACGTGAGCTTTCTGACTCAGTCCCCTGGACAGCCCTCGGTAGTGGGCCTTGCGGTCTCTCTGCCCAGGCCACACAGCTCTTGCTGGCAGCACGGGATGTGAGCCCAGACCCACCCGCTCCAGAGTCCACATCCTTCACCGCTTCTAAGATGCTTTCAGCACTGGGCCAGTCAGCTGGCCCCTGGGGGCCACAAAGACTTCTGAGAGCAATGGCCAGCAGTCAGCTGACTCCTGCCTGGGAAGCTGGGGTCTTTCCCCACCTCGAGGGAAACTACCATCTGGGCTTTCAAAACCGGTTTTTAAGTTTCATCAGCCAAAAACGCTGTTTTACTCCCAAAAGACCCATTGTCATCTTCCAGATCTTCTAGATCTTTCTTATAAAACCCTCTCCTTCCGACAATGGGATGCCCTGCCAGTGTGCCTCAGTGGTTGAGCATTGACCTATGAACCAGGAGGTCATGGTTCCCGGTTCATGCAGGCTTGATCCCCAGGTAGGGGGCATGCAGAAGGCAGATGATCAATGATTCTCAACATTGATCTTTCTCCCTTCCTCTCTGCAATTCATATATGTGTGTGTGTGTGTGTGTGTGTGTGTGTGTGTGTGTGTGTGTATGATTTTCTCTGGCCTCACTTGTCCCTGGGTTCTGCTGAGAACTCAGCCCCAGAAAAAGAAGGCTGGTTTCTCACTCGAGGTTCTGGTCGCCTCAACCCAAGTTCAACCAGCACATGTTTATAATCCAACTCCGTCTGAGAATGTATAGCAATTCGAATCCCCCGCCTTTCCGGATAAAGCAAAGGCTAGGGGGAAACACACATTTTAGGCTGTGGAGAGGCAGCCGCTCCAGCTCCTGTGTACTTACTCCTGTGACAGCTCTCGTCACGGGAGGAAGCCAGGACCGCAAAAAAAAAAACAACAACAAAAAAAATGTGCTGCAGAGTCAAACACAAATGAATTGTGGAAGGTAATCTAAAAGACCAAAAATAGATTTCTGCTTTGGCCTGACTCTAAGAGACAGCTTAAGCTAAGCGTGGGTTTGATTTCCCAGGAGTATCCTAGGACTTATGGGTTTACTTTTGTAAAAGTCTCAAATGTAATGTATGTTTGGTGGAGAAAGTTTTTCAAAATTGTCAAAGATATCTAAGTAACCACAAATTTTAAATTATTCCACAATTCAATGCTAATTCCATTTATGTTTTATTGATGTATAGTTGACACAATATTTATATGTGTCAGGTGTACAACATAGTGATTCGATGTTTATAATTCCCTGCGATCACCACAATGTCTTCATTGCTAATATTTTAAACCTTCCAAACCATTTTTTTTCTGACTATAAATGGATTTTCCTAAAAAAATGGAATTGAACACAAGATACTATGCTTTCTAGACTTGCTTTTAAAAACAATAATAAAACTGTCTCAGAGGTTTTCCTTTGTTGTTTGTTGAAATGGCCACATCAGTAGTTCTGAGGCACACCAGGTAAATTATGAATATAACCAGAAGTGATCCCCCCACCTCCTGAGAGAGGAACACGATGAAGCACAGCAACCTCAGGGTGGCTCATTAAGGAGAGAAACTCCCCCATCTCCCCCTGCGAAGCCCGGCTATTAAACCGTCAAGGGCCCAGATGAAAGGGAAGGGGCCTGGCTGAGTCAGCACTTCGCACTGCCCTGCCTGCCACCTGTTTTACGAAGCGTGCTGGTGCGTCCACACCTCGGAATGAAAGGAGAGCTTTCTTGTGGACGAGGACTGTGCCCCCTCTCCGCCCACCCAGCCGGACAGCTGGAGGCTGCAGGATGAGCCCTCAGTGGAAGCACACACCTGCCCCTGAAACCAGCAGACAGGTTGGACTCTGCGGTGTGTGGAGACCAGGATCTGGGCCTCCAGAGGGACGGAGAAATGCATATTCAAAGTCTCCTCATTCCACCACAGTGGTGTGTGTTGTGTTTGCCTCTAGGGCCAGGAAATGGGGGGGCCATGGCCCTTGGTGAGAAAAAACCTCCCTCCCTTGCTCTGAGCTGTGTTGGCTCCTCTCTGTCCACTGGCAGGAGCTGGGCATCTCTGTCCTTTGCCGAGCCCCGCCCCCCTTGTCCTTTCCAGGGAAGGAACCAGGGTGCTTTGTACAACGTCAAACTTGGCAAGGCCGTCAATGGCCTATAAAAATCCCAAGACAGAAGGCTCAGGAAGAAGGAAACGCTAATTAGGGAAATCCTGAATCTCCTCAGCATGCTCATTAACGACAGGGAGCATAATAACAGGCGAAGTGGAGAAGCCCATAAATTACCCACGAAGCCCTGGCCTCGCCGAGGGTGGGGCCCGGCGGATGGAGCCCAGGTTCCTCTCTGGGGTTCACGGACTCTGCCTGGTCCCTGGGGTTGCACCATGCCAAGCACGGTGTTCCTTCCTGCCTCCCTGGGACAGGTGAGTAAGTGTGAGAGAGGTGGTCATGGCACAGTCACCCTGAACCAGAGCGATACTTGCTCTGGGCCACAGAGGAAAGTGGGTCACCGAGCTGACTAGAACATGTGCTTAGAGAGGTGCTCCCGGATCAGTACAGAACACCCCTCTGCTTTCCCAGCTCCCAGTTGCACATCATCCCCTCCCGCTCATTTACCACCGGAAGTATGGGACAGGCAGGAAACAGAGACCGGGCGACATGGGCTTCTAAAGTCCCTTTCCCTCTGGGAGCTGGGGCTCTACACTGTGGCAAAACATTAACGCGTTCAGCTAGAGACTCGGGAACAGAAAGGCTCATTGACTGAATTCCACTCACACAGCAAACAGGGGGGTCAGTTTCATTCGCTTCCCAGGAGAGAGCCTGCTGTTTACTATCGATCCCACAGTTTGATGGTTTAAATATAAGCCACACGGAAACCCCATGACTCAGTCCACATGTTCATGACTCAGGATCTGGACGAAGTTGGAAATGTCACCTGTGGCACGTCCAATGCCCCGATGACCGCGGCTGCAGGGACATGATTTCTGGACTAAAGCCTACCACAGCAACAGTGGTCCCCGAATGGCACCTGGCCCTTTCCAAGCCCTTCCCACCCCAGGCACCTGTGGACACCTGTATTTTCTCACCTGGTCTTCCCCGCGGACCTGGGAGGAAACCCTGGGTCAGGGAGGGCGTGTGATTGTTCAGGATCTCACAGCACCAGAGTCAGGACTCAAACCCGGGGCTGCTGAGTTCCAGAGTCGCAGTTCCTGGCTGTGCGACCACAACCAGATTTTGGTATCATGTGGGATGTAAACTGGGGTGGAGGTGAAGATCCGGGGCTATGGAGCCAGAAAGTCTTTGGCGCCTTCTGGGTCACTGACTCTAGGGTGAGTCACTTTGCCTCCCTGAGTCTCAGTTTCCTCATCTGTAAAATGGGAAAAATAAAGGTCTTATGAGGATTCAATGAGATACTTCACATGAAGCGCTTAGCACACGTCAGTCTTCAGTCCCTAAGCCGGCAGTGCCAGCCTCTGGGTGCTCTCAGGCAGGAGGAACCCCAGAAAGCGATGCTCCTCGCTCCACAATTCCTGATGAAACGCACAGTTATAGCCCCTCCGGCCAGCCCTGGCCCTGGGGCAGTGATAGGATCTTTGCTGTCCTCCAGGGTCAGGTCTGATCATTGAATGGACAGGCAGACACAGGGTGGCACAGGAGATGGGTGGGGAGCGGGCGGGCAGGCACTGTTCTCTGAGTCAGGCAACAGGACACGCCCAGGACCGCACCGTGGGGCACCCACCCAAAGGAGAACACCGCTGCCCCTTTCACAGGAGATTACCCAGTGAGACTGAAAGCCCCGGAGTTTCTGCCCAGGTTCTGTTTATGTGATTTTCTCTCCAAGAGCTCATGTGTAATCTGCTGAATCTGCACTAAGTCACCTTACGTAATAATAGACAAACATGTAAATTGACTGTACCTCCACTATGTCCACAGCCAATCAGAGTGAGTATGCAAATTAGAAGGCCAAAGATGGCGGCTGCCCAGCTGCCCCAGGCTGGAGTGGCAAGGCGGGGCAAGATGCCTGCTATGAGAGGGAGGGTGGAGGGTGAAGGGATCTACAGGAGCAGAGGACCCCAGACTCTGGAGTCTGGAGCGAAGATGAAGATGGCAGACTCCAGCTGGGGTCTGCAGCGAAGCAGCGAAGAGGAAGAAGGCAGATTCTGGCCAGAGTGAAGGCCTGGATCCCAGGTGCTGGAGGAAAACTGGTGCTGGAAGCCAAAGGAAGGAAGGCCTATTGCATGAGTCTTTTTGTGCAATGGACCTCTAGACCTATCTAATAAAAGAATAATATGCAAATTGACCACCACTCTAAGACATAAGATGGCTGCCTCCATGTGGTCAAAGATGGCTGCCCCCATGTGGACACAAGATGGCCTGCAGGGGAAGGCAGTTGTGGGCAGTTAGGGGTGACGAGGCCAGCAAGGGAGGGCAGTTGGGGGAGACCAGGCCTGCTAGGGAAGACAGTTGTGGGGGGAACCAGGCCTACAGGGTAGGGCAGTTAGGGGTGACCAGGCCAGCGGAGGAGGGTAGTTGGGGGTGACCAGGCCAGCAGAGGAGGGCAGTTGGGAAGGATCAGGCCAGCAATAGAGGGCCGTTAGGGGTGACCAGGCCACCACGGGAAGGAAGTTAGGGGCAATCAGGCTGGCCAAGGAGCAGTTAGGCATTGATCAGGCTGGCAGAGGAGTGGTTAGGGGATGATCAGGCTGGCAGGCAGAAGCACTTAGGGGCAATCAGGCAGAGGCAGATGAGCAGTTGGGAGCCAGCAGTCCTGGATTGTGAGAGGGATGTCCCAGATTGGAAAGGATGCAGGCTGGGCTGAGAGACACTACCACTGTGCACAAATTTCATGCACCGGGCCTCTAGTCTGTATAGTAAAAGGTTAATATGCAAAGTGTCCCCTCAGGAGTTCCACCATGAGACTGGGAGTTCAACTGTTCACTATGACGTGTGCTGACCACCAGGGGGTGGAGCGGAACATGGCGGGCAACCAGGGGCAGCAGTGGGGCGCTGAGGGAGTGAGGGAAGGAAATGGCGGGGAGGCGGGGAACCTGATCTGCCCGGATGGACAGTCAGGCCTAGGGACTCTACCCATGCACGATTTCATGCACCAGGCCTCTAGTATTAAATAACAGCTCCTGTCAATTGTATCTTACCATATGCCAGGCTCTGGGCTGGGCACACATTTTAATTATGATCCGATTTAATCCTCCCAACAGCCTCATGTGGTGGAAAAGTTACTGTGCCAGGCACCATGCTAAGCACTTTGTGTGCATTCACTTTTCCAGGCCTATGAGGTGAGAACTCCTGTTCTCCACTTTTTACAGAGTGAGAAACTGCAGCTCAAAGAGGCAAAGTAGCCCTGACTGCTGCTGAGTGAGAGTTTCTTGGGGTGGGATGTGGGGGTAGGAGGTAGGTAGTCAGGGCAATCAAGCATTAGCTATTGAAGCCCATGGGGGGACCAGGTATGATGTGCTCTAACAGGGACAGCCAGGGTGGGCTTCACTGGCGAGGTGGCATCGAAGATTGACAGGGAGATGTGGGGTGGGTGACAGGGTTGGAGAACACATTCTAGGCCAAGGAAGGAACAGCCATGGGAAAGGCCTAGAGCAGTGGTTCTCAACCTTCCTAAGGCCTCAACCCTTGCATACAGTTCCTCATGTGGTGGTGACCCCCAATCATGAAATTTTGTTACTGTTATGCATCGTGATATAAATATCTGCATTTTCCAATGGTCTTAGGCAACCCCCAAAGGGGTTGCGACCCACAGGTTGAGAACCGCTGGCCTAGAGGAATGCACTGGGGTCACCAGGAAACAGGAAACACCTGGGCTTGGCTGGGGCACAACGGCAGGTGCAGAAAAGGAAGTGGAAGGAGATAAGACTGGAAAGTTCTGTTGGAACAGACTGAGGAGAAATGGGAAAGAGGCAAGCAAAGGCGTCCAGGCCTTGTGATTTGGGCAAAAATGTCCTCGCAAGGCATAAGCCCCCCCTCGAATTCCCACCACCCGGTGGGGTTTCCGCCTCCTGGAGTGCCCTGAGGAGGGAGAGGAGTCATAGCCCAGAAGATCAGCATCTCAGAGTGACAAGGAGGGCAGCTTCTGGAGCCGGTTGTGTGGATTCGGGCACAGCTGCTCTGCTAACGAGCCCTGTGACCTTGGACAAGTTACTTGGCTTCTCAGGGGCCTCCGTTTGCTCATCTGTAAAGCAGGGGCAGTAAACTAATCTCCTGGGATGGGTGTGAGGATTAAATTCGTTAACACTCTCAAAGGCACATCCCAGAGCCAGTCACATAGCAAGAATGCCTGTTATGCTAGAGCCTGTTACACATCCGCCAACTCAGTTCAGCCCTCCCCTCCCCGCGGTGGCCGGAGGCGGGGACCACGAGGGGTCCATTCATGGGCTGGCGCACCTGGTCGCTTGGTCCAGCATCCACTTCCTTCCTTTTCCTGTCTCCTTCCACCAAGGCGTGTTGAGTGCTAACTCTGGTCACACCTTCCTTCTTTCTTTCAGAGGTTCCACAATGGAAAAGTTAATACAATTAAACTTTTAAGCTCCCATTATGCTCTCAGCCTATTTATTCACAGTTTCATTTGAATGAAAAAATATTTAGGAAGTTAATTTAGGAGGGTTAGATGCACCCAGTGAAGCTGAAAATATCAGTAACATGAGATACCACTAATTTATTAAGCTCGCACTGGTGACAAGCACTCTAGTGGATCTACTCTTCACACATTCGTTACCTTCACCTTGGTGTTGGGAAAGGTTTGATGTGAAAAGCTCAGTTCACTCCTGGTCCCTAACGTTTCAGCTCAGTCACTTCCCAGGAACTGATCTGCGAGGGGCTCTGGGCTGGGAGTGGGTGATGGTGATGCGGAAGCTGAGGCCCTGCCCTGGCTGAGCTGCCTGCTTGGCCTGGAGCCTCAGGCTCTCGACCAGTGGGTTCCAGGCTGAGCAGTCTCATGGGAATTCCAAGGAGAGAGTGGAGCTCCAGAGTCACAGGGCAGGCAGGTAACCAGAGAGGGAGGAGAGGAAAAAAGTCCTGATTTGGCTTGGTGCTGCAGAGTCATTTTATTGCCTACCATTTTCAGCGTTCAGGTTGTTGCATGGTTTGGAGGGACAGCCAGGAGGGAGGGGATGGGGCAAAGAGATGAAAAGGATGCCAGTTTCGTCCCTGGTGCAGACCCCTTCCCCAAACCTCAACTGAACCACCCAGTGCTCAGCCTCGGGGCCAGGGGCGATGGTGATGAGAAGAGTGGCCGTTTTTTGCGTACCTACTATGCATCAGGCGCCATCCTAGGTATCGATTCTCAGCTCTGCAAGAGAAGGGAAACTGAGACCAGGTATTGACACTTCTGAGATCACACAGCCTGCCGGTGGTTGGGCCTGGGCCCCCGGGAGCTGGCGGAATGCCAACTGGAACCTTAAAAGCACAAAATGAGAACTCTCCTGGGAGGGGGTGGAGGCTAAAGTCAACCTCAGGCAATCCTCAGTATTCGCAGATTCCACATGTGTGAATTTGCCCACTTGCAGAAAAGTGTTTGTAATCCCCCAGATCAATGCTTGAGGTGCTTCTGCGTTCATTCTCAGACGCGCACCAGTGGTGAAGCAGTCGAGTTGCCCCACCCACACGTTCCCAGCTGAGCCTGCAAACTAGGGTCCTTTTCGTGGACCAGTTAGTGGCATGATTTTCAGGTTTTTGTGCTTTTTTCTTGGCGATGTCACCGTTTAAAATGCCCCCCACCCCCACCCCTGGTGGTGCTGAAGCAGTGTCCCGGGGTCCTAGCACAAGAAGGCTGGGACGTGCCTTCCAGCGAGAACACGTGGCGAATCAGAGACGCTCTCTTTAGCCAGGAGGCACCAGTTAGAGGATCAACAATTTATACCGACTAAGGTGCGCTTATCAGAAACACATAAATGAAGGTTTTACATGGACCCGTTCATGAATGTGTGTCCAGAGCCTCACAGGACTAACCCAGGAGCAGCGGATCAGCATTGCTAATCAGCACTTGTGGCCACTTTATAGACAGAGCATGGGAACTATTGCAAATAATGAGAATTGGCTGTATGTGACAAAATGGGAATTCTTTATCCAAAGTACTTCTTTCTCACACAGAGCTACATACATACATACACAGATCCATATGCATATACATACATATGTTCCCATTCTTTTTTAAAAAAATATATTTTATTGATTTTTCATAGAGAGGAAGGAAGAGGGATAGAGAGTTAGAAACATTGATGAGAGAGAGACACATCGATCAGTCGCCTTCTGCATGCCCCCTACTGAGGATGTGCCCGCAACCAAGATACATGCCCTTGACTGGAATCGAACTTGGGACCCTTCAGTCCGCAGGCCGACGCTCTATCCACCGAGCCAAACCAGTTTTGGCCATATGTTCCCATTCTTTAAAAAGTTTCTAAAATAGCCAAAACCGGTTTGGCTCGGTGGATAGAGCATCAGCTTGAGGGCTGAAGGGTCCTGGGTTCGATTCCGGTAGGGGGTGCATACCTTGGTTGCGGGCACATCTCCAGTAGGAGATGTGCAGGAGGCAGCTGATCGATGTTTCTTTCTCATTGACATTTCTAACTCTATCCCTCTTCCTTCCTCTGTGTAAAAAATCAATAAAATATATATATTTTTTAAGTTTCTAAAATAATTCGGAAGAAAATTACAAAACATTGAAAGTTCACCTTTGTTTCCCCATCCTCCCCCTGAGCCAGTCGCTCTCCTCATTAACAGTGTGATGGCTTCTTTTCCAGCCCTTACACACACACACACACACACACACACACACACACACACACATTTATAAGGTATATTTTTACTTTCCCTACCAAAGTGCAGTGATTTCTTAATCTCTTTAAGCAGACTCTTCTGTATGTTTAAGATCCATACACACCTAGTTAGGGTTGCTTTTTCAGGAACCTCAGTGGGTCCAACAACATAGGTCATTTTGCAGTTTGCTTTTTCATGCAACGGCAGGTTCTGCAGCTTTTTCTGTGTTCCAGTCCCCATAGTCCTCCCTCGCTCTCTCTGTCTTCGGGTGTGAATGTACCCTCATTGGTTTACCCGTTCCCCTTGCGTGGACATTCAGGTTGTTGCCATTTTTGTTGTTGTTGTTGTGACAAACATTCTGTGTGTACCTGATGGCAGGGCTTCAGAACTGTATCAAGGTTCCTTCCTTCCCGGAGGGCCGTTGCCGGGAGAGACGGGGGTGAAGCCCCCGGCAGCAGTGGGGCAGAGTGAGGACCGGGACGGGAACCTCCCAGGAGTTCCGCTGACGTGTGCGAGGAGCAGGTGCCTGGGAGGGCAGGCCGCGCACGCAGCCTCGCTCCCCGCAGCGCGTGTGGTCCCATTCCTGGGCCCTTGTGCAAACACCGGGCTTTGTCCCGGGCTGAATGGGAAAGTCAGCCCGAAATTAGCACTAATGTGAGGGCGTTTAACCCTCCGGTGAGGCCTTTGAGAAAGCACAAAGGAGCTTTTGCAAGGGCCAGGCTGTCCAGCCCAAACAGGTCTGACTTGGAGCCACATGCCCGGCAGGAATGCCGGGCCCCGGGGAGCTGCCGCCCAGGTCACGGCGGTGGGTTTTTGCACACCGGGTGCTGCAGGCCGGTCCTCCCGGGGGCTCGGCGGGCCGGGCCGAGGTGCCGGGCAGGAGGCAGCATCGCCCGGCGGGTGAGCGCTTTGGCATCAGGGGGGCCTGGGTCCCAGAGTCCCGGTCCCGCTTGGGCCCTGACCTGCTGGAGCCCTTGAGCGAATTCATTCTCCCGGGCGCCTCAGCTCCCTCATCCACCCAACGGGATGGTCCTCGCTGTCACTTCAAGAGCTTGTCCAGCAGGTGCAGGTGACAGTGCCGGGCACCGCGGGAGGCTCCTCCTCAATGCCGCTTGGAATGGCAGCCCCACGTGTCCTTCCTGTTTGATTCCCCTCCACCGCACTTGTCACCATCCACCTGCTCTGTGAGCTTCTTACCCCGTTTCCCCGAAAATAAGACAGTGTCTTCTATTAACTTTTGCTCCCAAAGATGCGCGAGGTCTTATTTTCAGGGGATGTCTTATTTTTCCATGAAGAAGAAGAAGACGGTACACATTGATTGTTGAACAAAAAAAAAAAAAAAAAAAGGAAATGTATTACCTGTCTACGGTACGGTGGTAGTTGTCATCACAAACCAGCTCACTGATGGGCCGCAGCGCAGCCGGAGCTGTTCAAGCGGGGCGAGGTCTCTTTAAATCCGGAGTCAGACGCCTGACGGTAGCTTCGGGGGCCTTCTATTCCGGGGAGGCCTGATGTTTGGGGGAGGCCTGATGTTTGGGGGAGGCCTTATGTTTGGGGGAGACCTTATTATCGGGGAGGTCTTATTTTCGGGGGGATAGTACAGCGAGAGGCACAACTGGAAGTAGGTCTTATTTTCGGGGGATGCCTTACTTTGGGGGAAACAGGGTGTTTTGTTTCATTTGCCAGCGGGCCTCCCCGCCATGGCTGCACCAGAGCCGGGCCCTGAGCGCTGGCCCAGGCTGTTCCCGGCAGAGTAAGCTGCCAGAGGCAGCTCCCGCCACCCGGGCCTTGTTCTCATCCTCAGGAGCTCCCCACCACACTGACCACCAGGTCCCCGGGGCCCTGGGTCACGGTCATCAGGACCCCACCCTCCTCTGCTCACAACCAAGAGCGGGGACTCCTGGGGCCCCGAGAAAGCACAGCAGAGGGCTGGCTGGGCCTTGCCTGAACCTTGTCTCAGAGAGGAGTGTGTGAGAGGCCGTGTGTGTGTTTATTAACGTGTGTGTCTGTGTGTTGTCCCTTCAGCGCAGGAGCCTCATGGGACCACACTCTGCATCGGGCTTCCCTTTCTCCCAAAATGGAGATGGGGTGTCACTGTAGAGGGGGGGGCTGCCCCCAGGTTTCGCCGGGCATGTAGCAGCCTGAGTGCGTGCTGGGTACAAGGCGGCATGGGTGAGGCTCAGGGTTTGCCTGCCCCGGTGGCCTGTCTGGGCCTGCCCATCCCTAATCTGACCACAGAATCAGGGAACCCTCTGAACCCCAAGTTCCAGGGAGCTCATCCTGGGGCCCTGAGCCACAAAGCACCCGAGCCTGAACTCCGAGGCTTCAGCCACCGTCTCCCTGGCCGGGGCCCAAACTTTATCCCACGAGATCCCAAGTCGACGGGCCTCCCGGGGTGCTGGAGGTTTCAGGTCCCCGGGCCCCGGTTCTGCGAGGGACACTGGTGCCAACCAAGGGTCAGAGTGCGCGAGGAGCTGGGCGTGGGCCGGCCTGTGGGCAGCCCAGCTCCCGAGGGCTGAGGGGGCGGGGGTGAGACAACAAAGCGCCGCTTCCTCACCTGTGACGAGCGTGAGGAGGAGAAGTATGAGGAACCGGGGTGCTCCTTACTGGGCGCCTGGAGGAGGCCGAATGTCCTCCGAATGAGTGATGTGTAAGCTACAGCCAGAGGACTGTTGGTGTCAAGCCAGCAGGGCTTGGGGGCTGGGGCTTAGGGGGGTGCTGGGCAGTGGTGGGAAGGGGAGAACTGTGTCTCAGGTCGGGGGTGGGGTGGGCACAGCCTGTGCAGAGGCCTGGCAGCAACCCCATGCTCCCTGTCACCCCACTGAGACTCGCAGCACCCCCAGAGGAGGAAAGTGAGGCTCAAGGGGCTTATGGAAGGCCCCCGGTCCCACCAATGCATCCTGACCACGCGGGGTTCTCCTGGGGGCTCCACCTGAGTCATCTCCCCTCCGGGAGACCAGTCCCATCCCCTTTGGAAAACGTGCCCAGCGTCCCAGGGTTCATGAGGTTTCCGGGGTGGGGGTGGGGGAAGGGGTGGATGAGGGACAGGTGTCACGAAGGAGAGAGCGTGCGAATGGGAAGCGGGAGACGCCGCTGACGCCGAGGCTCCCGGGAAGGTGATTCCAGGATTCACACGGCGGTCTGGGCCGGTTCTCGCTGGACGCGGTCCCATCTGATCGCCGGCGTGAGTCACAGAGCGGGCGCCGCAGCCAAACGTGCCTGAGTGACTGAGCCACACACACACATTCGGAAGCAGCGCCGCACTGTGCCTCCTGCCGTTTGAGGTTAGCGAATCCGGTGCTGTTCCCCGTTGTGGATACTGAGCTCGAGGGTCATGAAACACCAGTGTGGCCCTGACTGGTGTGGCTCAGTGGATAGAGCGTCGGCCTGCGGACTGAAAGGTCCCAGGTTCGATTCCGGTCAAGGGCATGTAAAGTGGGTGCGGGCACATCCCCAGTAGGGGGCATGCAGGAGGCGGATGATCGATGTTTCTCTCTCATCAATGTTTCTAGCTCTCTATCCCTCTCCCTTCCTCTCTGTTAAAAAAATCAATAAAATATAATTAAAAACAAAAACAAAAAAACACCAGTGTGATGGGGCGCCGGGGAGCAGGCAGACGGCGGCCCCGCAGCTCCTGATGGAGGCCCGAGCCAGGGGAGAGGGCTCCCCGGGACTGGCTCCACGCTGGTGGGAAGCCCAGGAAGTTGTCCCCCGTCCCGGTGTGAACCCCGGCTTGACCTCCTGGGCGGAGAAGGTGATGTTTTTGGAGGAACCCCTACATGGCCTTCTCCCTGCGCTCCCACAGGGGCAGGAGCACTGTGATCGGGGCCTCCGAGTGGTAGCGAGGCCCAGGCACTCCCGGGCCTCAGGTAAATGCCCTGCCCGCTGAGCGCTGGGTACCGAGGCATGAGCTGCAGAGGCACCGGTGCGATTCCCCTTTCACCCGGTGAATCCGGGTCGGGTGAATCCGGGCTGCCTGGCTGCAGGGCAGTGACCTCGGGGGAGAGGCTCAGCAGGGAGGCCAGCTGCAGAGTGCGCTCTCCCCCGTGCTCCTTCTCCCCCAGAGCGGAGGCGGGGGAGGGCCTGGAGATGGCGGAAAATCACTTCCACAAGAGTATGTGCTGGCTGATCTCACTGCCATGGACCGCTAGAGTGGGAACGCTGTCTATCGCAGACACAGAAACAGTGGCTGCTGGGGGTGGGGGTGGGGGTGGGGGCCGAGGTGAGAGAGTGAGAAACGGTGCGCACAGGAATTCACTTGCAGGGGGCATGAAGGGACTTTCTAGGGTGATGGGAACGTTCTGCACCTTGTCAGGGCTTCGTTATTTGTGCATTTCATCACATATCAGTTTTACATCCAGAGGACAGAAATTGCCCTGGCCGCTGTGACTCTGTTGGATGCGTGTTGTCCTGTGCCCCGGAAGGCTGCCGGTTCGATTCCCAGTCAAGGCTGCAGGCTGGATCCCTAGTCGGGTGTGTATGGGAGGTACCTGGTCGATGTTTCTCTCTCACATCACTGTTTCTCTCTTTCTCCTGCTCCCTTTCACTCTCTCTAAAATCAATAAAAACATGTTTTTAAAAAGAGAACAAAAATTGTGAACATTTAAATACTAAACTCTTCAATGACAAGCATGATGAAATATTTAGGGGAAGTATACCGAGGTCTGCAATGTAAACACCCAATAAAATAGACACGTTCGTGGCTGGAGGGAGGGCTTTATAGGAAAGAAAAGCAGGTGCCACCAAACATTCATGGTGGAATCTGGGGAGCAGATTTGTGGGAGCACACTGCAAAATTCTCTCAACTTGGCTGAACACTGAACATTTCTCGAATAAATGTTGAAAGACGCACTTGCTGGACACAAGCATAATGGGTCATGAAAGGATACCGTGCCTGACCAAAGAACCCCTGGCGTGTGAGTATTTGTAGCTACAGAACAAAAGCGACACGCTCAAGTGGTGACATTCGCCATCAGCACAGGGGTCGGGATGTGGGGCATGTCGGGGTCTGAATCGCCGGGAAGTTTCTGTGCCTTCACCTGGGTGCTGATGGGGGTGCCCCGTTGGGAAAGATTCATGATTGGTACACTGTTCTATAATGTGGATTGCTCTTTTCTGTATGCACAGGGCTGGGCAAAAGGAGGTTGGCCGTTGTGTATTTGGAAAAAGACATGCGGAGTATGATTATTACAACCGGATAGCTTTATTACTTCTCCAGAATGTCACAGTGGCACAGTGCGCTTAGGTACAGTCTCATAAGTGCTCAAATCGCCAGCCTTCTTATGTACACACCAGAGGCGTGGGCACGAATATTTGTGCACTCGGGGTGGAGGGGGTCGTCCCTCAGCCCGGCCTGCATCTGCTCGCAGACCAGGAGCCCCCAGGGGATGTCCGACTGATGGTTTAGCCGCAGTCTGGCCTCCCTCTGCAGGAGGCGACCCGAGGGCCAATCGGGGGATGGCACTGGCTGGCGAGTGGCCAGCCTAGTCCCCTATCACCCTGCCCCCAATTGCCCCTCTGCCACCACCTAATTGCTGGCCCCTCCCTCGACCCCTGGCACCTGGCTTGGCTGGCCTGCCACTGCCCGCTCTTCAGCCCTGCCCCCGCTAACAGGTTGCCCTGCCCTTTGGTCAGTTTGCATAGCAGGCTTTTATTATATAGGATAGGATTGTTGCAGTCTACTTGCTAGCCTCCAGGGCTCTTTGGCACACGGTTCTTTATTTGTCACCAATTTCCTGACCACTGGAAACCTACTTTTGCCCACCCCTGCATACATAAAAAATTTCTATTTCATTTTCAATTTAATTATCAAGAATGAAATTGGATTAAAATTCAATTTACGTCAATATATTTAATTGCATAAATCAAAGCAATCACATTTAGTTAAGGTAAATAAGAATTTTAATTCAATTTATAATCTAATAAAATGGATTTTTAAAAGATATGCAATGTCACCGAAACCGGTTTGGCTCAGTGGATAGAGTGTCGGCCTGCGGACTGAGAGGTCCCAAGTTCAATTCCGGTCAAGGGCTTGTACCTTGGTTGCGGGCACATCTCCAGTGGGGGGTGTGCAGGAGGCGGCTGATCAATGTTTCTCTGTCATCGATGTTTCTAGCTGTCTAGCCCTCTCCCTTCCTCTTTGTAAAGAATCAATGAAATAAAATAAAAATAAAAAAATAAAAAGATGTGCAATGTTTCCATGACCACACGATAATAACTCGCCATTTACCCTGCTTCCTCCGCCCTTTGTTTTACCCTCTTCCCAGGGCCCTCTGTCCCCTCCCCAACCACTCCGGCCACCGCTGTGGTTCCTGCGCCAGAGACAGCCCGCAGCCCCCGGCTCGGCCCACCGCCCTCCAGTTATTAAGTCGACGACTGCCCTTCGGTGAGTTACTCGCCACCCAGGAGCGTCCCCTGCCACGGCCACCACACAAAGGAAGCTCTGTGCAGGCGCCAAGCCGGTGTGTGCCCAGGGTGCCGGCAAGACCAAGGGCTTCCTCCGGGCCTCGGGCCAGGGCCCAGCCCTGAAGGTGGGCCTCCGCTTTCCAAAGGCGTCTGCCAAGCACCGGCTCACCGAGATGTGCCCGTTCCTGAGCGGCAAGCCAGCTCCTCCGCCACGCCCACTCGGCCAGGGCCTGGGCTGGCTTCCCGGGGCAGGCGGTCATTCTGCTGTGAGTGTGTGGCCGCTATGGAGCGGGTGGTCTACCAGCCAAGGGCCCTCAGAGGGAGAAGCAGCCCAACCTTGCCCCAGAGGGGCGGGTGCTTAGGACCCAGCGGGCACTCGGTAAACACACATCAGAGAGTGCAGTAGCCGAGGGCCTCATTGCAAGGCGGTGTGTCAAAGCATTGCTCGCATTGTTACCTTTGGGGCTATTATTATCCCGTTTCTCAGATGAAGAAACTGAGGCCTGAGAGGTGAAGTAACATGCCCTAGAATCCCGGTGGAGTGACTCTGGAAAGTCCCTACTATTGCCTGCCTGGTCATGCTAGCACCATCAACAAAGATGACAATAGTCCTTAACATTGGTTAAGTACCGACGGTGTACCAGGTACCATGCTAAGCATTGTACATGTGTACATTATTGTATCAGATCACTATAGCGACCCTATGAAGTAGGCATTATGATTGTTTTCCATTTTACAGCAGAGGAAGCTTAATTAATTAATTAGCTAATTAATTAATTACTGAGTGAATGGCTTCTGGCTTTGGATTCCAGAGAAGAACTAATTTTCATCAAGTGCCTTCTCCATGGAGCCGAGCATTAGGACAGCGAGGATCTCATGTAATCTTCAGTAAGAGTTCTCCCATTTCCTAAGTGGGGAAACTGAGGCTCAGAGCCGTTAAGGAACCTGTTATATGGCTGAGAGTGCTAGAGCTGGGGTTCAAGCTTGTCCCCCAAACCCACACTCCTATCCTTCACCCCACTGTACCTGCCACCTGCAGCCAAGCTCAAGCAAAGAGCAGTACCCTGTGGACTACACCCGGATGGACTGATCGCAGCAGCCAAGCAGGAGAAGGTCTGAGGGGGCAAAAAGAGAAAAATCCAGGTGAGTCACAAAGGTGGTGTAACTGCCCCACAGGCCCTTCATGCTTTGGGGACAGAATTGTTTACGGGTGAAGAGCACAGGACGCCAGAGCCAGCCCACCTGGTTCCAGTTCCAGCTTACCACTTACCAGCCATACGACCTTGATCTTACCACTTACTGGCTGTACGACCTTGAGTTTACCACTTACTAACCATACGACCTTGAACTTACCATTTACCAGCTGTATGACCTTGAGCTTACCACTTACTGGCTGCACGACCTTAAGCTGACCATTTACTATCTGCACCAGCGTAAGTACGGTGCTGAGCTTTTCGGTAAAATGGGTGGAGGCAGCAGTCTAACAGTATCCATCTCACGCGGGGACCAGGACGGTGGCAGCAGTTAATGCAGGTGGACACAGCCCGCCACGTTCTCAGCATTGTCGGAGTGCCAATACGTTAGGCAATACACCCAAGGGACTTTAATTTTGCTTCATGCAGAAATGTCTTTGCTGGGTTACGATCTGAGGTGGCACTCGGCTTTTACGCAGGGTGGGTGTGACAAACAGCCACGAGGAATGTGTCACTGACATGGGCAACTCGGAGGATGTCACTCACCCAGTTGCACAATGGCCTTATCTCCAGGTTCCCAGGTTCCGTCCCTCCCAGAGCAGAACCTCAGGAGAGAATGTGTCTCGCAGGACCAGCATGCATGCTGTCTTGGGGGTGCTGAACACCCCCTTGGTGGTCATAGATTTGAAATGAAATGAAATGAAATGAAATAAAATGAAATGAAATGAAATGTGATGTTCATTGGCCTAAGCCCAGGTAGTAGGGATAACAAACCTTTTCCTCTCTGTGTTGTTTCCTTTGTTAAAGAAAAGGTTTTTTCCTGGCCAGCTGGCTCAGTTGGTTGGAGTGTTGTCTTGTACATCAAAAGGTTGCAGGTTCGAGTCTCTCTCTCTCTTCTGTCTCTCTGTCTTTTGCTGTCTCTAAAATCAACATATCCTCAGGTGAAGATTAAAAACAGGTTTATAACAAGGTTGTTTTCAAAATAGAAATTGTTTTATAAATTATTTCTGAATTTAAAATAAGTGCATCTTGACCACAAACAAAGAATTCAACTTGTTGATGTATCCCCTTGTAGACTCTGATATATACCTGGTACATTTGGGTATGTAGTGTGGTGTGTGTGTGTGTTTATGTTTTTGGAAACAAAATTTTAGAAAAAGAAGAACAAATGACATGCTCTGTAGAAAAATACTCCTCTGTAGACATTAACAATAACAATAGTATTAATAACTTCATTCATTCAGCAAAATATGATATCCATAAATATTTTCTAGGCATTGAGAATATAGAAATGAACAAAATAGAAAAAGTCTCCCCCTCATTGGAGTTCTCTGGCCATAAACCACTAAAAATAAAATGAATTAAAGTGTTCATTTTAATTGGTGTTGGGAAGAAAGCAATGCACTGGCCTGGTCAGTTTGCTCAGTGGATAGACCATTGGCCTGTGGACCGAAGGGTCCGAGGTTGGCTGCTGAACAAGGGCATGTAGCTCAGTTGCAGGATCCTCCCTGGCCTGGATCCTGGTCAGGGCACATGCAGGAGGCAACCAATAGATGTGTCTCTCTCACATCGATACTTCTGTCTTTCCTTTCCTCTTCCACTTTCTCTAAAAATCAATGGAAAAAATATCCTCTGGTGAGAATTTAAAAAAAGAGAGAGAAAAAGAGAGGAAGGAAGGAAGGAAGGAAGGAAGGAAGAAAGGACGGGAGGGAGGAACTATGTTGAGGGCAACATTTGAAAGGGCTGATCATAAAAGCCTTCTCTGAGGAGGTGACATTTGCGCTAAGGTCAGTCTTGGACTGGATCCAGGTAGCGGCCACAGCAAGTGCAAAGGGCCTGCGGCGAGGACAAGTTCGGTCTGTTTTAGGAACAGCAGGAAGGCGAGTGTGGCTGGAGCTGAGTGAGAGACCCAACCACAGCTAGACAGGCAGGAGCCAGATCTTGCAAATCACGGGAAAGGTTTGGGTTTTGTTGTAAGTGGCATGAGCTGCTTTCGCCGTTTGAAAAATAAGATCACTGTGGTTGCTTGTGGGGACTAGACACCAATGGCCAAAATCCAGGTGACACACACAGGAGTGGGAGCAGCAGACATGGCGAGTACGGGATGGATTTAGGCTTCATTTTGAAGTAAAGCAACAGGTGTAAGGAATCGGGAGTTCTAGGTTAGCCCAGAGGCTGTGGCTGAGCCTCACGAGTGCAAAGAACGGGGCCGAGCCCCTTGGCACACGGTAACTGGACAGCTCCCCAAAGCAGGTCGCGGCGGACTGCGTGTGAGCTGCGGAGGAGCCTGCTGGGAACACCGGGATTGGTATTTGCATCTTTATTCCTGGGGTCTCATTCCGGGCCCGGACTGGGGACTCCAGCACACAGAGCGGGAACATGAGGCTCTGACGTAGAAGCCACTCACAAAGGCTCACAGGCCCCCCGACTTCACACCTGACGCTGAAGGGCTGCAGTCAAAAATACTGGCGATAAGTAGGGCGCCGCGCGTGCGCCTGCTGTTCATCGCTGCTTGGAACTCTGCTTTATGGATCGCTTGGCACCAAACCCAGTCTTTCCCTTTTTTTATCTTTATTTTCACCACACCAGGGCGTGACAGGGACTCAGGTTTGAAACCACGTGCTTCACATCCTTTCTAGATGCAGCCAGAGTGAAGGGCCCCCGCAGGAGCAGATAATACCTTCCGTGAGAATTGATAACACGAGTGATTGCATCTCTCATGTGTTGAGCACTTACCGTGGGCCAGGCCCTGTGCCAAGCGCTTTGAGGGCACCATGTCCTTTATCCCTCCCAAGTGAGTGTGGGCTGGAGACAGTCACATGGCCCTGGTCCCCTCCCTTCCTCCCGGGTTATCTCTCTGGGGAGGCAGAGATGCTATCAGCTCGGCCCGGTGATTAAGCATCTCGGGCCTTTGCTACTATTTCAATAATGAGGCAGTAGCTTCTGACCCACTTCCTGGGCCAACGCCAGCCTCGGGACCTCGCCCTCTCTGGGGGTTTGGTGGTTCCCGTGGCAAAATCTGACCTGTGGCCTCTCTCCTTGTGGTCAAGAATCGGGGTGGGGCGGTGTGTGCTGGTGGAGGGAAAGCAGGTAGAGAGAGCCCCTGTGTGAATCAGGCCCTGGCCCCAGGCTTAATGAGTGCCCGGGACATCAGCCCCAAGGTGGTGGCATCCAAGAAGCTGGCACAGCTGCTGTGGCTGGAGTCTGGCCACTGTTGCGTCCACCATGATGACACTTGGAGGGAGGCTTGGTGGTCACACGGGTGTGTTTTCTTCCCCAGTTGTCTCCCATAGTCCATTCCACTCCCAGCCCGGTCCTAGACTGTCCATGGGGAAGGGAGGAGGGGGAGCTGTTAAAGAGGAATTGTGGGCATGCAAGGACTTCATCTGGGGACTTTTCTGTTCATCCACTCTGGTTCATCTGCCCATCCATCCATCCATTCGTTCATCCCTCCACTCATTAACCCATTTATTCACCCATCTATCCATCTACCTGCTCATTCAAGGCACACCTGTAGACATTTGGGAGTATTCGAGAGAGGAAGAAAATGAAGGCGCAGACCCTGCTCCCAAAGATCTTACCATCTAACCAGGGCGCAGAAGTAGACTGACCACTGAGAACACCCACTTTGAGAGCACTTCCAGGGGACCCGCTAAACTGTGCTCAACAACTCTGCTCGGATTTCTCAGAACCAGTTTGGTCTCCAAAGGCACACCGCCTGGGCTCAGGCCCCCTCTGCCACTGGCTCTCTGCATGGCCTTGGGTAAGTCCCTGCACTCCTCTGAGCCTCTAGTCCCTGCACTGTAAGATGGAGATCATTATAACGCCCGCTTTACCCGGTCGGTGTGAGGACTAAAGGAAATGTGTGCATACAGCAGGATGCTGGCACATAGTAGATGTGTGATCATTGGTTATTTCATTTCCCTTTCCTTCTTTGAGTCCTTGGAGGTACAGGGGTGAATAACATATAGTTCCCGTCACAAAGGGACTTAGAGCACAGCAGTGCAGATGGACATGTCTTTAGCCCTTACTGTTTGGTAGCCACTGTGAAAGGCTTTCTGTTTACTTGCACGTTTAGTTTGAACAACATTGTGCGGGAAGGGTTATGATCCCCACTTCACAGGTGAGAAAACCGAGGCTCAGAGAGTGCAGTGACTTGCGGAGGTTTTACAGCAAAGCTGGGGTTTGAGCCCTGGTTTGTTTTACTTCGGAGCCCACACTCAAACTCCAGGTGGTAGTGTCTCTACAGAGCTCTCCATCAAAGAAGGGAGTCGGTACCCTTCTAAAGGCTCAAACATCTTATTCTGGAAACAGAGAGAATGGATCTCTTCAGCTCTCTTGGACAGAGTGATATTTGAGCTCCATCTTGAAGGAAGCAAATATAAATGGAATGTCTTCACAAGGGACCTATAGGTGGTCACCGTGGGCTGGACAATGGCTCCCAATGTGTCCAGAACTTGACAGACAGACAGCACAGCGTGGGTGAAAGCATGAAGTCAGAGAGACGACAGTGTTTGGAAAGCAAGCTGAGAATCACACCATTTCTAAAACGTGAGGGTTATTTTACTCCAAACCCATCATCTCACAGGCAACACACCGAGGCCACGCCGAAACCGGTTTGGCTCAGTAGATAGAGCGTCCGTCTGTGGTTTGATTCTGGTTAAGGGCATGTACCTTGGTTGTGGGCACATCCCCAGTGGGGGGCATGCAAGAGGCAGCTGAACTATGTCACTCTCCCATTGATGTTTCTAACTCTCTGTTCCTCTCCCTTCCTCTCTGTAAAAAATCAATAAAAAATATTTTTAATAATAAAAAAAAAAAACCTGAGGCCACGAGAGGAGCAGCGTCTAGCCACACAGTACAGAGCGCAACACCGGGTCGGCCTAGCCTCGCTGGGGCATTGTGGGACCGTAAGGCTGTGGAGCAGGGCGGTGGTCGGGATGTGGAAGGCCTTCTGGTGGGAGGAGTTTGGATGCTGCCCAGGAAGAAGTGGATACTCTATCCACTAAGCCAAACGAATCAGGGCAAAACAAGGCTCTATTCTTTTTTCTTTTTTTCTAAATATATTTTATTGCTTTTTTACAGAGAGGAAGGGAGAGGGATAGAGAGTTAGAAACATTGATGAGAGAGAAACGTGGATCAGCTGCCTCCTGCACACCCCCTGCTGGGGATGTGCCCACAGCCAAGGTACATGCCCTTGACAGGAATCAAACCTGGGACCTTTCAGTCCGCAGGCCAATGCTCTATCCACTGAGCCAAACCAGTTAGGGCAAAACAAAGTTCTATTCTGAACAAGGAAAGCACTTGAATTTGTGGTGAAGACATAATAACTAGCTCTTTTTCAAAAGTGTTTGTTTGGTACGAAGTCGTGTTCAAAACCCTTGTTTCAAACGATCTGGTTCAATCCTATTCCCCGAGGGGGGTGGGAACCACCATCCCGTCTGCCAGCTGAGAGACCAGAGATCCAGCAAGTGAAAGGCCTTTAGTCCCGTGAAGCCAGTGCAGGAGCTGGGGGTGGAACCCAAGCCCACTCGTCACCAGACCGCGATGCTGTCTCCAGGGGACGCTGGGCCTGCTGGGGCACAGGCGAGGCCAGAGGAAGTCTGGGAGTTCTAGAACCGGCAGGTCTCTGCCGAGTCCGCTCCACGTGCATTTCTTTGCACAATTTCAATGAGCCTAGTATTATTGCACTATACAGGGGAGACCCACGCTCCCTGGCAGGATAGGGGGCGCGGGGGAGACACAGCAATACATTAGAAATCCAGCCAAATGACTGAAAACATAACCAGATTATGAGAGGCTGGCTGTGCTACATGAAGTGGGAAGGGAGGGAAAGAAGAGACGAGGGCTAGCAGGGTGCACCATAGACAGGAAGTAGAACCTTAACTGGGCCACTCTAAGGTTGCAAAGGGCTAGGGAATGGAGTTACATGATGTATCAAAAGCCCAGTCCTACCCTGGGCGTCGTCCCATGCACCAGGGGTTGCTAGTTCGATTCCAGCTCCGGCCACCAGAGTTTCGGACTCTAATCCTGTGCAGGGGGCAGCTGATCGATGTCCCACGCTCACGTCAACGTTTCTCTCTCTGTGTGTCCCTCTCCCTTCCCCTCTCTCTCTAAAAATCAATAAAACTATTTTTTAAAAAAGCTCAGTCCTGGGAGATCTGCGCAACTCCATAAGAAAAACGCTAAAGACTCTGAGAGCTCCAGGGATGAAGGAAAGGAAATGGTTAGAAGGCAGGAATGAACCCCGGGAAAGACGCTCTTTCTCCTTAGCTATCCAAGGAATGAACACGAAAATCAGATGCAAATGTTCGCCTCCCAAATCGGCCCCGATTTGAGAAAATGACAACACCCAGGGCTGCCGAGGGTGTGGCGAAACAGGCTCTCTCATTCAGGGCTGGTGGGAGTGGAGATCGGTACAACCCTTTGGAAACCACTTGGCAACGTACATCAAAAGCCTTGCCGTGTTCTCATCCTTTGATCCCGGGCCTTCTCATTAGCCCAGGGAATCTCCATAGAGACCGTTTTTCATGTATAAGATGCTCCACGGCATCTTTGCTTATTCAATAATGTAACAACCTAAATAGGCAGAGGGGGATGTTAAGTAACTGATGGTATCTCTGCCTGGTAAACAGTATGTAGCCTTAAAAAATAATGGTAGCCCGGCCAGAGTGGCTCAGTTGGTTGAGCATCATCCCATGCACCAAAAGGTCGCTGGTTCGATTCCCGATCAGGGCACATGCCTAAGTTTCGGGTTTGATCCCAAGTTAGGGAGCAGACAGAAGGCAGCCGGCTGAGATCTCTCTCTCTCTCTCTCTCTCTCTCTGCATGTTCTTGGGTGAGAAAAAGGCCAGGTTCTCTGGCCTGACTCCTCACTGTGAACCCAAAGCATTAATAATAATAATGATGATGATAGTAATAAAGAATTTGGACTTACTTTAATATTTTACATTGTTAAGTGAATAGGCCCTATACAAAATTACATTTATGGTTGAGCAGTCTTATAAAAAAAAAAGCAAATATTTTTTATTGTGCCTGAAAACGCATAACATAGATGCACCCTCTGTTGAGGGTACAGTGCAGAGTGGTTAACCCTGTGAGCATTATTGTACAACAGGTCTCTGGAATCTTCTCATCTTGCACAACTGAAACTCGGCAACTCATTGGACAACTCCCCATTTCTCCCTCCTGCCAGCCCCTGGCAACCACCGTCTGCTTTCTGTGTCTACGAGTTTGATTACTTTAGATTGCTCGTATGAGTGGAATCATGCAATATCTGTCATTTTGTGCTTGGCTTGTTTCACTTGGAGTAATGTCACAGCAATTTTTAAACTACACTGATTCAGATGAAGTAGGCCAAGTGAGGTCGCTGAATTTGAGTGGGAGGTCTACAGATGGCTTTAAACATTCTTTCTGCATTTCCCTTTTCCCAGATTGTTTAGGTGTATATTACCTTTTGAATAATAAAAGAGAAGGCTTGTTTCTTCTTAAGGGGGAAAGAAAAGACAAAAAAAAAGTGGGCACAGGAGGCCTGGAAATGCACACCTTCTCGAATTTGTCACAGCCCACAGAGGTGACAGCCTGGGACAAAGGAGAGCCTGGGCTTCAGGAAGACGTCACTATAAGGCCAGCGCATCCTGCCTTCCATCTGACACCTTGTCCCCCAGACGGCAGGCGTCTCTGTTAGGCCTGAGAGCCAGGGGGGTGGAGGCTGCCCTGTTCTCTTCTCCAAGAGCCAACCCTGACGTGGCCGGTTTGGCTCAATGGATAGCGTGTCAGCCTGTGGACCAAAGGGTCCCGGGTTCGATTCCAGTCAAAGGCATGTACCTCAGTTGCAGGCTCCTCCCCAGCTCTGGGCCCTGGTTGGGGCTCAGGCAGGAGGCAGTCCATCGATGTGTTTCTCTCACTTTGCTGTTTCTCTCTGACTTCCCCTCTCTCTTCTACTCTCCCTAAAAAATCAATGGGAAACTATCCTTGGGTGAGGAATGACAACAACAAAAAGAGGCTCTTGCTGGGTATGGATTCGAGACAGGGCCACTGGGCGCTCATTTCCCAAGAATCCGTGAGTCATGCCTGCCTCTTCCGGGGAATGTTAAGTAGCTGTCTGCTCGTGGCTCTCTCTAAAAACCCACCCGGCCAGACAGCCCTTGGAGACTAAAAGAAGCAGAGTTCCACCCACTGCGTGCAGAGTTAAACGGAGGGACTGACACAGATTGAAAAAGAACCTCAGTGCGCGTGAGGTAGGAGGAGGGGACAGAAATACATCCACCCAGTGCTACTCCTGGGTCCACGGCTACTTCCGAAGCTCCTTGCGGGCCCAGACCTTTTTCTGGCCGGCACCTCCGCCCTCCAGCCCTGATTACAGGGCTGCCTGCCATGTAGAGTCATAAATATTCAGTCCTTGGATGGACCAAGAGCATCCTACCATTTGAGCAAACAGTTTGAGGCGTGGTGCCTTCATCTTGAGAAATCACCGAGAGACTGGAAAGTTACAGCAACAGGCAGAGCACTGGCAGGGAGGGGACCTTGGGCGGGGGTTGGGGGTGGGGTGGGGGGGTGGCCGGAAGGATGCAGGGCTGGTCCCTGGGGCTGCCAATTCCTTCCAGCCCACCCTGCTCCCACAATGCTGCTCCGAGCACCGGCTACTCCCCAGCTTGATACTCGTTCTAATCCCTGAGATGCAAGGTAAGAACTCAGGGAAGCTAAGGACACAGTCCGAATCCCTTCTCCAATCCCATTCAGGTCGGCTGGACTCTATAATAAGCACCTATGATTACTGTCCCTGAACCAGAGCCAGGAGAACTGAGTGACCTTGGGTAAGTCACACGTCCCATGGGCAACAGCCTATACCATCATTACGTAAGACCATACCTGATTTTTTAAAAATATATTTTATTGATTTTATACAGAGAGGAGGGAAGAGGGATAGAGAGTTAGAAACATCGATGAGAGAGACATCGATCAGCCGCCTCCTGCACGCCCCCTACTGGGGATACGCCCGCAACCAAGGTACATGCCCTTGACCAGAATCGAACCTGGGACCCTTCAGTCCGCAGGCCGATGCTCTATCCACTGAGCCAAATCGGTTTCAGCCATACCTGATTTTTTAATGCTCAGTTTTTTAGTGCTTCCAGATGTGGCCTACACCCTTTAATTCCCACCACCGCCTGTGGTGAAGGGACCATTGTTACCCCTCTTTCCAAAGGAAGGCCAGGTGCGGAGAGACTTAGGAAATTTCCCCAAGTCATAGAACTAGGAAGTGGTGGAGCTGGGAGCTGAGCCACGCCTGATGACCCGACCACCTGGCTTCTGTCCCCAGGCCAGGCTGCCCCCGTCCATACCTACTGGCAAAGGCTCGAGAATGGGCTCATGTATGTGAAAGCATGTTGTGAACTCCAACGCAGAGCATGATCGCGAGGCTGGCTATGGAGCCAGTCACCAGACCAGGAAGGGGAAGGAAGTGGAAAATGCCAGGACCACCCACCACGCCTGCCTCTGTTCCGGTAACCCCCTCAGTCCCGGGCCCTGGGGCAGCCCGTCCCTCCCATGGTGGGCAGGAAGGAATTTTCCTGCTGGGACCCAGAGCGGTTTCACAACAAGGGCTGTGTCCCGGGCCTTCTTGGCATCACCCAATCAGCAGACAAGGTGCCTACTATGGGCTCAGCACCGCCATGCCCTCCGCCCCCTCAGGGGGCCATGCCAGGCGAGCAGAGGCGGGGTGGCCCCGTGAGAGCACCTGCCTCCAGAGCCCTCATGGCAGAGTTTGGCCAGAAAAAGGCCCCGGTCCGACGCCAGGGGAGTGAAGGAAGCACCGGTGACTAATGCCATGCCACACGGGCTGCTCGCTGACTCAGCTGCACAAATCATCCCCATCACTATGGTTACCAGCGACTTTTCAGGGACCCGGTAGCTCCGTGGTGGCCACATGGGCTCCAGGGTTCGTCAGACCCGGGTTAGAACCTGGCGCTGCTTCTTCTTCCTCCTCCTTGGATGACTGATTGGAATCATGTCAACGTTCTGAGTCTCTGTCTCCACATCTGCAAAATGGAGTTCAGGGGACCCACTCACAGGATCTCAGTGAGGAGAGGGGAGATGATGCACGGGGGGAAGGTACAGTGCCTGGCAGGTAGTTGGTGCTCATCAGCGTGCCTGTGGCCAGTGCTGTTGTTGGGGCGGTAAAGAGGATGAATGGCGGAAAGCCTTGTCCTCCAGGATCTGTAACAGAGGCAGCAGCTGACAGAGCTACACTGTAAGGAGGACCACAGTTAATACATAGTCATTTCATTTCATCCTTATCCAAAATCAGGCAAAAAAAACAGTTACAGAACCACAAGTTAGCTTATTAAAAAAAAAGAATATGTGTGTGTGAGAGAGAGAGGAAGAGAGAAAGAGGAGCAGAGGGAGGGGGTGGTTGAAAAAGGGAGAGATTGAGTAATTTATTTAGAGAAAAAGGCTTGAATCTGGAGTCAGAAGACCTAGGAATGAGTCTCCCTTTTGGGTGGATCAATTTCTCTGGTATTAACAAACAAACAATTTGGAAACTAATGTGCTGTGTGCTTGTCAGGTTGATGATAATTGTTATATACGGTAGAAGAAACTGAAACCAGACATAGTCCTATAGTTAGTACAGTACAGAGCCCAGATTTAAAACTCGGTCTGACTTTTTGGGGGTCTTTTTTTTTCACATAAGACTTGTGTATATTTAAGGTGTACAACATGATTTTTTAAATAGACATAGTGAACTGCTAGTCAGGGTGCCCCAAGCTAATTAACATATAGGCATCTCCTCACGTGGTTGCCATGTTTGTGTGTGTGGCAGAGCACCTGAGAGCTCTCTCAGCAAAGGGCCAGGCCACAGCCACGTGCTGTTACCCATAGACAGCTCCCAGCACACTGGGTTTCCAGACCTTATTCGTCCTCCCTCGCTGTAACTTAGCACCTTGGACCAACCTTTCCCCATGTCCCCATCTTCCGCCCCTGGAAGCCACCTTTCTACCCTCTGCTTCTAGGAGTTTGGCTGTTTTAGATTTACATAGAAGTGAGGTCATACAGGATTTTTCTTTATGTATCTGCCTTGTTTCACTTAGCATAATGTCTTCCAGGTTTATCCGTGTGGTCATAAATGGCAGAATGTTTTTCTTTTTTAAGGCTAATTAATATTCCATTATATAAAAATTAACTATAATGGAGTTAATATTTCATTTATATACGCCATTCCATTATATATATCTGAACAATTTCTTCATCCATTACCTGCTGACCCATACTTAAGTTGTTTTCCTATCGTGGCTCTTGTGAAAAATGCTGCATTGAACTTGAGAATACAGATTTCTCTTCAAGGTACTGCTGTCATTTTCTGTGGGTATATACCCAGAAGAGGGATTGCTGGATCATATGGTGGTTCTATTTTTAAGTTTTATTTTTTTAAATGTTTTTATTGATTTCAGAGAGGAGAGGGAAAGAGTGATAGAAATATCAATGATGAGAGAGAATCGTTGATTGGCTGCCTGCTATACACCCCACACTGGGGATCAAGCCCGAAACCAAGCATATTCCCTGACCTGGAACCCAACCGTGGGCTCCTGGTTCACAGGTCAACGCTGAACCACTGAGCCACGCCAGCCGGCATCTATTTTTAATTTTTAAAGGAATTTCTATACTTTTTCCATCATGGCCATCCCAATTTACCTTCCCATCAGTTGTATCCGAGGTTATTACATCCTTTTGCCAAAACTTTTTTCTTCTGTCTTCTTGACAACAGCCATCCTGACAGGGGTGAGGGGGATTTGCCGTTTTGATTAGCATCCCTCTGATGATTACAGGAACGCTGGGCACCTGTGCCCCAGGGCACAATTCACAAGAAAAAGGCGTAAAACCTGCACAGTCACACCGCCTGAGATGACCCTTCCTCCCTTTCTTCGTTTCTCCATTTCCACTCTCCGGCGGACCTGGGTTAGTTTGGCAATAATAAAATGTGGTTAGGAGTGCTTTTATTATTATAAAGATAAATGTGTGTAGAGATAAGTAGACCGGAAGGAACCACATCCAAAAAGCAAGCCGTTTAGGCAGGGGTGATGGGGTGGGGGGGTGACACACTTTCTTCTCTGGGTTTATCGGGAGCTCCTACATCGTCTTCATTCCTTTTGGAAAAGAGACAGCGTTTTAAAGCACTAAGAAATCACTTCCCCCTGTTGATCAGTTTTAAGATTTTTTTTATTCAACCCCCACTGACCCCTACCCCACAGCCCCTCTCTCCCCAAGAGGCCCCACATTCATTGCCTTGTTTCGGGGGAAGGAGGAACCGAGACGGGGGGCTTGCCCAGGCGTGCTGGGCTGAGTTTCTTTGGGGGCCCAGCCTCTGAGTCACCTGGGAAAACCTTAAACACACACTCCGGACACTTCCTCTCCCGTGGCTGCACTCTCTCGGGGAGAGGAAGGGTTGAAAGAGCCATTCCAGAGGTAGGCTCAGCCGGCCCTGAGGGAGGGAGGAGGGGGAGGGGATGCCCCAGACTCCGGAGCTTTGCTAGCCCAGGAGAAGCCGGGCGCAGAGGGAAGGGTGGGCTCTGACCTCAGGCTGCCTGACCTCCACTTCCAGACCCACTGTCCACCCCAGGCTGCTTCCTCGGCCTCGCCAAGGCTCAGTTTCCGCATCTGCAAACCGGCACAGGGATGACACCAAGCAGGAGGCTACGTGCTAACAGAGACGTGTTAATACAACGTCACACAGAACGTGAACGAGTGCATGTTCCCCCTCGCTGAGAGAGAAACGTATCAAAACCCACGTCACTCGTCGCAGGCCGGGCAAGCGAATTGCAACGTCTTCATGCCACAGCCACACGGTCGTAGCCCTGTGTCAGGCTGGGCCTTGTACCAGTGAGCTTGGAATCATGTATGGCAGTGGTTCTCAATCTGTGGTTCTCAACACTAGCAGGGTTGCCTAAGATCATGGGAAAACACAGATATTTACATTATGATTCATTAACAGTAGCAAATTACAGTTATGAAGTAGCAACGAAAATAATTTTGTGGTTGGGGGTCACCACAACATGAGAAACTGTATTAAAGGGTCATGGCATTAGGAAGGTTGAGAACCACTGATGTATGGTCTGCAATGAAAGGAGTCTCCCGTGAAACCATTGCATCCCGAATCTCACAGGATCCGAAAATTCCAATGAGATTCTCTGCGTCCAGGGCCTGGGTTAGTGGCATAAAAAGATGGCTCAGTGTGCAAATATCTGTTTCTAAAAGCCGCCTCCTCCTGCCCGCTAGATTAGGGCTGGTGTTAGGAATAGAGCTAGGGTTAGGGTTAGGGTTAGGGTTAGGGTTAAGGCTAGCGTTAGGGTCAAGGTTAGGGTGAGGGATAGGGTTAGTGATAAGGCTACCCTGAGACCCATCCTGCCACCACGGCCCCTGCTTCCGTATAGCTGGCATCCTACCAGAGTCTCGCCCTAGAAATAGAATGTACGTGGGGGATGGGGCTTTCGATAGAAATCCCAGAACTCCTCCTGGTCTGGAAGTAGTCAAAAGGGAGAGGAGGGCATTGAGGGTGTCCCCCCTCAGTTGCTATTTCTCCAGCTGGGATGCTCAACCTCCTCCTGGCTTGGGGCACCCTGACTTGTCTCTGGCTTATGCATCACCTCCTCCAGGAAGCCTGCCTTGCCTACCTTCTCCCCAGTCTGAGTCAGGGGACTCCTCTGGCTTCTCCCGAACCCTGCTCACCCCATCACAACACCTTGCCACCATCAATTGTCATTGCCTGTTTGCTTGCTCAACCCTACACTCCGGGTCCCTCCTGCCCCCACACCTCACCACCAAGCAGACCCAGAACTGGGAGAAGAAGTGGGGGAGTGTGTTTGATCTGCCTGCGTCTTGGGCATCTAGCACAGGATTCAGAGTGGCCACTCAGTAGTCTGCTCTGTTGGTAAATGCCTGACTCTTAGCACAGGCTTTAGGGGAGAGGTCACGGATCCAGACAAAGCTAGATCCAGTCCCAGCTCCAGGCTGCAGGCTCACACTGTGGACAAGCGATTTCCTCCTCAGGCCTTGGACTCGCGGATAAAAGGGAGAATAACAGCAATTCCCACAGCGCAGGCTGCCTGCAGGGGTCAATGCCACATACACGGGGACAAGTTCGTTCAGAGCCCACTGCACACAGCAGGCGCTCCAGACATGCCCTCCGCACACAGCAGGCGCTCCAGACATGCCCTCCGCACACAGCAGGCGCTCCAGACATGCCCTCCGCACACAGCAGGCGCTCCAGACATGCCCTCCGCACACAGCAGGCGCTCCAGACATGCCCTCGGTGCTCCTGTTTCCTCAGCCCCCGAGAACGGCAGCTGGAACCCTCCACCCGCCCAGGGGGTGGGGACCAGAAAGGGTGCGGCCCAGAGGGGGACGGAGGGAGCCAGGCCTCTGGGGTGCAGGCCTCCTGACCTGGATTCCCGCGGCTCTTTCTGGGAGAAGGGGAGACACCCGCCCGGCTCACCCCTCCGGGGCCTCCGCGGCTGGGGCGCCCTCTCGCCTGCCACACATTAGCCTATCGCCTCCTGTGAAACTCAGGTGGGTGACTCAGAGGCGAGGCGATGGCTGCTGCTCCCAGGGCAGGGCCCTGGGCACGGCCAGGCGTGGGCCCTCCACACACCCACACCTGCTGGGACCCCAAAGCAGCTGAGAGCGCCCTGCCCCCTCCCAGAACGGCCAGGGGAGGCCCCCCCACCCCCTTCTCCCCTTTCCTTTTATCCCCACTTGTCTGGCCTGTTGTTTTCTCACTGCAGGTGAAACGTGAGATCTGTCATCAGAAATCACCCCATTGTCTGCAGCTGACGGACACTCCGCCCGGGGAGAGGGGGCTGGGCTGGGCTGCTCACCAACTCCTTCCCACGCGCCCTCCCGCTGGGACAGCGGGGCCAGGTGTGTCCACGCCCCAAACACAATGGCTGTTTCTAGAAATAGTCTGGGAGTGTCTCCCGACAGCAGCCAGCGGTTCCCCAAGGGTGGCCTGTGAGTCCTGGGCGGGAGTGGGGGGGGACCCCTGGAGGGGCTCCATAAGATCAGAACTGTTTTCATCACCGTACTGTGACGCTATTGGCATTTCCACTCTCTTTCTCTGGAGGGTTCCGGGAGCGACAGGACACGGGATAATATTGCAAAGACGGGGTCCCAGCGGTGGGGGCAAGCTCTCGCCGTCTCCCGTGAAACCAGACCTGGAAGAGTCTGCGAAAATCGAAAAGGACGCCGCTCTTCTCAGTGTTGTTGTTTTTTTAATTTTGGAAATATTGCTATTGTTCTATAAAACATACTTTTTTTTTTATGTCAGCGTGTAATGAGTTTATTATCCTTACTTTAAATCAGGGTTTCTCAACCTTGGCAGGCTTGGTAATTACCAGGTAATTTCAGGCCTGGTAATTCTCTGCTCTGGGGGCAGTCCTGGGCAGTGTAGGATGTGGGCAGCATTGCTGGCCTCTACCCACCAGATGCCAGTAGCACCTCCCAAGCCCCAGTTATGCCAAACAAACATGTCCCAGACACTGCCAAGCGTCCCTTGGAATGCGAAATCGCCCCCAGTTGAGAAGCACTGCTTTGAATGAATGAATAGATGTAGATTACTAACATTCCTCAGGCTCAATTTCAAAAATGAACATTAGCAATAGATACAGCCCTGCAAACCCCTGAATAGTTTTTAAGAGTGGAGCATAGGCCCTGGACATTTTGGCTCAGTGGATAGAGCTTTGGCCTGTGGACTAAAAGGTCCCTGGGTTCAATTCCGGTCAAGAGCACATGCCCAGGGTGCAGGCTTGATCCCCAGTGGGGGGCCGTGCAGAAGGCAGCCAATCAATGATTGTCTCTCTCATCACAGATGTTTCTCTCTCCCTCTTCCTCGCTGAAATCAATAAAAATATTTCTTTAAAAAAATGCCAAAACCGGTTTGGCTCAGTGGAATAGAGCGTCAGCCTGTGGACTGAAAGGTCCCAGGTTCGATTCTGATCAAGGGCATGTATCCTGGTTGTGGGCACATCCCCAGTGCAGGAGGCAGCTGATGAATGTTTCTCTTCGATGTTTCTGGCTCTCTATCCCTCTCCTGTCCTCTCTGTAAAAAAAATCAATAAAATATATTAAATATAATTAAAAACAACAAAAACGTGGAGAGCAGTCCTGAGGCTAAGAACTTCGAGGACTGCTGCGCTCACAGCACAGAGCCCTCTGGGGCCTGCGGGTGAGGACCAGGGAATGCCAGCCCAGGGGGCTGCTCCCACTGCGGGGTGCCCAGCCCTTCTCACTGTGGGAGGCAGGAACCATCCTCCCAGGGGGAGGGGACTCTTTTATAATTATTATTATTTTTTAATATATCTTATTGATTTTTTACAGAGAGGAAGGGAGAGGGATAGAGAGTTAGAAACATCGATGAGAGAGAATCATTGCCTCCTACACACGTCCCACTGGGGATGTGCCCGCAACCAAGCGCATGCCCCTGATTGGAATTGAACCCGGGACCTCTCAGTCCGCAGGCTGACACTCCATCCACTGAGCCAAACCGGCTTTGGCTGTTTTTGTTTTTATTTTAAATATCATTTATTTTGCTTTTTCAAAAAAAAGCAGAAATCAGCACATACGCAGGGTGGAACATATGCAAAAATACCAGAGGGTGAGAAGGAATCCCCAATTATTCCACCACCTGAGGAATAAGGCACCTGCTGGTGTTTGTCGTAAGAGAGAGGGAGCTGAATCTTTCTGAAGTTGGGGCCCAGCATGACAGCAGTGGGCACGGTGAGATGGCTTTCTCCTCTAGCTCAGCCGGGAAGAACCTCTCCCAAGATTTTCCAAAGTAGCCGAGGTGACTCTCTGATGACCCGGCCGTGGGCGACGGATCACATGGTGAGACTTCCAGAACACCCACAAGGCCAGCTGCCTCTGTGACTCACGCCTGTCCTGGAGCTTTGGAGACCACTTTCTGGGACCTGAAAACTCACCATGTGAGCGGCCTTTCTTTAACTTGGGGCTTTGCTCCCCAGTGGACCTCCTGGAGGTATTTGCAATCTTCCCACTTAAAACTCTCTAGAACATGCTCTACAAGTTGAAGGCCCCACACGTTGGCAGGAATAGTAATCGTTTCTGATTACGGTGGGTTTCCTGTGTACCAGGCACGGTGCTAGGTGCTTTACAGTCATAACTCATTTCATCCCACGGCCTACCTAAGGTGGCATGTTATCTCAGATCACAAATGAAGAACACAAGGCTTAGAAAGGTTAACTCGCCCAAAGCCACAGAGCCCGTCGTAGCAGGTTTGAACCCCCTTCCCACGACCAAAGCCCATGTTCCCAGATGCCGCTCTCTACATGCACACAGGCCCTGGCAGGTCCCCACCGGCTCCTTCAGACTCTTCTCCCAGCAAAGGCACAGGCTTGGGGCACCATGGATTCCAAACTTGACTTCATCTTCAAATAGTTGCTTGACCTAGGGGACGTCGCTCCGCCTCTCTGAGCCTCAGTTGCCTCATCTGCAGAATGGGATTGATCATAATACAGACCTCATAAGACCGTGGCGGGTACTGCTGTGAATGCTTTACTTGTGTTTTCTCAGTTCCTCCTCAGATCCCCCTCGGCCACAGGTATTGTTATCAGGGTGGGTTCTGTAGATGGACTTGCTCAACCTCCATCCCACTCTCGGGTCAGCCTGAGAACAAGCCAGTCAGCTTCCTGGTACAGAGAATCATTGCCCAAGGGCCCCCCTCGGCCATCCACCCCCGGGGATGGCTCCATCCGTGACTAACTGTTGTGGGAATACTCAGGCAGACTCCTTCCTGAAAGACATTGGACTCCTTTGTTGGCCAATTTAGAGACCAGGATTCTCCGACGGCCTGGCTGACACTTCCTTAGATGTGCTTCCCAGACTTCTCTCCATCGCTCCTTCACATGGAGTCAACTTGCTTTGCAATCTGACGGCTCTCCCAGCCTCCCCCGCTCCCTTCCCACTTCCTCTCACTCAGGCATTCCCCTTGCCTGCTTAACTCTTGCTCAGCATCTCCTTCTCAGAGGACCCAGGCTCTCTCACCTTTTGGGAGAAGGTTGGGACACTAAAACTACGTTTCCCAGACTGCCTTGCATATAGGGTTCGGGCCATGAATTAGATTCTGCCAATTAAATCCTGGAACTTTTGTAGGTGGCAGAGAGGCAAGGCCCCTTTCCTCTCCTTTTAGCTGCTTCTGCCGGTCAGCAAAGTTTGGGGAAATATGAGGTTTTTGTGCCTAAGAGTCCAGTGCCCCTTAGGTACCCAGAGGCAGTTACTATGGCTTCAAAACCTGCCTTCCCACCCTGTGATTGACAGTCACCCTGGGGGCTGGGGGTCAGTTCTGGACACATCCCAGAAGCCCCTTCTAAACCTTTCTCTCTGGGCCTTTCCCGTGATTCTATAAGCCCCTGGTTCCCTGCGTTGAATCCTCCTGTTTAAACACCTGAGTGGCTTCTGTTTCCTGCACTAACACTGGCATAATTATAGAGGAGAACAGAGCCTCTGGTGAAGGCACCTGCCTGCGGTGACAGTGGGAATGGGCAGCAGCTGGCAGTCGGGGTGCAGAGCAGGGTCCCTAGCTACTCGCGAGCACCCTGCACCCTGTTCAGCACCCCTTACACTCTGGGAACGCCCTCGAGAATCATGTGGCAGCAAAACAGGTATGCCACTTTATAAATGTATTCTTCTTTGTATTTGTAATGCAGTTATCTTTCACCTGTTTCATTCCATAAAAGATTTTGGGTGGTTTTTACTGACATGAAAAATCTTTCAAAATACAAATGGGATTTTGTGATGTGTTTAAGAATTGCCTTTAAATATAGGAAGAAAATGCAAAACTCAGCAAATATATATATATTATATATATATAACATATATATAATATATATAACATATATATATTATATATATATATATTACTGTTGACAGTATTACAGATGTAAAAATATACATTTTAACACTAAAAACATATTTGGCTTTTTTACTTGTTCTGAAAGCAGTATCTGTTCAGTGTATTAGCTGGCAAACAGGCACACAAGATCGAAAAGGAATGATAGGTTACTCTTGTCCCCTTTACCTTCCCCCTTCACACTGTCACCGTGGAGCACGTTCTCCGTCTTTCTTTCTTGCTCATTATTGTCTCTTTCTCTCACCCGAGTGTCGTCTGCCTGAGGGCAGGGGTTTTGTCTGCTCTGTGCACTGCTGTGTCTGTTACCGCAACGATCACACATATGTGCCCAACACATACAGGGTGTCCCCTCCCCAAAATGTATACACATACATTTTTGAGAGCTCAATTGATGTTTCTTTCTTTTCAGATTTAACCCATTGGAATTAATCATTATTCCAAACATGTATACACTTTTTGGGACACCTTGTATATATCGAGTGAGCTCATTCACATCAAGAAAAGGTTCATGCTTACCAATGTTGTCACTTTTCTCATTAACATTTTGGAGTGAAGATGTTGTCACTTTTCTCATTAACCGTTTGGAGTACAAGCACTGCCCTGAAGATGCAGGGTCTGTGCTCACCGCACCCAGGACAGTTCCCTCCGACCCTAAGACAGGGATGGAGTCCCCATCCTAGAACAGGGATGGGGACAGCATGGAGCCCCTCTTCCTCTGCACCCCAAGATGGTTTCTTCTAGTTAGAGGTGGGCACCAAACCCACCCAGGGCTATGACAGGAAGATGGAGCCATCCTGATGGATGCTGGTGAAACAGTTTCAGATTCTCCCCAGATCCCCCCAACTCGAGACCTGAATCAGCTCCTCGCCTCAGGGAGGGTGGTGGTTTATAAGGGATCTGCTGGCCCAGCCCCACCGCCTCCAAGGCTAGTGCCAGCAGAGGGGTTCCACGTCCTTCCATTGTCAGCCCCACTCTGGCTGACCCCCGCTGTCTCGGGGAGGGATGCACAGTCCCTTTGATGATCTGCCTCCAGCGTGGCCTTGGAGCTCTTTGCGTCCCTTGCCAAGCACAGCTGAGACCCTTTAAACGAGATGCTAGTAAAGTCAGGGGGATATGAGGGACATCGGTCACACGGCCAAGCTCTCTGTGTTACATGCCATCCCCTCCCCCCAGCTTGGGGTTCAGGAACCTCAGCAAATGCCCAGCTTCTGTCTACTCCGCATGCAGGAGTCCCCTCTCCGCCCCCCAAGAGAACCCTCCAGCGAGAGCACCAGGCCCCACCAGGTCCAGATCACAGAGAGCGAGGCCCAGAGGGAAGCAGAGGCCTGTGGGAGGACAGTTCCCTCTGACCGTAAGACAGGGATGGAGTCCCCATCCTAGAAGAGGGATGGGGACGGCCTGGTGCCCCTCTTCCTCTGCACCCCCAGATGGCTTCTTCTAGTCGGAGGTGGGCGCCAAACCTATCAGCTACTCCTTGTTGGATTCGTTTGCACACCACGCGTGACCAGGATAAAAATGAGGGCCAGGGGGTGCTTCTGGGAGAAGAGCCATGGGGACCAGTGCGTGAACTTTATTCTGCTGGTTTCGTGTATCCAGAGGTCGGTTTTACCTCCTTCCTGGTTCACAGATGAGGCTGCCTGATACGGGGTCTGACGAGCATGGGTAATGTCACCACCTAAATAAGTCCCGTCTGCTCTGGAATGTGTCCTGTGACTTTTCACTGCGGCTGGGAACGACTCCCATAGGTTGCACTTAGAAGAATGATTTTGTCAAATATGCATTAGATGCCTGCTCTGTGCCAGGCACCGTAGGTACAGACCGTCAGCCAGCCAGCATGGGATCCAGAGTACACACCTCTCATGGTAAGGTCTTTTATCCAGCCATTCATTCATTCAGTCATTCAAGAAATATTTAATAAGCAGCAATGCGTGCCGAGCATGGTTCTAAATTCAGTTACATTCAACCCTTTTAACTTCAACATTACTGTGCAAGGTGAGTCTAGTAATCTTCACTTGACAGGTGAAAACACTGAGTCAGAATGCAGAAGTCACTAGTTCAAGATCACACCTCCAGGATGGGGTGGAGCAGGGCCTGAGTTCTAACTGCCCCCCTTCCACCTGCTACCCCCTCTGTGTTCCACTCCTCCCTCCCCCCGCTCCCCACCCAGGGGTTCCCACCCCCCTAAGAAAGCTGTCACTGCTTTCTAAGGACCTTGCACAGAGCACTTGACGGTGCCTGCCTGTGGGAGCCACGAAAAGGGTAATTTCACTAAGCTCTTTACAAATGTTCGTGGTTCCACCCTTGAGAGATACCTAAGCGCCAGCCTCCCATGACACAGGGGAAACCCGGCAGTGCTGGGGCCCTGGTGACGCTGGCCTGGTGCCAGCTGTCCCCAGCCCCGGAGGAAAGCCAGCCGGGCCTGGCTGTGAGGAGCGAGGGCGGCAAACAGAGGCAGGATGAGGGGTGACCCGTCAGTCAGAACGGAGGGCACTGCTGAAGGCTGTGCTGAAGGCACCTGCCTCTGGGGACCTGGCCGGGCTCGTCCCTGGGTGAGTGGGGGAAAGTGCACTTTGGAGCCACAGAAACTCCTCTGCCCCTGTTAGCTGAGTGGCTTTGGGCAAGTTGTCTGTATAACTCTGTTCCTCAGTCTTTTCATCCATAAAATGGGGGTGACAAGCCCCACCTGTAAGGACTCAATGAAATCGAGTCTTCCGTGTTCAACACACGATTCACCGGGAACATGAGCTGTACAGCACAGGTACCTGCCAACCTACCTGCCTGTGCCCGTGGCAGACATCACTAGCAGATCACAGAACCCTCCCACGCCAAGCCCATTCACCGCGCTGGACTCCTGCTCCAGGCCGAGTCCTAGGCAGCCACTTGCAATACATAGAACGGACATGTGTCCCAGTAACCTATTACGAAGTTGGTAGCTTAAAACAAGCACATAATTCCACCTCCTGGGTTCCTGGGTTAGGAGTGCAGGCAGTGGCCGGCAGGCAATCATCGGCTCCATGTGGCGTTGCTGAGGCTGCTCGATTCCCCTGGCAGCCGGGCCCGTGGGAGGGTCCATCAGCTTCCCCTGCAGTCCTGGTGGCTCCGGGAGGCCTACTGTGAGCCGGGTGCAGTCGGGCCGCTCCCCTCTCCATGTGGTCTTAGGGGGGCCTCTGCCTGTGACGTCACCAGCCAAAGTGGTGAGACCCGTCCACACGCAGCTCAGGGATTAACGTGCCAGTGGGTACACACTGCCGTCGCTCCAGGCCAAACTGGGACCTGGAAGGGTCTCGCTTCTGCTCTGTTCTGTCCGTCGAAGCAGTCACAGGCCCACCAGGGTTCAAGGCAAGGGGACCTGACCTGGCCTCCCTTTGGGGGATGCCAAAGAGTTTGCAGCCATCTCTAACCTGCGGCCGTAGGGAGATGAATTTGTCCCCTAGCCCCTGAGACAACCCATAAGTCACAGGGCCCTTCTTATCCCTCCCCACTGTCCCCATCTGGGATTTGTTTGTTTGTTTTAATGTATTTTATTTTTTTTTAATAGATTTTATTTTAATCCCCGATCCCCATCACTTAATGTATTTTACTGATTTTTTACAGAGAGGAAGGAAGAGGGACAGAGAGCTAGAAACATCAATGAGAGAGAAATATTGATCAGCTGCCTCCTACACACTCCCCACTGGCGATGTGCCCTCAACCAAGGTACATGTCCTTGACCGCAATTGAACCTGGGACCTTTCAGTCTGCAGGCCGACTCTCTATCCACTGAGCCAAACCGGTTTCGGCCCCAACTGGGTTTTTTAAGAACCTCCTTTGTACCTTGCTCTGGGGGGATACAGAAATCAGTGAGCCCAGGTCTCTGTCTCCCCTCCCCCACCCCAAGGAGCTCACAGCAGGTCCTGGAAATGGACCATGGTCCTTAAAGAAGGAAGTCATCGGCCAAGTGAGTCAGCCAAGAGAGAGATGCAGACTCTTGGGAGGCTCAGAGGAAATGAGCATGGCTTCTGGTTGGGGAGCGGGGGAGGGCAGGCTGCGTTTTAAAGACAGACAACCTTTTCCGGCTGGATTCACATGCTCTCTGAGCATCTGCGGGACGCCTGCTGCTTTGGGGCCTGCGCAGGGGCTGTGGGCTGGACCGGTCCCTCTCGCAGGAAGCTAACCATTCTGGTTGGGGAAGACTATTAATAGGTAGCATTGTGAATAAATAAAGAGCATAGTTTCTGATCGCGATAAAGGCCGTGAAGAACACGAAGTGGGATAAAGGAAAACTGGGCTGGGGGAGGATGTTGTAGGTGGGGAGTCAGGTGAGCGCTCCCCCCCGAACCCCCGCTCAGGAGGGCAAGGTGACTAGTGTAGAGGCACCAGCCAGAGGAGCGCTGAGCTCCCTGCGTGCCAGGTGGGGCTTCTCTCAGCGTGGAGGCTGCCGGGAGGGGGCGGTCACCGTTCTGTCTGGGAATGGGAAAAGGCCGGGGAGGATGGTGCCCGCGGGCCAAGGTGAAGGGCAGGCCAGCCCAGGGCAGGGCATGATGGGAGAGCATGCTTACCCTTCCCGCACGCCTCTCGGGAAAACAGCCGATAAACGCCTTCACACGGCGGGAGACACGATAGGAGACGGAACTGGTGACTCTTCCTGGGCGATCTGGGTTTAACAATGGCCAAGTGTTACGCCAGAGAAGTGAAGCAATAATGGTGGGACTTCAGGCTTCACCGAGATGCGTCCGGGCACAGGAGTGTGCCAGGGAGCGGTTCTCAGCCTGGGCTGAGGTGGCCAGAGGCCTGCGGACCTCAGAAAGCCAGGTTAGGCTGAAAGCGGTGTGGCTCAGTGGATAGAGCATGGGCCTTTGGACTGAAAGGTTCGATTCCCGTCAAGGGCGTGTATCCTGGTTGTGGGCACATCCCCTGTAGGGGCCGTGCAGGAGGCAGCTGATCAATGTTTCTCTCTCATCGATGTTTCTCACTCTCTATCCCTCTCCCTTCCTCTCTGTAAAAAATCAATAAAATATATTTTTTTTAAAAAGAAAGAAAAGAAACCCAGGTTAGGAGCCCCCCTGCTCTCCACCCCCTCCATACAGCACTCAGGAGGGACTCTGCGGGCGCCGGTAGGTGCTTCACCTGCATCACCCCCCAACCCCCGACCCTCAGCGCCTGGGAGGGGGCTTCTGCTATAGACAGAGGCCGAGGCCCCCAGGGATGAAGGGGCAGGTCGGGGGGCTGGTACCGGAACTCAGGCAGCGCCCTCTGGGACCGGTGCTCTTTGTCTTGACCCAGCCCCGGGAAATCCTAACCATGGCTACCACTGGTGGGGCACTGACCACTCACCAGACACCAATCTGAGCTTCGTGTATATCAACTCCCTCTGCATGGCCAACCTGCCAGGCAGTCGTAGTATCACCCCATTTTACAGATTGGGAGACTGAGGCACACAGAGGGAAGAGATCTGCCTCAGGTCACCCCGCGGCCAAGCTGGGGCGCCCAGGCAGGCAGGCAGGCAGTCCTGCTCCAGCGCTCCCTCTTTCCCACCGTTACCCTGGAGGCCGCGGCTCTGTGGGCGGGAAGAGGAGGGCTGGGGACAGCTGTGCGCCTCCAGGCCATTTCTGAGGTTTCCCGCGCTGGCAGTGGCAGATGAACACGCTGGGAATCCCAGACACCAGGGACCGGTGGGCGGTGGGGAGGGACCCGGGGGAAAAACACTGGACACATTCTTGGCTGGAGGCCAGGGGAGCGAGTCAAAGAAAAGACCAAGAAACCTCTCCTCCGGGGGGTCGGGTGCTGTTTTGCAAGGTGTTGCCTTTCTGCGTGGCTGTATTTGCTTTGCCAAACTGGACCGCTCTCCTGATACACAGCGGCCTGGAGGCCCGGGGCTGTCTGCCAAGGGAACGAGGGCCAGGACAGGCGGGGAAAGTGGAGGGCAGGGCTCAGCATCCCCCCTTCACCCCCCGGAGGCCCCGCTCACCTGGGAGGCGCTGCCAGAGAGCTCAGGGAGCGAGAAAGAGCCGGACAGAGAGCGCAAGCTGGGAAGAGCGCTGGGCTAGGGGTCAGGCGGCAGGTGACCTCCCCGTCCCATTTCTATGCTGGCCATGTCCCACTGTGTGCCTCCCAGTCCCCTGCCCCCGGTGGGATTCACCTGCCCCTGACCCCTCTACCAGGCCACCAGGATGTCTGGTGAAATCTCAAGGTTAACATGTCCCATCACCCCTCTCCCGGCTTATTCCCCAAGCTCCCAGCCCCGGGAAAGATCTCAGGTCTAAAACCCAGAAGTCATCTTGGATTCCCCTTCTTCCCTCAGGCCCCACCTCCGATCCATCAGCGCCTGTGGATCTACTGCCAAAATAGATCCCACATCCGCTCGGCCCGTGTTGCTCAGTGGTTGAGCGCGACCTATGACCTAGGAGGTTATGGTTTGAGTCCCAGTCAGGGCCCATGTCCAGGTTGTGAGCTTCATCCTCTAGTAGGGGGCACGCAGGAGGCAACTGATGAACAATGATTCTCTTTCATCATTGATGTTTTTCTCTCTGCCTTTCCTTCCTTCTCTGAAATCACAGACTGAGTGGCCAGATTATTATGACCTCTGAAGGCATAATAATCTGGCCGCTCTGTGTAGACTGACCACAGAGTTGGGATTTTAAAATAAGGGTTTTCCATGTGTGAGAACTGCATTGTGGGTAGTTAGAAAGAAGCAGGGGACTTACTAGCCAGAGGCTGGGGGCCACTATCTCCTGGTCCCTTGACATATCAAGATTTGCAAGCTTTCCCTTACACATAAGTACACTGAGTGGCCAGATTGCTATGCGTTCAGAGATCATCATAATCTGGCCACCGGTGTATAAATTCCACCTCTGACCACTTCTCGCCACCCTCGTCGGCCTGGTCCAAGTCCCCAGTCACTTCTAACCTGCTATGCTGTCCACCTTTGCCCTCCCACAGCCCTTCCGCACGTGGTGCCAGGGTGGTATTACAAGAATGTCCATCAGATGGTAGGCCTCCCTGCTCGGAGCTTCTCACTGACTTCCTATCACGCTAGGGATAAAAGCCATGTTTCTCACGATCCTGTCTGGTCTGGTCTCTGCCCACCTCTCCTTCCCCACCAGCCTCTGCCACCACCCTTGCTCCTGTGCACCAGGCACTGGGGCCTGCTGCCTCGTGCCTTCTGCATTAACCGTCTCCTCTCCCTGGAATGTTCTCCCCCAGAACTTCCCAAGGCTCCCTGTCTCGCCTCATTCGTGTCTCAGCTCAGAGAGTCCCTCCCTGACCACCGTGCTCAATCCATCCCCCTTTTCTCCTTTATTTTAAAACAATTATTTTATCAAACATATATTCTGAACGTACTGGGTTGATTCATTGTCCTTCCCTTGTAGAATGTCGGCCCCGTGAGATCTAGGACCAAGTCCCCTGCTGTGCCCTCCGCACTGAGAGCCGTGGCCGGCACGCGGGCTCATGCACACGGGTTCGCCAGGGAAATGCCTGGGCTTTGCAGGGTCCCGTGAGCACGTTGTGGGCACTCTGCCCCCAGGTGTAAAACTCAGCCTCACCGGCAAGGCCTTCCACCTGTGCTACTGTCTGGGCCTCTCTATTGCTCAGAACCAGAGGCCGGGAGGAAGGCTTAGCAATAGATGAAAGAGAAAAAGCAGTAACGGTGGAATCTCCTGCAAACAGTGCGGGCGGGACTGGAAGCCCCCGGAGAGCTCGGGGTGTAGAGTGTTGGAGGGAGAGCTGCGCTTCAGAGAGCGATGGCTCAGCATCACGCTGGTGGCAGTCTGGGAAGGAAAAGATAAAGGGGAGTTCTCACTTTCTCTGTATTACTTAAATATTTCACAATGCATATGTATTTTTTTAAAAACACATGTTCCTTTTAAATTTTAGATGCTGTAAATGATAAGACTCTATCTATCACCATCCCACTATCACCACCTTTGCACTGTCATTACCTTCCGGACTGCCACCAATATCACCACCATCATCTTCACCAGCATTACCACCACCATCACCCTCATCACCACCACCACCACAACCTTCATCACTTCCACCACCACAACCAGCACCATTATCTTCACCACTACCAGCACCACCACCATCACCACCTTCTTTACCACTACCAGCACCACTATCATTACCACTTCCACCACCACCATCACCCTCATCTCTAGCACCTTCACCACCATCTTTACCTCTTCCACCACACCACCACCATCATCTTCACCACTTCCACCACCACCATAACCACCATCTTCACCCCTTACACCACCACCATCTCCACTTCCAGCACCATCACCATCATTACCACCATCTTCACCACGTCTACCACCACCATCACCCTCATTACCACCACCTTCACCACCATCTTTACCACTTCCACCACCACCTTCACCACTACCACCACCACTACCAGCATCATCATCTTCACCACTACCAGCACCACCATCATTACCACCATCTTTACCACTTCCACTACCACCATCACCACCACCTTCACCACTACCAGCACCACCACCATCTTCACCACTACTAGCACCACCACCATCACCACCACCAGCATCACCACCATCATCACCTTCACCATCATCATCATCACCACCATCACTATCCTTACCCCTTCACCACTTCCACCACTACCACCACCCTCACCACTTCCCTGACCCAAAAAAGGCCTGCCGTTCAGTCATGTGGGCACAGGTTTGGGAACAGCGTTGTCCAGTTGAAATATAATATCATCTGAAAATATACACAACTCAGGTAGTAACCACGTCAGCAAGTCAACGGAAAAAGTGAAATAACTTTAATAATATATTTTACTTATTTAACTCAATACACCTAAAATATCATTTCACCATGTAAACAATGCAAGGGGTATTTTGCATTGTGATGTTTTACATTCTTTTTGTCATTCCAAGTCTTCAAAAGTTGATGTGCATTAAATACAGCACAACCATATTTCCAGTGCACATGTGGCTGGAGGCTACTCTATTGGACAGCACAGTTCACAGCCACACTGCCTGGGTTTGAATCCCAGCTCCAACACATACTGGCTGTGTGTCTGCAGGCAGGTTACTTAACCATTCGGGACTCACTTTCCCCATCTGTTAGTTGGGGAAAGAGCAGAGTTGTTGTGGGGATCAAATAAATTAACATGCGTACATGTTTACCCCAATGCCCGTCACATAGACAGGGCTGTATAGCATTAGTTATCCTTCCAGAAACCGGAAAGAAGGTCAGAGGCTCTGGTGTGCCTGTGGGGACCACCTGAGAGAGGGAGATGCCTAGGGGTGGTGCGGCCTAAAGGGTCTTTAGCCTTCAAGGAGGAGGAGAAACCCGATCTCAGTCCGTCCCTGCCCCTTTTCTCCTTTATTTTAAAACAATTATTTTATCAAACATATATTCTGGACGTACTGGGTTGATTCATTGTCCTCAGGTAGTATTTGCACAGGAGAAGGAAAGTGGGCGGGGCTTGGTGGAGAAGGGAGGAGAGCAGGATCTGGGCTGATTGAGAGCCTTGGTTGAGGGGCTTGATGAAGAGGAAGGAACTGGGAAGAGCCCAACAATGGGGGTGGAGCTGAAAGCTGTGGGAACCCTTCCCCACTCCCTGCCCCCCCTCTCCCCCAGCATCGCCGCAATCACATCCTCCAGCTGCCTCATCTGTCCGGTCCGGTGGGAACGCTGAGGCCAGAGAGGGAAAGTGACTTGTCCAGGGAGCTCGGTGGCCCAGCGGGCTGCCCCTTGTTCCCTGGCCCGCACCTGTCCCTCCGTGCCCTGCCTCTGAGGGAACAGTCTGCAGTTCAGTTCTGCTTGGCTGAATGCGTGTTGCCTTGTTCTAAGTCACTGCAATGAACTGTTCCTTCAGAGGCAGCACCTGCCCGACTGTTGTGTTGTTGTAAGTCATTGCTAAGACGGGCCTGTCCTTTTCCAGCATATTCTGCATCCCAGCATCACCCAAAGGTGCTCCGTGACCAGCGAGGTTCATGAGATGCTTCACTATAAAAAAAAAAATTGTGAGGTCACGGAAATGTGGGGAAATGCAGATGCTTGGAGATTCATAGTGGGTACTCACTAGCAAAGGATCTCAGAAGGCCTGCAATACAGAAATTGTATTCGTATCGTTTAACTCCTAAATCCCAAGGTCCCAACTCTATTGGCTACAGACTCTCTGGGTCTGGTGGGAGAGTCCCATGGTGCTCACTGATGGGCGTCATTCAGAATTCACTCTGAAAGCATCGACTGCGCCTGGCCCCAAACAAGACTGGGCGATCACGTAATGGGTGTGTGTGTGTGTGTGTGTGTGTGTGTGTGTGTGTGTGTGTTCCACCTGAAATCTGGTTCTGACGCCACTTCCAAAGGGGGACCCAGCATTTCACTGCGGGGGGAGGAAGGGCCCAGCCTCTGGCGAGGTGTGAGCTCCTCTCTCTCCTGTTGAGCTCCCCTCTCTCCTGTGTGAGCTCCTCTCTCTCCTGTGTGAGCTCATCTCTGAGTTTGCCCCAGGCCTGGTCTTCGTCCCCCTCCTTTCCTCACAGAGCATGAAAAGGGAGGCCCGACTGTGGACGGTGGGTCAACCCAGGAAGGCTTCCTGGAGGAAGGGAGTGTTGAGCCACCTCTTTAGGAGGGGTGGGGCCCAGCGGGGCAGGGAGGAGGGTGGAGGTGAAAACGCCACACCCCTGGAACATTTGGCACCTTCCGAGCCATGCATCACCCTGTCAGAGCCAGCTGTTGGCTCTCCGCCCTGGCTTGCAATCCTCCTCCTTCCCCTCCTCCCCTCCCAGTTCCAGAACCATCTCCTGAGTCAGCTCTTTTCTTCCTGCTGGGGGTGTCGGATCCCTTCCTGTTCCAGGAGGGGACACTGGTTGAGGGTTGCGGGGTCCCCTCGGCCCCTCCTCTGGGCGGCCACAATGCACAGCCTGAACGCAACGGACTGCAAGGCTCCGTGTTTGCTCCCCAGCGGGGGAAGCGTGACCTCGGCCGGGTCAAAGCTGAGGCTCAGGCCTCTCAGCCCAAACCCTCGCCCCGGGGAAAGGTCCGGGAATCAGGTGCCTGGAGCTGAGGAAGGGAGACCCACGAGTGGGAACCGGATTCAGGCTGGAGGGAGGGACCCACTGGAGGCCCCAGAACCCTGAGAGGGGAGCGGGGAGCGGGGAGCGGGGAGCGGGGAGCGGCTGGGGTGGGAGAGGCCCGCGGAGCACAGGCGCCGGCCAGGCTCCTCCACCCAGCCCAGGGGATCGGTCCGGATCCCTCCCTCCCTCCCTCTCTCTCAGCTGACAGGGCAGGGCCCCGTGAGCGTGCAGGGACCTGGAACCGAAACTCAGCCGGGAGTACTCACCCCCCGGGGACCCTGGCCTGGGGCACAACCCCAGCAAGCCCGGAACTGCCCCGAGCCTTGCCCAGCCGGACGCTGCCCTGCAGGGGGCTCAGGAGGAACCCCAGGACCGGGGCTGGGGGTCGAGGAGGGGGCTGGGGGTCAGGCAGACAGCCTGTGCACTGAGCACCTGCTCTGTTTCAGGCCCCGGCTCGGTTCTGCCACCACGACAGGGACCCGAACCGGACCTGCGTGTTATAGGCCTGTGGTGGCCTGGGCCAGGGGACAGGTCTCTGCGTCTGGCTGTCTCCGCTGAAACAAGGGGCGCCCCTCCCCACTGCCTGGGCTGCTGCGAGATTAACTGGCCTAAACCTGGGGCTGTCAGGTACGGACACCCCGCAAAGAGCAGGTGCTCAGCCCAGATGCCAGGAGGCTGGAACCCCCTCCACGCAGGAGGCCAGCAGCGCAGGGTCTGCCCGAAGCCTGTCCCTAGACCTTGACCCCCGTGCCCTCTGAGGGACCCCGCGGGACCTGGCCTGTCCCTCACTGGTCCTCAGTGCCCTCCCCTCTGAAGTGGGGGTCACAGGGCTGTGCTGGCTGCTTGCTAAGCTCAAGTGGGAAAGACTTTGAGTCCAGTTAGAAGGGTTTCCCTGGGCAGAGAGGGAACAGCAGGAGCAATGGTTTTCCAACTACGGGTCCCCGTCCATTCAGCGGTTCTCAACCTTTTTTAATGCTGTGACCTTTTAATACAGTTTTTCGTGTTGTGGTGACCCCCAATCATAAAATTATTTCGTTGCTAGTTCATAACTGTAATTTTGCTACTGTTATGAATCATAATGTAAATATCTGTGTTTTCTGATGGTCTTAGGCTCTACAGCAGCGGTTCTCAACTTGTGGGTCGAGACCCACAGGTTGAAAACTGCTAGCAAGGTCGCAGTTGAAAGCAGGAATCTTCACAACACGGACTGGAAGACGCTGTGTTACTGAGCCCCCATGCAGTGCAGGGAGGTTTTTAGCTCATGACGGTCTTCATTCCAGTGAGTTATGGATGTACTAGAGGCCCAGTGCATGAGGAGAGGGTCCCTCAGCCTGTCCTGTGCCCTCTCGCAGTCCAGGGCCCCTCCACCCCTCGCTCCTTGCCATCCTCCTGCAGCGGAGGCGGGAGAGGCTCCCGCCACCACCACTGCACTCACCAGCCATGAGCCTGGCTTCACCACTGCACTCACCAGCCATGAGCCCGGCTTCTGTCGGAGCAGGGAGGCCCCTGTGGGAGCACGCTGACCACCAGGGGGCAGCTCCTGCACTGAGCGTCTGCCCCCTGGTGGACAGGGCGCACCCTAGCGACCCGTCGTTCCGATGTTCGATGGCTTTGCATTTTAGGGTTTTATTGCATAGGATGTGTGCTTGCTGTGCGGACCGCATCTCCTGCTGTGGGTAGGGAGCATGGGAAAGCTGCCTCTGTGAGTGGAGAAGGGTCTGCAGCCTCTTCTATGGAAAAGGTCCTTCTGGCCCAGGTCCCCTCCTCCCACCCCCCCTCCCACTCTCCCATTTCACAGAGAGGGCAGACTGAGCCCCTGGATGGGGGAGAAGAGCTGGAGCCCAGCCTCCTGCACTCCGGGCCAGAGCGCTGCCTGTCTCTTACCGCCTCTTAGGATCAAGAGAGCTCTCGGCCTTAGGTTTCTCATCTGTAAAATGGGGACAGTATGTAACCGACCTCAGACGGTGGACCACGCGAGCTCCTGCATGCAAAGTGCTCAGTCCAGTGCCTGGCACAGAATCAGTCTCTGTAAGCATTCGATATTTTTGGTCCCACCATATTGTCCAATAAAAAAAAAGGGCACCCTGGCCAGGGTCATTCAGTGGTTAGAACAGCACCCCATGCCCTGAAGGGTTGTGGATTAGGTTCCTGGTTTGGACACAGGCCTGAGGCAGCTAATGAATGCTTTTCTCTTCAATCCACGTTTCTCTCTCCCCTCCTCCTTCCTCTGTCTCTAGAATCAATTGGGGGAGGGGTACATCCTTGGATGAGGATTAACACTAAATAAATATGGCAGGTTCTGAGCCATAGGCCCAGCCTGAGCTCGTTCTGTCCAAGAAAAAAGAAAGGCACGTGGCTGGTGCACCCTCCCACGGCTTCCCGCAGCTCCCAGGGGGTCGGGTGGCAGGCACACCTTTGCTGTGGGTTAGATCTAAAAAGTTCCAAAAAATTTAAATAAATAATAAAAATAAAAAGTTCCAGCTCCTCATTTCTCTCCGGCTCGCGTGTGCATTGCTTTTGCTGTGAAGAAAAAAAGAGATTGTTTTTATCGACCTCCATAATAACCACTACCCACCCCGCTGACGCAGGTGACATTCCTGGGCCAGTGCGCGCCCCGGCCCCGGGCCGCCAGTGTGTCACTGTGGTTTGGGGCACCAGAGCCCTGGGACGCAGCCTGCTCTGCGTTTTTTTTTTTTTTTCTTGTTTGCTCCCGGTGACAGCTGAGGTCCTCCTGGTGGCATTCGGCGTCACAAATGCATGCCAAGGACTGCTGATGGCATGTTCGGGGGATGAGAGGGAGGAGGATAAAGGCACGCTGTAATTTGTCAGGCAATAGGCCCCGGCATCTCCCAGGCACAAAACCGGGGTTCAGCTGGAGAGTGGGAGAGTGCTAATGGTGGGGGACAGATAGTCTCTAGGCCTTGGATGCCAACCAAGAGGGGGAAGGAGGGGAGGGGTCCATGGGTGGTGGTGGGGTGACAGGGGCCCAGGAGGGGAGGGAGAGAAAGGAAGTGTTTACTGCTGCTTGTCCCTCTTCCTGGGCCTTCCCGCTAGGTCGCCCTATTCTGAGCAGCAGTGACTGTGGGTATGTCTGTGTTTATAAGTATGGGGGGGGGGGGGGGGCGGGAAGTCCTGGGAGAGGCAGGGAAGAGGTGATATTTGGCCAAGAAAGGGCTATGGAGTCTGAGGAGTCACCCATGTTGGACACGGGTTGTGGGGGAGGATAGACAGATCCAAGATGGACCTTTTAATCAAGGCAAGGGTTTCAGTGAAGCTGTGGTTTCGAGGGTTCGCACAGGCACCCAGAAATTAGCCTCCAGACCAGCACTGGTTACCATCTTTTCGAGTTAACTCTGCACCATCATCATCACCCAGTGCTCTCTCCCCCAGGGAAGGGAGGGAGGGCTTGAAGCTCAGTGTGGGGCCGTCCTCCGTCTCCCTCTAGCCCAGCGCCGGGCACAGTGCCTGGGAACTCACGGGTGCTCGGCAGATGCCCAATGACATGCCCGATTCTGACGATGAAGGAGGTCTGCAGGCGGGTGACTCACCCTGGCCTGAGGCTGGGGATGCGGGGTCCTGGTGTCCAGAGCCTGGGCATGTGCCTTGCTGGGGTTCCCTCTGCACGGTGCGGGGAGTAGAACCCACCTCCGTTGCTTTCCTGCTCTGAAGAGGAGCCGAGAGGCTGCAGGAGGTCCGGGAAGGAAGATGTGAAGGGAAACCGAGAGAGATCTCTTCTCTCTGCCTGGGAGCGGTGGGGCCATGTCTTCCTCCAATGCCAGGTCCCAGTCATGGTCACTGTCCTTTGGTGTGTGGTGCCCTCTGGTGGTCACTCCTATGAAATGCAGCTGGCGATCTAAGAACTTTGGAGGGAGGGCGTGGCCTTCAGGTGGTGCCTGGGGACTGTGACCACCCTCCCCGGGGAGCTCCCCCCCCACCCGGGCCTCCCACCCTTAGACCCCAGAGTGTGTCCCGGTGGGGGAGGGCCACGCTGCTCCTTTCCAAAAATCGTGGGGGAGGATGGGTGCTGGGAGTTAATCAACCGAGGATCTTGGATGCATATACGCATGGCCCATGGACAGAAAGCAAGGCGGTGAGGGCCTGGTGCCAGGGAGCGGGCTGGAGGGGGTCCATGGGAGAAAAATGGGGACATATATAACACTTTCAACAATAAAGAGTTATTTTTTAAAAAACAGAGATTTCAAAAAAGGTTTTAAATGACACGATCATGATATAATGCTAGGTGAAAATTTAGTACAAAAATGCATATAAAAATACTCTCCATGCCCTAGCCCGTTTGGCTCAGTGGATAGAGCGCCAGCCCTCTGACTGAAAGTCCCAGGTTCGATTCTGATCAAGGGCACGGACCTCAGTTGTCGCTCACTCCCCAGCCCTGGGTCCGGGCACATGCAGGAGGCAGCCAATTGATGTGTCTCTCTCACAGAGATGTTTCTATCTGTCTTTCCCCTGCCCTTCCACTCTCTCTAAAAATCGATGGGGAAATGTCCTTGGATGAAGATTAACAATAAAATAAAATATCTTCTTTAAAATACTGTCTGTGTGCACCTCTATCAAACACAGACACACATGGCAGCAAGTCTTTGGGAGTAGAATTATGTTTTACTCTTATTTTTTTTATAATTTCCTGCGCTTCCTACACTGAGCACCTTCTACTTCTCTACAGGTTTATTCATAAAGGAAAAATAATGAAGTCCTCTCCATCGATGCCTTCCCCTCACTGGCTGTGGGCTGTCAGAGCCTCCTCTTGGAATGGAACACTGTTCAGTGAGGAACATGTGACTTGAAGGTTTGTCCACTGGGGGGAACCCGTGTGCATCCTAGACATCAGGCCTTACCCAGGCATTTCAGAGTCCCAGCAGGGGGCACCCCAAAACAGGTAACAGTTACCAGTGGGGTGAGCAGGAGAAAGAATTGGGGGGGGGGGCGTTAACCGGTTGGGCTCAATGGATAGAGTGTCGGCCTGCAGACTGAGGGGTCCCAGGTTCAATTCCAGTCAAGGCCATGTATCTTGGTTGCCGACATATCCCCAATAGGGGGCGTGCAGGAGGTGGCTGATCGATGTTTCTCTCTCATTGATGTTTCTAACTCTCTATCCCCCTCCCTTCCTCTCTGTAAAAAGTCAATAAAATATGTTATTAAAAAAAAAAGAATGGGGGCGGGGGAAAATGGTGAGTCTGTGCCCATGGTGGGCAAACTGCAGCTCGAAAGCCGCATGAGACTCTTTGGCCGCTTGAGTGAGGCTCTTCCACAAAATACCACAGCCTGGGTGAGTCTATTTTGAAGAAGTGGTGTTAGAAGAAGTTTAAGTTTAAATAATTTGGCTCTCAAAAGAAATGTCAATCGTTGTCCTGTTGATATTTGCCTCTGTTGACTAATGAGTTAGCTGACCACACTGATCTGTGCTAGTTATTACAAAGGAAAAGAATGAAAAGAAAGAGGGGTGCCCCTAGCTGGTTTTGCTCAGTGGATAGAGCGTTGGTGCGGACTGAAGGGTCCCAGGTTCGAATGTGGTCAAGAGCACATGCCTGGGTTGCAAGCTCCATCCCCACAAAGAGGCAGCCCATCAATGATTCTCTTGCATCATTGACGTTTCTGTCTCTCTCCCTCTCCCTTCTTCTCTGAAATCAATAAAAACATTTTTGTAAAAAGAAAGACAGGGAAAGAAGGGTGGGCGGGGGCCAGGGAAAGAGGAGCCCCTCTCCCCCCCAGGAGGATGTAGCACACAGGCCCACAAGGTCAAGGACAGGCAGGCAGGACCGGAGACCCTGCTGAGAAGGAAAACTCAGGCGGGAGAGGAGCAGAGGCTCAGGTCTCAGGTCCACACTTTCCCGGAAGTAGCAGTAGCGGGCGGGCCTCCTGGCCCCGCAGCCAGTCTCGGGGACCTGGCAGCGTCGCCTGTCCCGCGCCAGCACACCTGGGAACCACTGTCTGGTGCCTGGGGGCCTTCCCAGGCTTGAAAGGAGCAGATAAAGGCAGGGTTGGGAAGAGCCTGGCTGTCCTTACCGGAAGCGGGAGAGGGAGAGGGAGGGCCCCACCCCTCCTCATACTCTCAGCGCTCTGCTCCCCACCCCTATCCTAAGGGCAGCGCCACTTGGAATCCTCCCCACATCATCCGGCCCCAGGGAGCTGCAGGGGAGGGGGAGCCAGAGGAAGGAGGCCTCACCGCGGGCTCTCTCCAGGAGGCTCTGCCCTGGGCTCCAATCCCAGCCCCCCCTCCCCCTGTGCCCTTAGGGATGTCCTCCCAGGCTCCTTCCTGGAGATGTAACCTCCTCACCGGAACGGTCTGTCCTTCCCAGTGAGCCACGTTAACCTCTTCACAAAGCCACGCAGCATCGTCACTCCAATTCCAGAACCGTCTCATCACTGGGCGAAGAAAGCCCTCCCCAGGGGCAGGCAGCCTCCGGTCCCTTCCCTGCCCCCAGGCCCTGGCGACCACAGCGCACTTCCTGTCTATAGATGCGCCTGTTCTGGACGTTTCCTACCCATGGGATAATGCAATGTGTGGCCTCTTGTGGCTGGCTTCTTTCACTGGACATGATGTTTCCAAAGTCCATCCATACTATTATTGCTGAATAGATTTCCACTCTGTGGGTGTACCGCATTTTGTTTATCCATTCAGCAGCTGATGAAAATTGAACTGTTATGAATAATGAGGTAAGGAACATTCAGTCAGGTACTTTTCCAGTGGACATGTTTTCTGTTCTCTTGGGTATATGCCTAGGAGTGGAATATGCTGGGTCATATGGTAACTTGATGTTTATTTTATTTTATTTTTTAGGAACTGCCAGTTTTCTAAAGCAGCTGCACCGTAGTAGCTCCGTCTCTTCACCTCTCTTCCCATTGGCAAAGCATAGTGTTGATCTTACCTCGCAGAATAGCTGTAACAATTAGATAAAACAGTGAAAGCAGTTAGCACAGAGTAGGTGCTCAAATAGTGGATTGTTTATAATTAGGAAACCTTTAATGCTCAGACTGTTTCTTTTGGTTCCCTTCAAATCTGACTGGACGTCTCTCAATCCTCAGTATCCCCACTGGTTTCCCTGCATCTTGAATTCCCCTTGAATTAACTTTACTGTGGAGCAAAACTACACACACACACACCATTGTTATTTTTTAGTATGTAGATCTTTTAATTTTTTTTAAATTGATTTTAGAGAGAAGGAGGGAGGGAGGGAAGGAGAGAGAGAGAAACATTGATTGGTTGCCTCCCCCACTCGCCCCCAACTGGGGATGAAACACAAAACCTAGGTATGTACCCTGACCAGGACTCAAACCACTAACTGCTGGTGTAGGGGACAACACGCCAGCCAACAGCCACACTGGCCAGGGACACACCTGAGGCCTGAGGCCACGCCAAATGAAGAGATAATGTTAGCGCTAGAACTACCCCATGGTTCTCACAGTGTGGAACCCAGACTGCCAGCACATGGGAACTTGTTAAAGTGTAAATCGTCAGTCGAAACCGGTTTGGCTCAGTTGGTAGAGCATTGGCCTGTGGACTCAAGGGTCCCGGATTCGATTTCGGTCAAGGGCATGTATCTTGGTTATGGGCGCATCCCCAGCAGGGGTGTGCAGGAGGCAGCTGATTGATATTTCTAACTCTCTACCTCTCTCCCTTCCTCTCTGTAAAAAATCAATGAAATATATATATTTTTTAAGTGTAAATCCTCAGACCGCACCCCAGAAACACTAAAGAAGTGACTCCGGCGATGAGCCCCAGCGGTGTGTGTGTAGAGCCCCCCAGGGGACGCTAATGCAAACTAAAGTCCCCAAAATAGAGATGAGGAAACGGAGGCCAGGGGCAGGCTGCAGCCGGCTCTCGGCCATGGAGTGGTGAAGGTGAGAGCTCTGTAACTCTGAGGTCCTGAATCAAATTCCAGCTCTCCCCTTTCCAGCGGCCTGGCCTCGGGCATGTCCCTTTACGTCCGTGTCTGTCTCATCCGGGCCGGAATACCACAGACTGGTGACTCAAATAACACCTATGCCGCACAGTTCTGGAGGTTGGGAAGTCTTAGATCAAGGTGTCAGCTGATATTAGATCAAGGTGTCAGCTGATTCTTTTCCTGCTGAAAGCCCTCTCCCTGGTTTGCAAACTGCAGGCGTCTTCTCCTTGCTTCCCCGCATTCCCGAAAGAAAAATGATCTCTCTCGTTTTTGAGGGCACTCATCCCATTCATGAGAGTGCCACCCTCATGACCTTATTGCCCCCAAAAGGCCCCACCTCCAAATGCCACTGTTGTAAAAGATGGAAGAAACCCAAGTGACGCTTAGAGAAATGGAGTGACACAGCTTTATCACGCCCACGGTCTCAGAGGAGTCACCCCCAAAATCTGAGCAAACCAACATGGTGGAAGCCCCTCGTTTATCCCTCTTGGTGTCTTTGTCCCCCAAATATGGATCACACTTCCACACCTTTCGTGGGCTTTGCAAAAAGCCCCAGATGTTAGAAGTCTTGAGACCATACCTAAGGGCCTGGCCTGGTGCTAGTGCTGATACCCCCTCTCCCCACCTCCGGGCTGTGTCATGGTGTATGGCCTCTGTCAAATGTGAGCCTTTAGGTAACACGTCTTGCAAGACCAGTTTGTGGAGAAAGGGGCAATGACTTAATTATAGGTGACCAAGAATGTACATTAGATTGCTGGCACTGATTCAGATGGCTAATCCCTCCCACCATCACCAACCCCCCCCTCAAAAAAAGAATTATCAGGGTTACATTAGAATTAGCTTTTTAAGCCTTCTCTCCATCACTTTGGGAGTGAGGATTTCAACATATAAATATGGGGGGACAGTGCAACCCCATCTGTTCAATGGGAACAGGACACACCTAACCCCCAGGGTGGTCACTGTTGTGCATGAAAAGCAGGGTGAAGGCTGGAGTGCAGGCCTCTTCACTTCCAGACCGGTGCGTTTATCCCCACGAAACTGGCTGCCACCCCTCTACCCCCTCTGAAAAGAGGGCTCCAGAAGCCTGGATAGTGGAAAGGTTCACGCGGAGAGGAAGGACTTGTTTTACTCTGAGGCCCAAAAGGAAGAGCGAAGTGCTTGAGGGAAGTTCCTGGAAGGCGGGTTAATTTAAGGGGGATATTTCTAGCTGGAATTGGGCAGAAACAGAACCAGCAGCCCCAAAGTATAGTGAGAGCTCATCCCTGGCCTGTCTGGCAGCACCTGGAGGCCCTTCTTCCCAGGATGTGGGAGAGCGGGGGGCCTTCAGAGTGGGAGGTCGGTGTGGGTGATCCCGGGGTCCTCAGGTGAAACCTCCGTCCTGGATGTGTGCTCTTTGTCTCAACAGCACCCCTCCTCTGTGGAGCTACCCATTTTCTGCACCTGTGTTTGGAGGGGCTGTCAATCAGGGTGCTCCATTCACCCCTCCCACCTCAGGGGAGGGCATACTACCCAGGCTGGCCAATTAGAGTATCCCACTCTCCCTGACCACACTGATTGGTTCAAGGAATGGCATGTGACCCAAGGCAAGCCAATCAGAATCTTTTTCTGCTGGAGCCGGTTCATGGCCACACCCACTGATGAATTTTCCAATCTGGTGAGACTGCCCAATGCCTTTTTTTTTAAAATATATTTTATTGATTTTTTACAGAGAGGAAGAGAGAGGGATAGAAAGTCAGAAACATTGATGAGAGACATCTATCAGCCGCCTCCTGCACGCCCCACAGTGGAGACATGCCCGCAAGCAAGGTACATGCCCTTGACCAGAATCGAACCTGGGACCTTTCAGTCAGCAGGCTGACGCTCTATCCACTGAGCCAAACCGGTCTCAGCCCAATGCCTTTTTTGCTTAAACCAGTTTGGATTTCCGTCCTTGTTACCTAGAAAGTCTTAAACACCATGCCATGTCAAAACGGGCCTTCTTCTTCTCCTATTTGGTCCTGCCTCTCTCTAGCATCGCATTAGAACAACAGCAAGAAAACTAACAATCAAAAATAACATTTGTGCCAAAGTCGGTTTGGCTCAGTGGATAGAGCGTCAGCCTGCGAACTGAAAGGTCCCAGGTTCGATTCCGGTCAAGGGCATGTACTTTGGTTGGGGGCACATCCCCAGAAGGCGGTGTGCAGGAAGCAGCTGATCAATGTTTCTCTCTCATCAATGTCTCTGACTCCCTATCTCCCTTCCTTTCTGTAAAAAAATCAATAAAATATATTTAAAAAGAACAACAACAACAACAACATTCATTTCAAACCACTGAAAATCTTGACTCTTGGGGACTGGGGTGGGGGGAGATGCCAAAAGGGATTCCAGTCCTAATATCAAGCAAAAAAGTTTTAAAATCCCCTTTCTCCACCTCTCTCTTCATACAGTGCATATTCACAGCAGCTGCCCCTAAGCTCGCTCCTTCCTTCAAACGCACCGGCCCCAGCCAGCTCTTAGCTTTCCCCTCCTCTCCTGCGTTTCCCATGTCTGCCGATCCACCTTGCTGCTCTTTGCCCGGCCAGCAGGAGAGAAAGCAGCTGTGACTCCTCCTATGGTTATGTGGCTTTATACATGTTACTTTCGGGGCAGTGGAAGAGGCGTGAGTGTAAAATCCCACCTGCAGAGAGAGAAATGACAGTGACATCATGCTTTCAGAAGATACTGAGGTCTTTTAATCGGGAGTCACATGCCAAGTTTAGCGTGGTACACATTTAGCGAGTGGCTGAGTTATTTTGGGCATCTGGAATTGTGTTCAACTGAGCTCCAGTTCTGTTACTCACTCTTTTTTTTTTTTTAAAGAGGTTTTATTTATTTTTTAATATATTTTTATTGATTTCAGGGAGGAAGCGAGAAGGTGAGAGAGAGAAACATCAATGATGAGAGAGAATCCTTGATCAGCTGCCTCCTGCACACCCCCTACTAGGGATGGAGCCCGCAACCTGGGCATGTGCCCTTGACCAAAATAGAACCTGGGACCCTTCAGTCCACAGACCAATGCTCTATCCACTGAGCAAAACTGGCTAGGGCTGTTACTCACTCTTAAAAGAGTACCTACTATGTGCCAGGCCCTGAGGATGTATCCAGGAAACAGAGATATTAAAGGCACAAAAATGATTTACAGGAAACAGTAGCGATTAAATACTATCAAGGAGACTTATCTGGGGATTGGAAACAAATGGAAGCTGGAGTTAAAGAAGGCTCCCTGGGCAACATTTACCAGCATCACTGTTTCCACGCAATAATCTCACCCAAAGAGGAAGCTGCCCCTCTGGTGGCTGCCACACCTTGCCACTCAGGAGAGTTTCGCGCTGTGATCTTTGCAAGTCAGGAAGTGAAAGAGGCCGGGGAATTTTAAATGTGTCTGACCATCACCATCTGGAGGCTGAGTAGCAGAAGTTTCAAAGCCACAGGTTTTGAGGACAGCCAGATGGAGGTTGAAACCCAGCCCTGTCACTAACCAGTGTGTGACTTTAGGCAAGCCATGTGACCTCTCAGAGTCTCACTTGTTAACAGGGGCTATTAATACCTCCTCCCAGGGATTGTTGGGAGGATTAAATACCATGACAGAGGTAAAGTGTACTCCCTGCCACATCACAAAGTCTCAACAAATAATATCACTGCTAAATGCTGTTTTAGATAAAGAGAGCTCAATAGAGATGTGTCCATCTTATTCCAGAAGGGACTTATCATCAGTATTTGAGATGCTGGAAAGAAACTGACCAGCACACTGAGGACAGGTGTAGGGCCTATGTCTGGGGAACTGGCTGAGATTTTCTTGGACCTGCATCCAAGGTGATTTTTTTTCTTTAAGGTTTTGAGAGATGCAACTTACCCAAGTTTGTGGTCACAAAAATGTCCTTTTATACAGGCTGGGGCAAAGGTGGGTTTACAGTTATTCATATGGAAAATCCTATATAATAAGAGGCTAATATGCAAACAGACCGAGTGGCAGAACGACCAGTTGCTATGACATGCATTGACCACCGGGGGGCAGACGCTCATAGCAAGAGCTGTTCCCTGGTGGTCATTGCACTGACACAGGGAGAGTGCCGCTCAGCCAGAAGCCAGGCTCACGGCTGGTGAGCACAGTGGTAGTGGCAGGAGCCTCTCCTTCCTCCGAAGCAGCACTAAGGATGTCCCACTGACAGCTTAGGCCCAACAGGGAGCAGGCCTAAGCCACTATTCCGACATCCCCTGTGGGCTCTCAGACTGCGAGAAGGCACAGGCCGGGCTGAGAGAACACTCCCCCCCCACCCCAGTGCACAATGTTGTGCACCAGGCCTCTAGGAATACAATCATCAGTAACAATACAAGAATAAACTCTGTGTTTTGCCTACTCACAACTGCACACCGACTCTTGCCCCACCTTGCATGGGTGCACCAAGGCATCCAGACACACAGTTTCCTGACTCGAAATGATGGGGTGGCGGGAAAGGGGAAACAAGCGAAATGAGAGGTGCCACACTCAGACCCGCATCACACCAGCAGAGGAGTGGAGTCCGCACCGCAGAAATGCTCCCTGCCCAGCGGGACCCTGGGTCTGGAAGAGCTGCAGTGGCTTAAATGACATTGTAATCAAGTGAGAGCTGGAGCAGCTCGCTGCAGGCAGCCATCAAGCCAATGACAAGGGGTACAGGCAAGGAAAGCAACGCTATCAAAAAGCCAGCAAACCAACAAGAGGGCAGACTGGCATCCCTAAGAAGCTTCTTGAGAGAGTACAGAATGTAGGCTCTTTGATGTCAGGGAAAGGGGGGGAGGGGGGAGGGAAAGACTTTGAGCTCAGAAGGTGATTGTCACCGCAGACATCTGGACCTTAGGGAAGGTCCGAGAAGATTGTGAAACTCCTTTGCATTGGCCAACTCACTGTGGCCGCCGGTCATGAGGTTCATATACATCTTTAAATAAACAACCCACAGCTGAGAACCCTGTAGTGATGTGCACACCTCCTATGTGCAGGACCAGCACGTTACTAACGGACATGTGATGGGAACCGGGCAGGCTCGAGCCAGAGGGAGTCAGAAAGACGGATTACTTTATTCTATGACAAAGTCAGAATTTCAGCAGAAATCCCAAGAAACTTAAGAGGGGGCCTGCCCCACGAGGCCCCGTGCCTTGCCTTTGAGTCCGACCATCCCCTGTGCGCCCCTGTCAGGAAGTCCCGATTGGGCTGAAGGCATGATGCCAATGCCAGGACCACCCTGAAATTTCGGAATGTTTGCACCCAGGGCCAAACCCGGGGCAACTTGGGGACCCAGTAAGTTCTGTGAAAATGCATCCTCTCTCCCTAGAGCTGCTGGGACCCAAGCGAGAGCCAGCACCTGCCACAGATACTGCTCTCGGCTGCCCGCCTGTCTCGGGGCTTGGTCACAGCTGCGCTGTGGTCACGGTGCCACCGCAGAGGCAGTGTGGGACCAGAGTCAGGCACCTGCAGAAGCTCTCTGGGCGCCTCAACGGGGAAGGCCCCTAGCCCGTTTGGCTCAGTGGAGAGAGTGTCAGACTGGGGACATCGATATTTCTCTCTGTCTTCCCCTCTCTCTAAAAATCAATGGAAAAATATCCTCGGGGAGGATTTTTTTAAAAAAGAAGAAGAAGAGGCAATGCCTCCTTTAAGAGTTGTGGAAGGACAGAAAAGAATAAATTTAATAAAGGAGAGCTATAGTTATTTTTAGAATAAAAGTGACTTTTTTGTTGTTGGAAAAGCAACACATAAACCACTGACAAATAAACCACTATAAAATAAACATAAGCAGAAAGAAGACATTTTAAAAAGTACTCATCGGCCTACCAGGTTTGGCTCAGTGGATAGAGCATCGGCCTGCGGACCGAAGAGTCCCAGGTTCAATTCTGGTCAAGGGCACATGCCAGATTGTGGGCTCCATCCTCCACAGTATGGGGTGTGCAACCGATCAATGACTCTCTCTCATCATTGATGTTTCTATCTCTTTCTCCCTCTTCCTTCCTCTCTGAAATCAATAAAAATATATTTTTTTTAGCCGAGACCGGTTTGGCTCAGTGGATAGAGCGTCGGCTTTTGGACTGAAGGGTCCCGGGTTCGATTCCAGTCGGGGGCATGTACCTTGCTTGCGGGCACGTCTCCACTGTGGGGCGTGCAGGAGGCGGCTGATCGGTGTCTCTCTCTCATCGATGTTTCTGACTTTCTATCTCTCTCCCTTCCTCTCTGTAAAAAAATCAATAAAAAAAAATATATATATATATATTTTAATTGCCGAAACTGGTTTGGCTCAGTGGATAGAGCGTCAGACTGCAGACTGAAAGGTCCCAGGTTCAGTTCCTATCAAGGGCATGTATCTTGGTTGCGGGCATATCCCCAGTAGGGGGCGTGCAGGAGGCCGCTGATTGATATCTCTCTCTCCTCGATGTTTCTAACTCTCTATCCCTCTCCTTTCCTCTCTGTAAAAAATCAATAAAATATATTTTAAAAATATATATATTTAAAAATAATAAAAAGTCCTCATCACCCAGAGATAACAACCACTAACATATTGGTGTATACCCGCTCAGAGCTGTTACTCATGCCTACAGACACACCTTTTTTTTAATGGGCCCATATTTTGGTGGAACTATAACGGGACAACCAATGGGTCCGGGCTGCCTGTCACTGCTTCAGCCAATTAAGCAGAGACAGGGTTGAATCATATATGAGTGTTTATTCCAATAATGCAGGCAGAATGGGAGAGAGGCAGGTCATCCACAAACATCTGCTCTGCCTCTGCCCATACCCCAGCGGCTGATACTGGGTAGGACAAAGATGACGTGGGACAGTAGGAATTGCAGGCATGGGGAAGTAGGCCCAGGATAATCATTACAGGTTTCAAGTCAAGTAGGCTGGGAGAGTGGGGGAGGGTTCACAGAGGATGGGTGCCTCTGGGCGTCCTGGGACCAGATTACAGGCAATAGGGGCTGGGGGTTGTAAAGAGCAGATGCCTCTGGGACTCAATTGTTTCAACCAAGAGGTTTCAACTCTGTCCATAATGCTAGGCAGTTCTCGGACTCTCAGCCAGGTTAGAATGTGCCTTCTTTAATCAGAACAAAACAATCACGGTTAACAGAGCAGTATGAGATAGAGAAACCAAGATGGCGGCATAGGTGAGCACCTAAACTGCTGCCTCGCACAACAATTTCAAAACTACAGCTAAAAGACAGAACGAACATCATCCAGAACTACAGGAAAGCTGGCTGAGTGGAAATTCTACAACTAGAAGGAAAGAGAGGGGCTCATGAAGACTCAGAGGAGCTGAAAAAAGCTGATGTACGGGGACACGTGTGGAGAGAGCAGGCGGCGGAGTGCCTGGCTGGCTTCCTCTGGTGGGATGAAGGAGACTCCCAACTGCATTGAACCCCTTATCTACCTATGGCATTGAACCCCAGTTCCGGGTGAGATTCATAGGGGGGAGTCTGGACTGTGAAAAGAGAGGAGTGCACGAAAATCTAGGGGAGCCGCAAAAGGGCAGAGGTCTGGGGGCACACACACCACAATGCACAGAAGACAGACTGCTGATTGTGCTGCTGGCTTTCTCTAGTGGGCGGGAGACAGAGCCTCCCAACTGCACCACTTCTAACTGCAATGAATCCCAGGTTCGGGCAAGATGCTGGGGACCCAGATTCATACGGGCCCAGGAGCGCAAGGAAACTGGAAAGGCAGAGATTTAGAGCACTCACACACGTGTGCACAGAGACGGCTGCAGCAATTACCGAGAGACATTTGAGACCCAGGGGCCTCATAGGACGGGGCTGACTGGAAGCCAAGGCCATCTGCTAAGCTCTGAGACTCCACCCCATTCAAGCGCAACAGAGAGTCTTTTGCAATTTTGCAAGTCTTGTATCATAAGGCTGATTCCAACACAGAAGTTCTCCTGGCATAGTGAAAATGCGGAGACAAAGAAATAGATCACAAGAAATGGAGTAAAACAAACGACTGGATACGGAGTTCAAAACCACAGTTATAAGGTTTTTCAAGAATTTCCTAGAAAAGATGGATAAATTCAGCGAGACCCAAGAGGAGATGAAAAAGGACCAACTAGAAATTAAACATACACTGATTGAAATGAAAAATATTATACAGAGACCTAACAGCAGACTAGAGGAAGGCAAGACTCAAGTCAAAGATTTGAAATACAAAGAAGCAGAAAACACTCAACTGGAAAAGCAAGAAGAAAAAAGAATCCAAAAATGTGAAGATAATGTAAGGAGCTTCTGAGACAACTTCAAGTGTACCAACATCAGAATTATGGGGGTGCCAGAAGAAGAGAGAGAGCAAGATACCAAAAACCTATTTGAAGAAAATAATGCCTGAAAACTTCCCCCACCTGGTGAAAGAAATAGACTGAAGAGTACAGGAAGCACACAGAACCCCAAACAAAAAGAATCCAAAGAGGACCACACCAAGACACATCATAATTAAAATGCCAAGAGCAAAAGACAAAGAGAGAATATTAAAAGCAGCAAGAGAAAAACAGTTCATTACCTACAGGGAAGCACCCATACAATTGTCAGCTGGTTTCTCAACAGAAACTATGCAGGCCAGATGGGAGTGGCAAGAAATATTCAACGTGATGAATAGCAAGAACCTACAACCAAGATTACTCTACCCAGCAAAGCTATCATTCAGAACTGAAGGGCGGATAAAGAGCTTCACAGATAAGAAAAAGCGAAAGGAGTTCATCACCACCAGACCAGTATTATATTAAATGCTGAAAGGTACTCTTTAAGAAGATAAAGAAGAAAAAGGTAAAGATAAAAATTGTGAACAACAAATACATATCTATCAACAAGTGAATCTAAAAATCAAGTGAATAAAAAATTTGATGAACAGAATAAACTGGTGAATATAATAGAATCAGGAGCACAGAAAGGGAGTGGCCTGAAAATTTCAGGGGGAAAGGGGTGAGGGGGTGCAGGGAGAGACTGGACAGAAATCTTACACCTATGGATGAGGTCAATGCGGGGGGAGGTGAGGGCAGAGGGTGGGGTGGGAGCTGGGTGGAGGGGAGCTATGGGGGGGAAAAGGAGAAACAAATGTAATAGTCTGAACGATAAATATGTATTAAATAAAAATAAGACAGAGCAGGATGAATATTTCTTATAACTAATAGCTAGTTCCCAATATTGTGTTTCTGCCGTTAACAGTACCTGCTGCTGAGGGGCTGTACGGTACAATCCCCAGTCTGCCCAGCGCTGGCCTGGCAGCAAGCTTTGTACTGACCGGCTGCCTTCCTCCCGGGGAGGGTGGCCAACCCAGGCTCCCCGGGAGAAGCCCTCGGGAAGAATTCGGGGAGCAGCGGGACCAACCCCTGGATTCTGGGCAAGTCGGGGAGACTAAAGCCATAACGCGTCCCATGCTTGGCTCAGAGTCGGCCCAGAAAACGCGCTCACATCCCGCCACGGTGCGCGGGGCGGGCTGGCTGTTCCTCCGGCCCTGACCTCTCCTCCCGGCCCCGCTAAACACCTCGTCCCGGAATTATTCCTACCGCTGATCCTTACTGACTAAAATGCACATTTCCCTGCGCGCACGCACCGCTGTGCGGCCCCACGCGCACCCGCTGCCCGGGCTCAGGCAGAGCGAGCGCAGAGCGCGCGCTGGGGAGCCGGAGCCCGGAGCCCGGAGCGCGAGTCGCGGTCTCCGCCGCGGGGCGCCCCCGGGGGAAGCCCCCGCCCAGCCCCGGCCCCACGGGGCGGTCCCGAGGCTCGGCCTCCCATTGGCTGCCAGTGGCATCACCTGCCGCCGGTGAGCCAGGAGGCGGGACCTGGCCCCGCCCGGGCGGCCGGAGCAGGGCCGACATGACCCCGGCCGGGCCCGGGGCCCTCCTGCTCCTGTGCCTGCTGCGGCTCGCGGAAGGTAGGGGCGCGGGAGGGCGCGGGAGGGCGCGGAAGGGTGCGGAAGGTAGGGGTGCAGGAGGGAGCGGGAGGGTGCGGGGCCTCGGGACGTCCTGGGCGAGCGCGTCCACCCGCGGACCCCAGCTGCGAGCAGGCAGGGGCGGTGACCGAGCCTCCGGCGGCCGCCCGGCCAGCGGGGCGCGGGGCGCCGGGCCCCTCCTGGGAGCCCGTGACCCTCCTCTCCGGAGGAAACCATCGTTTCGCAAGCGGGCGCAGCGCCAGCGGGAGCGGGAGGAGACAGGCAGCAGCGGCTGCATTGCTCCCTCAAGCGCATTGGAGCTGTCCCCGCGGGGGGTCCCGCCTGCTGCGTTGACCCCGCGCTGCAGCCTCCGGGTGCGGGGAGGCTGACCGTGCCAGCCGCCCCGCAGTCCCCTCCAGCGGGCGTGTCCGATGCTCCCGCTCCGCCTGAGGCAGAGACGCCCTGGTCCGCGGGCCCTGGGGTTACTCTGCCCGGCCACCGTCTCGCTGAGCCCCACCGGTGGGTAACTGCGGTGATTGGGGACAAAATCCCCCGGGGATAGGACCGAGCCGCCAGGCCCCCACCCGTCCAGTCCAGGGAGATGGTCCTGACATGGCCCCCAGAATACCTTCCTGGAATTAGACTCACCATGTAAGCCCTAGACGGGCCTTTGGACATAAACTAGTAATTCTATGTAGAGACAACTTCCACTGAGCAAACTTCTTTGTGCTGGGCACCCCGATATCCTCCTTAAGCTTTACAGCCCAGGCAACGAATGACATAGATAGTATGTTCTCCCTTTTTCCTTGTAGAAAACGGAGGCTCAGAGCAATTAAGGCAGCGGTTCTTAACCTGTGGATCGCGACCCCTTTGGGGGTCGCCTAAGACCATGGGAAAATACGGATATTTACATCACGATGCATAACAGTAGCAAAATGTCATGGTTGGGGGTCACCACCACATGAGGAACTGTATGCAAGGGTCGCGGCCTTAGGAAGGTTGAGAACCACTGAATTAAGGGAATTGCCCAAGAAGGAAGGCAGAGGTGAGACACAGAACAGGACAGACGGACTGAAGCAATCCTGGCCGGCTCTGTCTGTGGCTTGGAAGGTTGACACAGGGCTGTCTACCTCCTTAGGGCAGCTCAGGGATGCCCCAGCCCCCCCTCCTCACCTCCCCGCCTCCCAGCAGTATCTTTGCAGCTGATGACGGACAGTGTAAGGGAGGGGAGGAGGGTCCTCTGTCTCCCAGTTTCACTGTCAAACTCAGTACCTTGTCTAGACCTAACTGAGCTTTCCCCGAGAGATCTTTATTCACTTTATTTTTTAAAATATATTTTTCTTGATTTCGGAGAGGGAGAGAGAGATAGAAATATCAATGATAGGAGAGAATCATTGATTGGCTGCCTCCTGCATGCCCCCTACTGGGGATCTCGCCTGAAATCCAGGCATGTTCCCTGACTAGGAATCAAACAGTGACCTACTGGTTCATAGGTCAGGGCTCCACCACTGAGCCACACCGGCTGGGCTTCCGAGGGATTTTTAATTTATGCAGCACAAACTGGGGTGCGACCAGTTAGGGTGAAGGTCAGCTGGATCCAGGTTCAAATCCTGGCTCCCACACGAACTAACTGTGTAGCCTCGAGCGAATGATTCACCGTCTGTCTCCCAGCCTAGTGCTCTCCCCCCCCCCACACACCCCGTCTTCCCCCACGGACGGGAAGTGACACCTACCCCACGGGTGGCTTGTCCTCAGGATTAATGGAGGTTTGTGCATAAAATGCCCATCCCATGGCTGGCAGCTGTTGAAAGCTCAAAAAAGGGCAGCCGCTCTAGCTGCTGTTTCTCCTCTGGGGTCTCCTGCCAGTCGTATGCGGGAAAATCCAGAAGCGGGAGCAGTGGCATCCCAGTGATCCATTTCCAACTTGAGGACACGGGCACCCATATTGAGGCCTAAAAGGCCGGGTGGGGTGGAGGTGCAGGGGGAGAGGGGTGCCCAGCTGAGAGCCAGAAGTAGAACTGGCCTGCCCCTCCCTAAAGCCGTTTCTGTAATCTGTATGGGTTTCTGTAATCTGTATGGATTTCTGTGTGGATTTCTGTCGGGGCCCAGGTGGCACTTCAGGGCACTGATTCTCCATGGGACCACCGGTGCCTGAGGGCAGGGATGGGGTTGGATTCTTCTTTGAAGCCTCTGGCCCACAGTGGTCAGCAGCTATTGTTGACCAATAACGGTCCATTGCTGTTGGAAGAATAAAGGTGAACAGGCCCCACGAGGAGGCAGTGTGGTCAAGAGCTCCGACTTGGGAGGTGGCTAGGCCTCGATCTGAATTCTGATTCCACAGTTCATGCGCTGAGAGGGCCTCGGTTTCCTCACCCACAATGTGATGATCACGATTAGTACCAAATGCCTAGGGGAGCGGGGAGGTTTGAAAGAGGAAATGCAGGCAGTGTAGTTAACAGAGTGCCTGCCACATGGTGAGGACACCATACACATTAGCTGCTAGCATCACCACTCCTTAGAGAAGTCAGGGAAGGCTCCCTGGAGGAAGTGACCTTTGAAGGGAGTCTTTTTAAAAGATCAGATGATGGCCCTGGCCAGTGTTCTCAGTGCTCAGTGGTTAGAGCATTGGCCCACACACCAAAGGATTGCAGGTTTGATTCCCGGTCAAGGGCCCAGACCTGGGTTGTAGGTTCCATCCCCGGCCCCTGTTGGGGCACGTGTAGGAGGCAGTCCATCGACGTGTCTCTCATATCCATGTTTCTCTCTCTCTGTCTCTCTCCCGCCCCTCCTTCCCTTCCACTCTCTCTAAAAATCAATAGAAAAAATACCCTTAGGTGAGAATTAACAAAAATAAATAAATAGAAGATCAGATGCTGAATACCTGGCAGTCAAAGACACCTGGCTTCCGAGGCGTCCAAAGAATTCAGTGGTTTGAGGAGCCAAGGAGGCTTGAGGAAGAGGTCAGCGCCTGTGGGGAAGAGGTCGGCTGCAGGGCCAGGCCAGGCCACGCTGGGCCGGGCCTCACGCACTGCGATAAGGACCGTGGACTTTATCCTGCGGGCAAGGGAAGGGCATGGATCCGGGCAGTTGGGCAATCAGATGCCTGTGTCAGAAGAGGGCGAGCAGTGAGACGGAGGGAAGTAAAGGTGGGCCGGGAGCGTGTCACCGGCACAGTCATGCTTGCGGTTCCTGGCTGGTCCCACAGCATGCCCGGCAGTCCTCAGGAACGCCAGAGGCCCGGGCGGCTGGAGAGGAGGGAGCGAGGGGCAGAGGAGGGGGTCAGAGAGTGACATGACCTGGCTTTCAATGGGGCTGCTGCTGTTGCGTGGAGACAAGGTTGGAAGCAGGGAGACCAGGTAGAAGGTCTTCAGAATAATCCAAGTTGCCCTGGCTGGTGTGGCTCAGTGGATAGAGCGTCGGCCTGTGGACTGAAGGGTCGCAGGTTCGATTCCAGGCAAGGGCATGTATGTACCTTGGTTGCGGGCACATCCCCAGTGGGGGGTGTGCAGGAGGCAGCTGGTCAATGTTTCTCTTTCATCGATGTTTCTCTCTATCCCTCTCCCTTCCTCTCTGTAAAAAATCAATAAAATACTTAAAAAAAAAAAAGAAGAAGAAGAATCCAAGTTATCCCCCCAGTATTTGTTCAGATAGTTACTGTGCATCTACTATGCGCGGGGACCATTGCAGGCAGGCTCTGGGGACGTGGCTGGGAACCGGACAGAGCACCTGCTCGTTGAGACGCTGGGGCTGTTCCCTCCTGTCGTCCAGGAGACCCGGATGGTCCTGCTCTGTGTCTCCTGGAACCCGCAGCTGTCAGAGTGGGCAGGAGCTTCCTCTCGGGGGCAGGGGGGCTACTAGGCCTGGGGCGGGTACGAGACGGCACTGCAGCCATTCTGGTGTGGCTGTCCCGGGAATCCTGCCCCCCAGCCTTCACCATGTCCCCCACGCTTCAGCCACCCGGAGGCTCCTGGTTCCTAACTGCCTGCCAGGCCACGCTTCCGCTCCGAAAGGCCCCGGTCCAGCTGAGCCAGGAGCTCGGGCTTCATGGCCTCTTTCTCCCCCACAGGGACGTCCCACCTGGCCCCTCCCCAGAACGTGACGCTGCTCTCCCAGAACTTCAGTGTGTACCTCACTTGGCTCCCAGGGCCCGGCAACCCCCAGAATGTGACCTATCGTGTGGCCTATCACAGGTAAAGGGGGGCCTCCGGGCTGGTGGGTGGGAGGCTGGGGAAGGGGCAGGGGTGGCAGGGGCTTCTGGGGGAAGCTGCTTTCCGTGGGGCAGCATTTGCGGGCTCTCCGGGTGCCTGGGGAGAGGGTATGTGGCAGGTACTGGGAGCGGGCGCTGCATCAGGGCTGGAGGTGGGAATGGTGCTGAGTGGAGCGCCGTGCACAGCGACAGGCCTGCCAGGGGGGAGGGGGGATCTCGGTGAAAAGTGGGAGCAGGGCTTGGGTGGAGCGGTGAATTCCTGGGTGTCTGCATTCAGGGCTTCGAGTTGTCCGGGCAGATGAGGGAGGGCAAGGGGTCTCCTGCAGAGCCTGTGCTGGGCATCCCTAGACGATCACCCCTTTCCCCGGCGGATCCTGCACGGAGCCTCCTCGCCAGCGTCCTTCCCACCCACCCACCCAGAGGCCGCTGCAATGCCGGCGGCCTCACCGTCTGTGCGCACCGACGGGCGTCAGGGAGGGTCTCAGTGGGAGAGTAAGCGGATCAAAGCACACGCTCGGAGACTTGGTCTAGAATTGGTGAGCAGGAGGACGCAGGAAGGGGAGCAAGCGGCCCTGGACTCAGGACCCTGGACTCAGGAGCCCGCCCGCCCTGGGCTGAGCCCCGCATGAGTGTTTCCCTCTTCCTCCCAGTGTCACCGGTATCACCGGGCAGGCGCTGCCTCCCCCGTTGCAGAGGAGGCTGGCCATGGAGCCCGCAGAAAATCCCAGGCCTGTCTGACCCCAGAGTGTGTGCCCTTCCTATTCCATCACCATCCCTCTACCCTTAGAACCCAGATGTGAGGCACCGGGGCCTGGCCCGGAGGACAGGCTGCAAGAGAGCTTTCCAAACAGTGGTTCTCAACCTTCCTAAGGCCGCGACCCTTGCATACAGTTCCTCATGTGGTGGTGACCCCCAACCATGAGATTTTGCTACTGTTATACATCGTTAAATATCTGCATTTTCCGATGGTCTTAGGCGACCCCTGTGAAAGTGTCGTTCGACCCCCAAAGGGGTCTCGACCCACAGGTTGAGAACCACTGTTTCCAAAGAAGGCCCTGTGCAGAGCTGGGGCAGGAGGCAGAGAGCACCTCACACGTGCTGTGTGTGCTGTTAAGTCAGCACTGAGGCAACGCACTAACCGTATTTCATCTCCCATGGTCCTTTGAGGAAGGAGGCAGGGGCTCCACTCTGCAGTTGAGGAAACTGAGGCACCGAGAGTGTCACCTGGCTGAAAAGAGTGGGGCTGGAGCCTAACTGGTTTGGCTCAGTGGAAAGAGCTTCGGACTGAAGGGCCCCGGGTTCGATTCCCGTCAAGGGCATGTATCTTGGTTACAGGCACATCCCCAGTGGGAGTTGTGTAAGAGGCAGCTGATCGATGTTTCCCTCTCATCAATGTTTCTAATTCTCTATTCCTCTCCCTTACTCTCTGTAAAAAAATCAATAAAATAGATTTTAAAAATAATCTTAAAAAAAAAAAAAGCATGGGGCTGGGATAAATAGATTAAAGAGCTCTGATGCCGAAAAACCGGTTTGGCTCAGTGGATAGAGCGTTGGCCTGCAGACTGGTCCCAGGTTCGATTCTGGTCAAGGGCATGTACCTTGGTTGCGGGCACATCCCCAGTGGGGGGCGTGCAGGAGGCAGCTGATCGATGTTTCTCTCTCATTGATGTTTCTAACTCTCTATCCTCTCCCTTCCTCTCTGTAAAAAATCAATAAAATATATTTTTTGAAAAAAGAGCTCGGAGGCCACCCTCTGGACCTTTGCAATATTTTCCTTCTCATTTGCACTGTTTAAACGCCTGTGAGAATTGCCAAATGGTACTACTCTAATTGTATCTCTTTTTTTTTTGTAGTGGGAACTATTTTATAAAGAGATGCTTTCTTTTTTTTTTAATATATTTTATTGATTTTTTACAGAGAGGAAGGGAGAGGGATAGAAAGTCAGAAACACGCCCCACACTGGAGATGTGCCCACAACCAAGGTACATGCCCCCGACCGGAATCGAACCTGGGACCTTTCAGTCCACAGACCAACGCTCTATCCACTGAGCCAAACCGGTCTCGGCGAGATGCTTTCTTTATAGCATTTGATCTTCAGAAGTACTTTTCAAATAGGCAAGACAGGATCGATGCTTGATTTTTTTTTCCCCTTTTATTTGCCAGTTTTCCAGATAATGATTTGATTCTCTGTCACTACCCAAAGAGTAATTGACTCGTTTTTCTTTTCTTTTCTTTTTTTTAATTAAATCTTTATTATTCAGATTATTACATTTGTTTCTCTTTTTTTTTTCCCCTCCATAGCTCCCCTCCACCGGGCTCCCAACCCTCTCTCTACCCTTTACCTCCCTCCCGTTGACCTCATCCATAGGTGTATGATTTTTGTCCAGTCTCTTCCTGTACACCCCTCACCCCTTTCCTCCTGAGAATTATCAGTCCACTCCCTTTCTGTGCTCCTGATTCTAGTATATTCACCAGTTTATTCTGTTGATCAAATTTTTAATTCACTTAATTTTTAGATTCACTTGTTGATATGTATTTGTTGTTCATAATTTTTAATTTTTACCTTTTTCTTCTTCCTCTTCTAAAAGAATACCTTTCAGCATTTCATATAATACTGGTCCCCAGGGTTTCGCCCGAATCTGGGGTTTAGTGGAGTCAGAAGTGGCGCAGTTGGGAGGGTCTGTCTCCCACCCCCTCGTGAAAGCCAGCGGCACAATCAGCAGTCAGTCCTCTGCGCGCAGTGCTGTGCCAGCCGCCCGACTTCTGCCCTCCTGCGACTCCCCCAAATTTCCGTGCACTTCTCTCTTTTCACAGTCCAAACTCCCCCCGTATGAGTTTCGGCTGGATCTGGGGGTTAGTGTCGTAAGATAAGGGGTTCAATGCCGTTGGGAGTCTCCGTTTCCCTCCCGCCAGAGAAAGCCAGCCAGGCACTCCGGCACCCGCTCTCTCAGCGCTCGTCTCCGTACCTCAGCTTTTTGCAGCTCCTCTGGGTCTCTGTGAGCCCCTCTCTTTCCCTCTAGTTGTAGAACTTCCACTCAGCCAGCTTTCCTGTGGTTCTGGATGATGTCCGTTCTGTCTTTTAGTTGTAGTTTTGAAATTTTTGTGCGAGGCAGCAGTGTAGGTGTTTACCTAGGCTGCCATCTTGGTTCTCTCCTCGTTTTTCTTTTTATTATTGTTATGAACTCAAGTATCTGAACATGCCCGATGGTTTCAATCTGTTGCAACTTATTCTACTCAGTGAAGCTTGGCCAGCAAAAAGCTCTTCAAGTTGGCTCCTGAGAGCTTTGAACTTGATCCCAGTCTTTGCCTTTAATACCTTTTTTGTTATGACAGGTTGTTCCAGGCTCATTTGCACAATTCCTAACCTACAACCTGAAATCAGTCACAGCCAAGCTTTCTTTATCAAAAGATTTTTAGCCACACTCTTGGTATTCTCTCCAAAATGTGCTTTCTCGCTTTCTGCAATATGCATAAGCTGGGAATTTTTCAAATCTTCCATTTTTAACAGTTCCTTCTATTTATTGCTCTTCTCCCCCCTCATTTTATTACAAGCAGAAAGGAGAAACCAGGTTACATCTTTAACACTTTCCATTGAAATCTCCTCCGCTAAACACCCAAGTTCATCACTTCTAACTTCTTTCTGAAAAACACTAGAATGAGATTCAACCATGCTCTTTGCCTCTTTTTTTTTTCTTCCCCTACATGGGGATTTCTATGGGATTTTGATCCAAACTAGTTATTTATAAAAAGACATGGAAGGGACAGTGGTGAAATCTAAACCCAGGCTGAATACTGACATTATGGGGATTTTTAGTAATTTTCATAGGTGGATGATAGTCCTGTGGTTCTGCAACTCTTTGCCTCTTTATACCAAGGATCACTTTCCTTCAGTTTTCAGTAAGACATTCCTCCTTCCCACCTGAGATCTCCCCAGAATCCCCAGGAACATCCATATTCCTACCAACAGCCTTTTCAAGGCAATCTTGACTTTTTCCAACACGCACCTCAAAACTCTCCCAGCCTCTACCTATGACCCAGTTGCAAAACCACTTCCACATTTTTCAGTATTTGCTACATTAGCACCCCACCCTGGCACCAAACCCTGAGTGTGTTTTATTTAGTTTGCCAGGGCTGCCATAACAAAATATCGTAAACTGGGGAGGTGACGAGGCTTACACAACGAGAATTCATGTCTCATGGTTCTGGAGGTTGGCAGTCCAAGATCAAGATGTTGGTGTGTTTGCTTTCTCCTGAGGCCTCTGTCCTTGGCTTGCAGATGGCCGCCTCCTCACCTGGCCTTTTCTCTGTGTGCAAGCATCCCCGATGTCCCTTCTTCTTGCCGAAAGCGGTTTGGCTCAGTGGATAGAGCGTCAGCCTGTGGACTGGAAGGTCCCAGGTTCGATTCCAGTCAAGGGCATGTACTTGGTTGCAGGCACATCCCCATTAGGGGGGGTGCAGGAGGCAGCTGATTGATGTTTCTCTCTCATTGATGTTTCTAGCTCTCTATCCCTCTCCCTTCCTGTCTGTAGGAATACCAGTCTTACTGGTTTAGGAGCCCAACCTTATGACCATATTTAACATAAATAACATCTTTTAAAGGGCCTGTCTCCAAATACAGTAGTCTCACCTTATTCGTGGTTTTGCCTTCTGGTGGTTTCAGTTACCCAGCGTCAACCATGGTTCAAAAATATTAAATGGCATATTCCGAAAATTAACAATTCCTCAGTGCTTCATGGCAGGCCATTCTGAATAGCGTGATGAAATCTGGCACCATCCCGCTCCGTTCCCGGATGTGAATCATCCCCTGATCCAGCATATCCACGCTCCATACGCTGCCCACCTGTTAACCACCTAGTGGCTGTCACGGTGATCTGTTTGGTTATCAGAGCTGGAGAGACCACATTCACATAACTTGTATTATCATGTGTTGTTTGTAGTTGTCTTACTTTATTTTTATTGTCACTCTCTTACTGTTCCTAACTTATAAATGAAACTTTATCAAAGACATGTATGTGTAGGAAAAGAGACGTACATATAGGGTTTGATACTATCAGCAGTTTCAGGCATCTACTGGGGGTCTTGGAACATATCCCCCTCAGATAAGGGGGACTACTATTGCAGGCACGTTGGGGTTTAGGGATTCAACGGTGTGGCTTAACCAGTTTGTTCAGTTTGTTCTATATGTTCATTAGACCAACTGCGATGATTGTTTTGTTCGTTTCTTATATTTTTTCATTATTTATCTTTGATTGTTAATTACTTAGTCTGTTGTTTTAAAAACACCTTTCTCACTATAATTTTGGGTTTTCTGTTTCTTCCTGTAGTTTGTCTATTTTTGCTCCAAAATACTATATCCTGAATTCACCCCCTTCCCCACCGTTCAGTGATCTCCCGGATCCTGGCGGCAGCCTCCTCGCTGCTTTCCCGGAAATCTCCTGAAAACATGAATTAGATCAGTCCCGGGGTCAGAACCTCCCCGTGGCTTCCGCTCACACTTGGAATACAATCCAGACTCCTCACCAAGGCGGAGAGGCCACCTGCTCTGCCCAGGCCCGTCTCCACCCTCCTCCCCGGCTGGGCACAGCTTCCTCCTCCCTTGTCCCGGGGTTCAGCCACACTGAACCCCGTCCAGATCCTGGCTCCCGTCCAGATCCTTCCCCCCGCAGGGCTTTTGCTGTTGCCGATCCTTCCCCCGGGCCTTCCTGTTGCTGTGGCTTCCGCTGCCCTGAGCCACCTTCAGAGAGCAGCCCCTCCCACGTGACCCTGTGGTCGCTGCCTTTACCAGGATTTCCCTGTTAATGTGCTGGGGATCTCCCGTCTCCTCCCGCCCGCGTGTACATTCCCGGGGGCCCTGTCTGTCACGCATTGCTCGTTCCCCAGGAAGGAGACCCAGAGCTCGGGTCTCTTCTGCGGACCTCAGCGGTTTCAGGAGGCGGAGTCGTGGGGCTTCGTGTCCCCCTCTGACATCCACACAGCCCCCAGCAGGGTGCCTGGCACACAGCAGGTGGCCGTCCAGAAGTGCCCGAAAGAATAAACATGTGGAAAATTGTTGCTAGTGCTAGGGATAGCAGCCACCAGGACACAGGGCGGGGCAGGAGCCTGGGGCTCGGGGCTGTTATCTGCACGGGGTCCCAGAGCTGGTGAGTGCCGGAGCCTCAGTTCCCACCCACGTGTGTCTCTCCAGACTGGAGAGATGGACGGACGGAGGATGCACAGATGGGTGGATGCCCGGGTGAAAGATGAGTGATCCCTGGTTCTGTAAGTCCCGATGTCCCAGGAAGCCGAGCCCACGGCCCAATGCTCCTCTGTTTCCTCCCTCAGCTTTTCAACAACCCCCAAACAGTGGCGGAAAGTGAGGAAGTGTGCCAGAACCAAGGAGCTGATGTGTTCTCTGATGTGCCTGGAGAAGCAGGACCTGTTCAACAAGTTCAAGGGCCGCGTGCAGGTGGTCTCTCCCAGCAGCAAGTCCCCCTGGGTGGAGTCCAAGTACCTGGACTACCTTTTCGAAGGTGGGTCTGTGGGTGAGGGACTGAGTGGCAGGTTCTCTGTCCAAGAACTTGGCTCGGTGGCACTGCTGTGCAACCGTCTGTCTCCCACTTCCCCCAAGCAGAGAGCATGATGCCCGGTCGGGCAGCGCGCTGGCCACGGCCCGGGTCCCAGCAGCCTGATTTCGTGGGGGAGGGCCACAACCCCACAGTTCAGCTAGTACCTCCTACTGTGGTATTTATTTCTGGTCTCCTGTTGAGCACAGCCTTGATCATGAACCATATTAGAAGGAAGCAAGTTTGGTGGGGAGAGGGAGGACAAGCAAGAAAGGCGGGTGGGTGGATCAGTGGTTAGAGAGCACAGAAGCAAGGCTGGCTGGGTAGGGAAGGCTGAAAGGAAGGGGAGGGAGAAGAGAAGGGAACAAACAAACGAAGGAAGGAAAATAAAGAAGGAAAGAAATGGAAAGGAAAGAAGGATGGAGGGGGTAAGAAGAAAAGTAGGCTGAGCCAAAACCGGTTTGGCTCAGTGGATAGAGCATTGGCCTGCAGACTGAAAGGTCCCAGGTTCGATTCTGGTCAAGGGCATGTACCTTGGTTACGCACACATCCCCAGTAGGGGGCGTGAAGGAGGCGGCTGATGGATGTTTCTCATTGATGTTTCTAACTCTCTGTCCCTCTCCCTTCTTCTCTGTAAAATATCAATAAAATATATTTTTTTTTAAAAAGAAAGAAAAGTAGGCTGATTGGCTAGAAAGGGTGGATAGGAAGGAAGGAGCGTTGTCTGGGAAGGAAAGATGAGAGGCAGGAACAGGGGCTGTCCTGCTAGAAGAACGATGGGTGAAGCACTGAATGGTTGGAGAGAGAGATGGAGGGAGCGATTCAGAGAGGAGATGGCCTTTTTTTTTTTTTTTTAGTTACTTTTTTGCCTCCTCCCTGAAGCCCCCTGATTTTCCTCAGCCTGAATGACCCTTCCTGCCTTTTTCTGCCCTCCACCGTGGCCCCGGTCACTCTCTCTGAAGTGTTGGTAGTTTTCATATTTCATTTCCCCCTAATTGCTTATTTTAGTATATTTTTATTGATTTCAGAGAGGAAGGAAGAGAGAGAGATAGAAACATCTACGATGAGAGAGGATCATGGATCGGCTGCCTCCTGCAAGCCCCCCACTGGAGATCAAGCCTACAACCCAGGCATGTGCCCTTGACTGGAATCAAACCTGGGACTTTTCCATTCGCAGGCCGATGCTCTATCCACTGAGCCAAACGGGATAGGGCTCCCCCTAATTCCTTGCAGATCAGGACCCATGGAGGCCTCATCTCCCTATCACCCTCAGCTCCTTGCCCAGAGCATAGTACATAGTCACTGTGCCCTGGACTCTGACCTGCGGCTGTGAGATAACAGATGAGGGGTGCTTTAAGCCACGGAGTTTTCGCTGATGTGTTGGTGCAGCCATAGAACACTGATACCTAAGGGCAGGATTCTGGCAGGCCAGTGGTTCGTGAAGGTCCAAGGGACAACATGGATAAAAACAGGTTAACCATGAGCTTGGCCTGGTCATTTCACCTCTCTGAGCCTCAGTTTGACCTTCTTTAAAATGGGACTAGTGCCGAAACCTGTTTAGCTTAGTGGATAGAGCATCAGCCTGCGGACTGAAAGGTCCCAGGTTCGATTCCGGTCAAGGGCATGTACCTTGGTTGCGGGCACATCTCCAGTGTGGGGCGTGCAGGAGGCAGCTGATCGATGTCTCTCTCTCATCGATGTTTCTAACTCTCTATCCTTCTCCCTTCCTCTCTGTAAGAAATCAATAAAATATATTAAAAAAAAAGAAAGATTGCACATTATATCCTTCCTTGAGAAATGAACTTCTAATATGAAAACAATGTATGAGTAGTTCATACAATAAAGAATAATATATTTACTGTTCTGATTACCTAATGTAGAAAACTATCTCTGTTCTTTAAAAAAAATAAAATATAAAATAAAATAAAATGGGACTAGTGATACCCCCTCCAGGGACACTGCAGTGCTTAAATAAAAGGGCTGGGAGGCTCCTGATGCAGACGATGTTTGACAAACGCTAGTGCCCGGTTCCCCTTTCCAGGACAGCTCTCTGGGCTGGGTGGGGAGCAGGCTCACCTGGAGGGGGGCAGAGGGCACACCATGGCCCCCCGAACAAACTGACAAGTCCTGTTCTGTTTCTGCAGTGGAGCCAGCCCCGCCCATCCTGGTGGTCACTCAGACAGAGGAGGTTCTGAAGGTCAATGCTACCTACCAGCTGCCCCCCTGCATGCCCCCGTCGGATCTGAAGTATGAGGTGGATTTCTGGAAGGAAGGGACTGGGAACAAGGTGGGAAGCCCCTTTTCTGCCCCCTACTTTTGCCTGCTTCCTCCACGGCCCTACCAAACCTCGGTGCTTCTCACCCTCCCAGCCTCCTGCCCACCTCCTCCAAGAAGCCTTCCTGCATACCCTTCACCTTGGCATATCCCTGCCCTTCTCCAGCTAAGCCACCAAGTACAGGGCATCCTGTCCCTGTGCCTTATAGGTGGTAACAGCACAGCTATTTTCTAACTAATATATTGTTTAAATGATAAAACCTGTTGTTCTTTTTAACAATAAAATCTGATTGAACTGTGGGGAGCTACAGGAGGCCTTCTTGCCACGCCACTGGATTCATTCGAGAAAAATCAGAAAATACACATGAGCTCTACAGGGAAAACCAAAAGTATCAGAGATGACCACAAATACGTCTTTGGTATCTGTCCAGTTTCAGACTTGTTTTCTGTGGGGGCATGTGTGTCTGTCCGTCTGTCTGAATCTACTTATGGCAGGGCTGGCAAACTGTTTTTTGAGAAGGGCCAGATGGAAGTATTTGTGGCTTTGCAGACCCGGGAGTCCAGCGGACCACCGGTTGGCCACCACTGATGGAGTCTGTCACAGCTACTTAGCTCTGCGTCTGTAACACCAGAGAAACCAGAGACAATATGTAAATGCACAGGCATGGGTGCTTTCCAGCATAACTTTTTAAAAAGCTGGCAGCCAGGCCTGCCCACAGGCTATACAGTTGACTGATCCCATCTTTACTCATTTTTTTCTTTCACGGAACCAACATCCACACCCCTGACCTCCTGCGCTCTCTGGTTCCCAGGATGTACAACATTTGATGTGGTCCACGCCTTCAAGAAGAACCTCACAAACACTCTAGACCAGTACACTCCGATAGAAATGCGATGCAGCCCTGGCCGGTATGCCTAGTTGGATGGGCATCATCCTGTGCACCAAAAGGTTGCCGGTTCAATTCCTGCCAGGTCGCATGGCTGGATTATGGACTCTGTCCCTGGTAGAGGGGATGCAGGAGGCAGCCCAGAGATGTTCCATTCTCACATTGATGTTTCTCTCACTCCCCTTTCTCTCTTTCTCTCTCTCTTCCGCTCCCTCTCCCCTATTATAAAAATCAATACAAATATTTTTTTAAAAGAAAAGAAAGGTAATGCAAGCCTGATATGTAATTTTAAATGTTCCTTGTTAAATTAAATAAAAACAGGTGAATTTAATTTTCATAATAGACTTTATTTCATCCAATAGAAGGTTATCGTTTCAACATGTATTTAATTTTCATAATAGACTTTATTTCAGCCAATAGAAGGTTATCGTTTCAACATGTATCGTTTCAAATATTGAAATATTTGACATTCTTCTTTCCTTAGTCTTGGAAAGCCAGTGTGCATTTTATACTCAGCCCTTCCCAGTTTGGTCTGGCCACACTTCAGGGGCTCACGTGTGACCAGTGGCTCCTGCATTGGACAGGCGCCCAAGAGTTTTCTGTGTCTGTGATGCCCCCCAAATAAGTTGGGATGGCCTTGGGGCAGGAAGTCTAAGGGATATGCCCCTCAAAGTGAAGACCAGCAGGCCTGGACAGGGGGCAGGGAGTGACCCTGAATGGCAGGGGTCAAGGGGCAGGGAGTGACCTTGAATGGCAGGGGGCAAGGGGCAGGGGAGCAGGGCGTGACCCTGAATGACAGGTTGCTTTTGAACCCAGACCATCTCTAGCTCGAAACTGAGCGGAAAAGGAGCCAGGTATGCCGGAAGTGCTTCTTGAACATTTGAACTTGATTACAGGAAAAGAAGCTGCAGGATCACAGCTGCCAGCCCCACCCCTCCTGGCTGTGCAGAGCCCGTTCCCACAACAGGTCTGCTCACCTCTGCTTCTCCCTCCAAACAGACCCGATTTCCAGTCACTCCTCATGGCCAGCTAGTGCACATCCCGCTCCAGGTGGGGGCCCGTGGACACCACTGCCTCAGCGCCAGAACCATCTACACTTTGGGGGACCCTAAATACAGCGAGTTCTCCAAGCCCACCTGCTTCTCCCTGGGGACCCCAGGTGGGTGCACAGTGGCACAGCATCGAGGACTTTCCCTGAGCGCCAGGGGCTTCGTACTGTGGTGATTAGGAGCATGTGTCCAGAGGCAGGCTCACCTCGATGAAAACCCCGGCTCCACCACTCTCACTGTGGGTCTTTGAGCAGCTCCCCTCAGCTCTCTGAATTGAGGTTTCTGCAATCTGCAGCAGGGGTGTATTCTTTTTTATATATATATATAATTTATTTATTTTTTACAGAGAGGAAGGGAGAAGAATAGAGAGTTAGAAACATTGATGAGAGTAACATCGATCAGCCGCCTCCTGCACGCCCCCTATTGGGGATGTGCCCGCAACCAAGGTATATGCCCTTGACCGGAATTGAACCTGGAACCTCTCAGTCCCCAGGCCGACGCTCTATCCACTGAGCCAAATTGGTTTCGGCAGGGGTGTATTCTGATGAGGACTGAGACTGGGACGAGGTCTGAAAAAGTAAATAAATGGGATGGTGTGTGGACGTGAAGCCCCAGGACGGATGCAGTCGGTAAACCGGAGCCGTTGTGTTGCGTCTTCACCCTTCTTATTTCTCCTAGGCGTCCACTGGGCCTTCCTGGTGCTACTGCCCGTTCTGCTGCTGCTGCTGTCGGTTATCGCTGTGGGCTGTGTGATCTGGAGGAGCTTCTCAGGGAACCCCTGGTTTCAGCGGGCGAAGATGCCACAGGCTCTGGTATGGCAAATCTGGGGGGGGTGCGCCAGGGCGAGGGAGTGGGGCTAGACTTAGCAGTTTGAGCAAGGTGGCCCAGACTGCCGAACCTCTCCTTTCTTTGTATCTGAATTTCCACTTTTAGTAATTCCTCCCTTTGGCACCAAATTCACACGCCCGGGAGGGGGAAGTGCCCTAAGTCCCTGTCAGTTAAATAATGTCATCTCTGCCAGGATTTGTCTGGCGCCGAGAGCAGGACCCCAGCCTTGGGACTCAGGAGAGATGCCCAACAAGGGAGAGGAGGAAAAGGCTCCCAAAGGGGAAGACTTAGAAGGGTCCCAACTCTTAGTTCACCATCTGCCCCAGGGGAGCCAGGCCCAGGCCGAGCCTGAGTTCCCTCACTGGCTGCTGGCTCGCCCGCTCCCTTAGCATGTGGAGGCCCGCTGAGGCGGGGAAGCCTGGCGAGGGCGGGTGGGTCGGGCGCATGCGGGAAGCTGGGCCACGGGTGAGGCTCAGTGGGCACTGGGCTGGTGGGGGCTTTGAGGGTGAACTCTGAGTGTCCCTGCCCTGTGGAAGAGAGCATTCTTTTTTCTTTTCTTTTTTAAAGTATATTTTATTGATTTTTGACAGAGAGGAATGGAGAGCAATAGAAAGTCAGAAACATCGATGAGAGAGAAACATCGATCAGCTGCCTCCTGCATGCTCCCCACTAGGGATGTGCCCACAACCAAGGTACATGCCCTTGACTGGAATTGGACCTGGGACCTTTCAGTTTGCAGGCTGACACTCTATCCACTGAGCCAAACTGGTTTCGGCATATTTTTTTTTAATCCTCACCTGAGGAGTAAGGGTATTTTCCCATTGATTTTGAGAGAGAGAGGGGAGAGAGAAACATTGATGTGAGAGAGACACATCAATTGGTTGCCTCCCACACGTGCCCTGACCAGGGGTGGGGATCGAACCTGCAACCCAGGTACATGCCCTCACCAGGAATCAAACCTGAGACTCCTGGTGTGCAAGCCGATGCTTAGTCTAACCATTGAGCAATGCCGGCCAGAGCAGGGAGGAAGCATTTCTAACGTTCTTCCCAGCAGCTAGCACCTGCATCCTGGGGGCTGTCTCTAGCCTCTGGTGTCTACTCTGCCCATGCACGTGGCAGGCTGCAAGTGCCAGGGAGATGGCACTGCCTCCACCCCTCCCACCCGCACCTCATGGCACTGCACTGGCTGCCCAAGTCCCCAGCAGGGTCAAGCTCCAGCTGCCTTAGATGTCACTTCCTGATGACACCCGTCTTAGTGCAGCTCCCCCACCCGTCTAATTTTCTCACTCCCTGTTGGCCTTTCCTGGGATCACTTCTCGGAGAAGCGATGTCCGTGTGCATCCTTGTCTCGGGGCCTGTTTCCAGAGGAATCCGGTTAGAACAGTCATGCTTCAGGAAAGGCTGACCTTCTGCTCTTGTCTCCCCTCCCCCAAATCAGGACTTTTCTGGACACAGATACCCCGTGGCAACCTTTCAGCCCAGTGGCCCGGAATCCCTGGAGGACTTGACCCTCTGTCCCCAAAAGGAACTGTCCAGAAGGGTCAGACTGAGCCCTCGAGTCAGGGCCCCCGCCACCATTCAGGCCGGATCAGAGAAGGACAGCGCCAAGGAGGACGAGGAGGAGGAGGAGGAGGAGGAGGACGCAGACGACAATGTCATCGTCCAGCCCTACTTTGTGCCCCCTGGTTTCCTGGAGCAGGAGCACCAGACCCCGAGGCCCTCGGAGGCAGGGGTCCAGCTCGAAGGCTGTCCTGCTTGCGATTCTTCCGACGGAAGCTGGGCCAGCGCTGGCGGCTCCTCCCTCTTGGAGGAGGCTGGGTCCTCTGGCTATTTGGCCAAGAAAGGACCAGGCAGAGGGCTGGATAGGAACCGGGGTCCGGAGCCTCTCCCAGCCCCCGGATTCTCCAAGGACGTGGGTTCCCTGGAAGAGCTCCAGAGAAGCAGCACCTCCTGGGCCAACTGGGGCTCCCCCACACCGAGGCTGGATCTGGTCCCCGGGGAGCCTCCAGTTTCTCTTCGGACACTGACCTTCTCCTGGGAAGGCAATGCTGAGGAGGAGGGGGAGGAAGAGGAGGAGGAAGAAGATGGAGGGAAATCAGAAACTGAGGACAGTGGTGCTGGAAGCTGGGGAACCGACAGCCTCCAGAGGGCCGGAGCCAGGAGCGGGCCGCTGGGCCATTACATGGCCAGGTGAGCTGTGCCCAGCTTCCTGCGAACCTGGCGCTGCTGAGCTTCCCAAGGGCCTGGGACGCCGCCGAGACTTGAGAGCCTGGGAGCATTGTCCTGGGGCAGCCATTGTTCTAGCAGCTTCCAGAATCCCAGCTAGTGGCTGTCTGTTGGTCGGGTTGAGCAGTAAGAAGCCACCCCATCCTGGGGCCTAGAGAAAAGGATGGGCTGGTGTCAGGTCACCCACTGTCCCTGGACCACACGAAACAGGTGAGACCAGGTCAGAGTGGCCACCTGGGGCGGGGAGAGGGCATTCGGAGACACAGCTGTACACAGCCTTCTGCCTGTCTCTGGCACCTCCTCCCTGTCTCTGGCACCCTCCTCCTCCCCGAGGCTTGGCCTCCTGACGCAGGAGCCCCCTAGGGCGCACCCCCCTGAGGAAAAATCTAGTTGGCAGAGGGTGTTGAGGGGAAGGGAAAGGGTGGCCGGCATTCAAATCCCAGTCTCCAGCCGTGGGATTGCACACGTTTACCCTCAGGTAGATCAGGGTCCAAAACCCGGTTCTTCCACTTCCTGGTTCCGTGATCTTGAGTAAGCCGCTCCTTCTCCTGGATCTCCTCATCTACAACCCCCACCTGGGCCGAGGGGAGGGTCCTGAGAGAGAGGTGAGCGACACAGTCTGTTCTCTCTTCTCGGAGGCTGGTAGGATTCTCCATCTGCCCAGGTTCTGGGGAGACCTCTGGGCATCTCCCACCTGTGACCCTGGACTCAGAGCACCTGGACGCATTCAACTCTTAGCTTGTCTAACCTCATCTACCTCATGTCTTCCTCCTTCCCTGTCTCCACCTCCTGCTCAAGGAATGGAGTTCTCAGCAGCCAGAACCCAGCCAAGGGGGACCTCCCTTTTCCCAGTAAAAAAACAAAGGGTCCGTCTTCCAGGGGGGGAAGGTTTGATTTGCTGGGGTGGGGTAGCAGCCTGGCAGGGAGTTGGCCTTGGGGGCTGCGATCCCTGTTGCAGACAGCACTTTGGTTGACTGTTGCATTTATAAGAAGTCCCATCTTCCTCCTCGTTATGAGAACCTTCTGGAAACTGGTTGTTGCTGGTGGTGGTGGGTGTTCACTTCGTTAACCTACACCCAGCAGTATATGGATGAGCACCGCTGTGCATTCACCCCGAGGGAACAAGGTTTTGTTAGAAGAAGCTGAAATGGTGACTTCCTGTGTTTGTCCCTATGGGTGAGACCTCTGGTCTGTGGCCAGCTGGGCCAGCCCCTGTTACCCTGGCCATGACAGCAAAGTCGCAGCGAAGGTGTCCAAGGGGCATGAAGCTGGCAGGAGGCCTTCACTGCTGGGACTCACACACAGACACGTGTGCACATGTGTGTGCATGTCTGTGGGATGGACGTTGTCCACCTCGCTGAGCACGGAGGGGTGGCGGGGGTGGGGGGGAGGGAGAGAACAAACTGAAGCCTAATTGTTGGGCGCAGGGCCAGTCCCCAGGCAAACGCCTGGACTAAGGCTGACGCTTTCTGGTCCGCGATCTGATCCCTGGCTTCCCCTGACCGGCTGTGTGTCCCCTCCGGTGTGTTCTTCATTGGTGCCCTGTCATTCTTGATTTCCAACTGGTCATTTTTCGTAGTTACCACATCATGCTGAGCATCTTCGCCATCATTATTCTAAACTCTATAGCTGATGAATTTCCTGTCTCCATCTCGGTGAGCTCTTCTGGAGAATGCTCTGTTCTTCCATTTGGGGGTTGACTTTTTGTCTCCCCAGTTTGGCTGCCTGTTTGGGTTTGTGCTGGGTATTAGGTAGATCTGCTATGGCCCCCAATCTCTAGCGCAGGCCAGTGTTAGACGCTGTTTCTGGTTGGCCCCAGTCCCCGTGTGGTGCCATCAGCAATCCACAGCCTGTGGCTCCCTCTGCTGGGCCGGCTGCCTTTGGAAAGGACGGAGATGTGCACCAGGGTCTGCTTTTCCTGGCCCCGGGCGCCGAAGGAGATCAGGCCAAGACTCAGAGCCTCTGAACAGCCACCGCGGTCTGCAGTCTGATGGTTGTTCTCAGCGTCTCCGGAGGGTGCTGCATTCCCAGCCTCTCTCTCTGGCTGGCAGACAGCACCCCGGCTGCTTTTCACAGCCAGATGTTCTGTGGGCACCTTTCTCAGCTCTGGTGCTCCGGGCTGGGAGCCCAGCTTGGGGTGTAGACCCCAGCGTTCTCAGTGGGAACCCCCACAGCTGAGACACCACTCCGAACATCACCTGCTGTCTGTGGGTGCCAGGCAGCCCTCTGGCATCCCCGCCCCTCCTGTGGGTCTCTCTGCGGTCTTCACTTTCCGTCCTTGCTTCTCAGGGTTTTTCTCCATCTGGTCTTCTGTAGATTTTTCAGGGTGGTTTGTCTGTAGTTTGGTTATATTTCCCGTTTGGTCCACTTACTCCGCCGCCCTGTTTAATCTCTGATCAATCTGTCGCTCTTCCAACCCAGCGAAGCTGCTTCCTGAAGGAAAACTTCATGAAGTGTTTGGTTTGGTTTTGAAAAACGAAGAGCGGTGATCACTCTGGTATAGGAACCACTTTCTCTCTATTATTAAACCTTGGTTTTTAAGCTTTTTTTTTTCCTCAAAGTTTAATTTCAGAGATGAGCTGAGCTTTTTAGTAATTCCGAATTTCAGCTCCTTTTAGTCATTAAATCATTAAAAACTCTGGGGAACATGAGGAAAGAGCGTGATAAACAATGTAGTAACCTGGCAGGTGTGCTCAGCACCTCGCTGTTTGCAAAGCCCTTTCACACGCACAGTCCAGGGCCACGCTCAAGGGCCAGCAAGCCCAGAATGCCCGATGCCTCGGGTTCAAGCAGTATTATCTTTCCTCAGAGCACAGTTGACTTCTTTAAAATTATGTATTGACCATGGAATTCATTTTTAAAAATATATTTTTTTATTGACTTCAGAGAGGAAGGAAGAGGGAGGGAGAGAGTAACATCAATGATGAGAGAAAATCATTGATCGGCTGCCTCCTGCATGCCCCCTACTGGGGATCGAGCTTGCAACCTGGCATATGCCCTGACCAGGAATCAACTGGGACCTCCTGGTTCATAGGTTGACACTCAACCACTGAGCCACACCGGCCTTGGCTCTGGAAGGAGTGAGGGGTGCTGACCCATCCTGCACAGTTGAAAATTCACACACAACTTTTGAATCCCCCCAAAACGTCAGTCATACCTCAGAATCCGTGGGGGATTGGTTCCAGGACACCCACACACACAGATACCAACATCCACACGTGTTCTAACCCCTTATAATACGTGGTGTGGAACAGTGCCTATAGTCGACCCTCTGCATCAGTGAATTCCCAACCATGGATCAAAGATACTGTTTTCCGTCCACGTTTGGTTGAATCTGTGGATGCAAAACCCAGGGGCACGGAGGGCCGGTTGTATACAGGGCAAAAGGAGGCTTACTGTGGCAATGCAATAACTAATAATACAAGAACAAATTCTGTGTTTTGTGGACTCACAATTGTATTTATTGGAGAAAAAAAATCTGTGTGTAAATGGACCCGTGCCTTTCAAAACGGGTCACCTGTACTGAGCTTATATATTATTCTAAGATTTTTATATTTATTTCTAATTTTCTATGTTTATATCATATTTAAATAACTTCTTAATGCTTGTTGGTATCCAGTTTTAAATAAAGAGCTCTATTTTTTTGAATGGAAAAACGTGTGCTCTTCTTTCTCAAAGGCTCCTCATCTAGCTGTTTGGACTACAAGGGTCTTGGGTTGGGTTCCCCGCCGCTGACCCAGAGACCAGGATTGCGGGGTACAAAGCCCTGCTGTCATTCCAGAAAGCATCATGAGGGGTGGTGGGCAGCCAGACAGAGGAAGGGCAGCCAGTCCTGGTGCATACTCCAATAGGTCACGCCCCGCCACGGGGGGGTCGGGGTCGGGGGGGGCCCAGTCCCCTGAGGCGTTGGGTGTTCAGTGTCGCACCCTGCAGGTCTGTCTGCCAGGGGCGGAGCTGGGGGGTTTCTCTCCAGACTCCCTCCCTGAGAGCTGCAGGTACTCACAGTTGGAATCCATCAAGGTGAGTGCACGAGAAAGGTGAATGCCATAGAGACAGGGGGAGGGGACAGGGGCACCCACATCCCCTGCTACCGTGAGGCCGAAGCGGTGCCCACACTCTCGCAGCTCATCCTGTTGCAACTCTGGCCCATGGAAGGACACAGAGCATTCTCAGCAGCGGGCCTTGCAAACCCAAACTCATTCCAGCAGGTCGATCGCTCATGAGGTTCTCTCGGCCTCCAGCCATTCTGTCAGGCCCCCTGGGAACTGCCCGGCACTGTCTTATAGGTTGCCACCTTTTCCAGGTGCCAGCGCCGGCACTAGACCCAAGCTGGGCTGGCCCTGGAGCAGGCTCCAGCCTCCTACTGCCCCACTTTCCAGCCCGGGAAACGGGAAAGTCCGGTGTGCGGAAGAGACGAGCATGAGGCCGCCACCCCGGCTGCTGAGCGGAGATGAGAAGCCACGGTTCCGGTCCATTCCTGAGGCCCAGGGGCAGCCCCGTCCTCATCGGCTCCCCTGCATCCTGGTCTTAGGCCACCTCCCAGGACTTTCTGTCACAACCAAACCCCTGCCAGTTCACACTGCGTGCATCTCACAGCTGCGGTCTTGGTGGGGCATCGCCCCCTTGAATGGATGCGCATGCTGTAGGTCCTTTCCAGAAAATGGGGCAGAACTTCCTCTCCGCCCCCTGCCCTCTGATGCCAGGTCGCCTTTGAGCTTCTCTTGGCCTGTTGGTGACCAGCTTCTGGACAGAGAGGGGGGCAAGGGCTGCTGATGGCACGGGGCCGCTGGGAGAGGGGAGGTCTGGGTAATGGATGTCACATCCTGAGAACTTTAAGGAAGGGACTGTTTTACTCCAGGCAACAGCACCTGGCCCGGTGGGTGGGTGGGGGGGGGGCGGGGAGGAGCTTGGGAAGGAAGGAAGGAAGGAAGGAAGGGACAGACTATGAATCGGAGCCCCTAAGGACCTGGCCGTGGCTAACTGACACTTTTAAGGACTAACTGGGATTATAAGAGGCCAGAGGTCTTGCATGAGATGATCCCATCCCAGAGCTCAAATCCTGTTGCATGTGGATGACTGCTCTTCCTCAGCCTGGCTTCTGGGCCACACGACAGCACCTAGTCCCTGATGGAACCCTGTTTTCCTTACCTCCCTCTTCCTTGAGCTCATTGCTGTGTGCACAATATGATAAACAGGGGGTGGGGATGGGGGCGGGGGGAGAGTAGGCCGGAAGTTACATCTATATCTACATGAATGAGTCAGTCCCATGAGTCAGTTACTCAAGAGATACTGGTTGGCGCCGGGACCCATTCCAGCCCAGGGAGCCCCACCTCTTGTCATGTGATGCCACAGGATACCGAGGTGACAGGTCCTACTAATTGTCAAGCCCCTTCCCCCGACACACACACACACACACACACACACACACACACACACACCTCCTGCCTCTTTAGTGGATTTGGAGAAGTGGTGATCCCAGGTAGGAATGTCTCAGGGTACACTCTTGTGGTGGGAAAAACCATTAGCTGGGGGTGGGAGGCCCCCTTCGAAGGTCACCGCCTCCAGGGTGAGTCTCATCGGGGTTTCTTTGCTCTGCATGCCCCTCCTCCCATCTCTCCCCCCCCCCCAGCCCCCCTGCCCCAAGCCTCGGGCCGCTAAATGGATCATCTTGGAAGCCAGATTCCAGCTGGGCTTCGAATCCCACCCCCACGCCCATCTCTGAGGCTTCCAGGAATGCCCTCCTCTGAACAACCTTATTCAACCTCCACACTCCTCTGTCCCAGAATTCAGCCTCAGACACCGAAGGCGACTGGAACTTCTCAGGGAACACTTATCACTGTCCTCATTGCCCCTCCCACTGTCCCCACCGCCACACCCAGGAGCCTGGGGTGTCGCAAAGATTTCCAGGGACCTCGCTTGGTCCTTGGGTCCTCATCCTCGTGCTGTGACAGAGGAGACTCAGCAGGAAGTGTCCTCGGACACAGCAGCTGGCTTAACCCTCTCAGCAGCCCCGAGGCGAGGCGCAGACGATGACTTCCCTTTTGTGGAGGAGAAAGCAGAGAGGGAAAGGTCAAGGGACTACACACTGTGGGCAGTGGCAGAGCTAGGATTCCAAGCTGGGCCTGTCTGCCCACTCACTTCCTGGCTCCCAGAGGCCCAGTGAAAGGCCCCCCCGCCCCCCAGTCCTGGCATGAGGCGAGGACCTTCTTGATATGTTTCTGAAACAAGTAATAAGCATGAAATAATCTCCAAGAATTCTTTCCCTGAGAGAGTGGAAATGACAAGCAGTCAGGAACCACTGAGTGGTTTGTGTCATCGGTAATGGCCATGAAGGGAACTCCGTGATGTCAGGGGAGGTTTTAATCCCAGGTGACACAGAGACAGAGGCCGTTCAAGTTCCAAGGGCCCTCAGGCCGCCTTCTCAGACAGAGAAACAAAGGCCCAGAGAGGGGCGACACCCATTCAAGGTCACCTGGAGGCAGGGGCAGGGTAAGGACAAGGCCTAAGACCCCAACCTGCAGCAACCAATTCAGTGTCCTGACTGACCCAGCCCAGGCGTGGAGACGGCACAGTGAGTCTGATTCTTAGGCTACGGGATGGGCCACTAATTCTTCATTCCTTCGACCAGCGACCCCTCCAGCTCTCTCACTGCTGGGCCACAACCACAGAGACAGCACAGCTCGGCTCCTCCCCCAAAGCACACCCCGCTGTCCAGGATGTTCTGGCTTCTGCAGAACGGGTTCTGGAGTCCCTGGGCCTTGAAAGAAGGGACGGGAGCAGGTCACATTCCTGACTCAGCACCTGCCCTTTTAGGATGAGCTTTTCCTACAGCGCAGAGATGTTCCCCAGCCAAGACGGAAGCTGGCCAGCTCACCCCGGCTCCCGCATCCAGTCAACAGACATCCCAGGTCCCTGCTCTGGGCCAGCTTGTGGTGGGTGCTGAGATGGCAAGGAAAGCAAGTCATACACTTTGTCTCCATAACCAATGATGGGGGGCGGGGGATGGGGAGAAGGAGATCATGTGGTGCAACCCACACTAGGATGAGGGAGGGTTGGGGAGGGATGGGGGCCACGGGAGCACAGAGCTGGGGCTCCTAACCCACCCAGGTGAGTGGCTCACATAGGCCAGGCTTCCTGGAGTCAGTGAACCCGAGAAGAGATCTGAAGAAGGAACAAGAACGAGGCAGCAAAAAAGGAGGTGGAGAGGCCATTCTGTGCACCGGGTACAGCTTGTACCAAGGCTCGGAGGCAGGACAGGGCATGCGCGCTGGAGAGGTTTGTCAGAGAGAACGCAGGTGCATTTCCCCGCAGTCCGGCCAGAGAGAATCAGCAGGTGCATCCGCGGCTGTAAAGGCCAATTCCATATGTCGATGCTGTAAGCTCTCTGCGTTCAGCCACGGGGAGGGTACAGGGAAACGCAGAACCTTTGCACGCACAACCTTTTCTCTCTCACGGGGGAGACCAGCACCATGGAGCTTTAGAGACCAGACAATAAAGCGGTCTGGGGAGCATCCCCCAGTGGTCACCGCCTTCCCCTGCGCACCAAGAGCGGCCCATCTTCAGGTCAGCCACCGCCTCACACCAGGAGCTGTTTTCTTAAACCCCAGGACATGTGCCTCTTCATCTGTCCCCCCCAGCCCCCCTGGTTTTCCTGATTAGAGGCGGTTACCCAAAGGGGGACGAGACCCTTCTCCCTGCAACAGCCCCTCTGGCAATGAAGATGGTCCTCTTGTCCCACCTTGCCCTGACCAGAGTCTCTCCTTTCCAACCTTAAACAGGAGCACCACTGAGGAATAACTTTAGAAAACGGCGAAGGTGCGATGGACTAGAGTTCTAGAAGGACTTTTACAGGGACAGTGTGGTGGGCTGGAAGTCTCATAGCACCTTAGAGCAAGAGAACCCATCCCCAGGGACTTCGAAGAAGATGGAGTTTGACTAAGGGAGAGGAAATGGCATTCCAGGAGTGGGGTGCAACCCATGCAAAGGCACATGTTTTTTGGTTTTTTTGTTTTTTTAAATATATTTTATTGATTTTTCACAGAGAGGAAGGGAGAGGGATAGAAAGTTAGAAACATCGATGAGAGAGAGACATCGATCAGCCGCCTCCTGCACGCCCCCTACTGGGGATGTGCCCGCAACCAATGTACGTGCCCTTGACCAGAATCGAACCTGGGACCTTTCAGTCCGCAGGCCGACGCTCTATCCACTGAGCCAAACCGGTTTCGGCGCATGGTTTTTTTTTTAATTACAGTTCACATTCAATGTTATTTTATATATATGTACCACAAGCCGGTGCACGAAATTTGTGCACTCAGCAAGGGAGGGGTCCCTCAGCCAGGCCTGTGCCCTCTCATAGTCCCGGAGCCCCGCAATCGATGGCCCCGCAGAGGAAGGCCCTCCCCACCCGCCACAGCGCTGCCAACCAGGTAGCCTGGCCTCCCTCTGCAGGGAAACCGATTGGAGGGCTCCATGATTGACTGCCCCAAAGAGGCAGGCCCTGCCCACTCAGCCAGGGCTCCACAATGGGTCACCCGCTGGTCGGTGGCCTGGGTCTCCCTCTGTGAGGCAATCATGGGGCAATGGCAGGGCCCCAGACCAATCACATCGCACCCACCTTGGCTGGCCTGGTGCCAATGGGTGTCATAGAGCGGTCATCCAGATGGTCATGGCGCTGTTTGGCCGTTCGGTCAATTTGCATATTATGCTTTTATTATTATAGATTTCAGAGAGGAAAGGAGAGGGAGATGTTGGTGGCTGCCTGGCTGGAGGGAGCGGGGACTCCAGAGGACACACAGCTATTGCTGGGGATACTACTCAAAGTCAAGAAAGAGGGAAAGAGGTCCCTGACTTCTCTCCTCCCAATCTTTCATGTGTCCCATTGGTCAAACCTATCGGGAAGCAGTTGACAAAGGAGTCTGGGAAATGTAGTTTCCTACAATTACAGGCCATGCCTGGCACAAGCCAACCCTCGATTCTCCCAAAGCACAGCTCAAATTTGGCTGTTTTGTCAAACAGACTTTACCGAAGATGAGGGCTGATAGAAAGCAATTGCAGCACAGCAAAGGAAAACCTGAGGACAGATCCCTGGCTGACACAGCCTACTACTTCCAAAGGCAAGCCCTTAGGAGCCAGCTCTCCTGCTACTGGCCTCAGCCTGCCAGGTCCCTAGGGTCAGCAGAACTCTCCCCAGGGCCAGGGCTCTGGCCATGTCCACCCCTTCAATGTTCCCTGAGGTCCAGTGAGAAGGAGAAAATATTTCCTAAGTTATTTAGATAATTATTTCCTAAACACCCATCCCAACCAACTTCACGTTAGTCCCTATGAATACAGCTCCTGGGAGAAAGATAGTTTGGGTGAGCAGTTGGAATCTTGATTGTCCCAAACTAAAGGCCCACTCATGAATGTTGCCCCCATCTCTAGCACAATAGACAGTCCCTGGAGTTTGAGCTTGGTGCTTTCCTCCCGAACCTTTAGCACATCCCAGACCTCAAAGGCTCAAGTGCCAGCAACCTCCCTAGGAAGGAAGGCTCTCCGCATCCCATCCTTCCGCATGGGGACCTGCTTTCAATGGGGTGCAGGGGGCAGCAGACGGCCTATACCTCCTGCCAGAGCAAAGCCAAGGAGTCTTAGCTTTTCCTTTGCCACAGGAACATTCTGGAATATGCTTTCTGCTCCCTGGTCCAGTTCTTTTCCTTAGGGAAAACCCCTGCGGATGGAACTACTGGGGCAACCTGCACGCGCTCCAGGCTTTTGCTACACAGTGCCAAATGGCCCTCTGATAAGGCGTATGGTGTGGATCCTCTCTGCCTTGCCTGCCTCTCCGATAACCACTGAAGAGCCCTGGATGAATCAGCCACCAGACCAGATAAACAGGCCGGCCCGTCACTGGTGCCACTTTCTGCATCTAGGAAAGGAACTCCCTCCACTCCCACCCAGGACCTGGAATTCCGCAGCACCCACATCAGGCACCTTTGTACCCGCGCCCCACTGCTCAGGTCCCACCCTCCCCTGCTGGCCCCGCCCTGAGCCCTGAGCCCTGAGCCCTGAGCCAGGTGGAGCCAGCTGCCAAGGCGGCAAAGCTTCCCAGCCTCCCTCGGCGCTTGGCCCTGAGGGGAGGCAAAGAGGGTTGTGTGCCCGGCGGCCCAATGAGGACGCTACTGACCATCCTGGCTGCGGGATCCCTGGCTGGTGAGTGCCCATCGCCCTGTGGGCCCCCCTCTCCCGGGAGCCAGTGCTCAGGGGCATCTCCCTGCACCCTGCCTGGCCCAGGACAGCCAGTTTCAGTTTCCTCTGCTGGGACTGAGCTGCACCCTGGGACAGGGAGTGGGGTGGGGGTGGGGGGCAAACCCCTGCCTCCCTCCACACCCCAAGGGGCCTCTTCCAGTCCTTCTTGCTAGATCTGAAAGAGCATGTTCTCCCACAGTGGCCAAACCACCTGGTCCTTCCCAAAGCGGGTGGAAAGGCATAGTTTTCAAATACGATTAGGTGGATTGTTTAAAAATCCTCACCCAAGGATATGCTTTTATTGATTTGAGAGAGAGAAGAAGGGAGAGGGAGAGAGCGAGAGAAGCATCAATGTGAGAGAGAAGCATTGAGCGGTTGTCTCCCATATGCATCTCAACAGAGGATCGAACCCACAACCTAAGCCTGTGCCCTGCCTGGGAATTGAACCTGCAACCCTTTTGGGTGCATAGGACGACTCTCTGGCCAACTGAGCTGCTGGGTGGGGTGGATGGATGTTTTGATTCATGATTAAGAAGAACTTCCTGGCAGATGCATGAGATCCTAGCGTGTGTCTGCTCTCTAAGAAGCTTCATAAAATCCAGGGAACTTTCTCAGGAAGTAACACATAGTCCTTGCGGGCGAGGGGAGATGGCCCGGGCAAGGCCTTTTCGTTCAAGAGCAAGCAGGATGCGCCCACGAAGGGGCTCCCGGCCAATGCTGACTGGACCCACAGTGTTCCCAGCTGCTGCCCCGGCCCCTCCAGTCTCTTTCATCCCCCGGTTCAGGCCACCTTCATCTTCTCTCGACTACACCCCAACACACTGTGATAAGCTGGGAAGGCACACATCCTCAAGAGACACCAAGACGTGTTCCTTTAGACCCCCACCCATTCTGGTTGGGAGTCATGGAGGCTCCTGGCCCTTTAAGACAGGGAACCCAGCGGAAGCAGTCCCGGGGAGGTTGGTAAGGTAACTCTGGGGATGGGGTTCGCTCACCCCAGCTTTCTCGGGCTGATTCCAGAGCATGTTGAATTGCCTTTGTTTGTTTGTTTTTTCTCAGCTTCCCGTCTGTGCAAACTTTCTTTTATACAGTCTACAGTTTGTCCGTCTCTGCAACACACGCTTCCCCGGGATTTCACAATGTAGACTTTCATCCGGGAAGTGTAGACATGGCACAGGCTGAGGACAGACGATGCATTTGAGTGGGGTGGGAGGAGTGGGGAGACCTTGTTAGCCCTTGACACCTCGTAAAAGAGGGGGCCCGGCCAAGGGCCAGCCACCCCATTTCAGGGAGCCAACGTCAGTTCCCTCCTTAACTGTGAGAACACCACCCATCTGGGGCCATTGCCTCCTGAGCATGCCCCAGCCTCGCCACCTGCCTTCCCTCAACCCCTACCACCCACAGGGTACTGACCCCCACGAGCCATCTTCCCACGGCAGGCCCTACCCCTCCACGACTAAGGCCCTCCTCCCCCCACCCCAAAAGACCTTGGCCTTCTCTCAGATCCCAACTTCTCTCTCTCCTGCCCCTGACCCTACCCCACTGGAAGCCGCAGTCTGTTCTGACCTCAATAGAGCCTTTGCTTTCCTGAGAAGGCAGATAGTAGGTGGATAGGGATTGGTGTGGCTAGCAGAGAGGCGGGACTTTGCAAACGTCTTCTTTATCTTTGATGGAAATTACTGACTTTGGGCAAGTTACTTCTTAGACATCTTCGTTGACTATCTCTAAAATATGAGAGCACCCTAGCCAGTTTGGCTCAGTGGATAGGGCATCGGCCTGTGCACCAAAGGGTCCTGAGTTCAATTCCCCGTCAGGGCACATGCCCGGGTTGTGGAATTGATCCCAGTAGGGGGTGTGCAGGAGACAGCCAGTCAATGATTCTCCTCATTTATGTTTCTATCTCCCTCTCCCTTCCTGTCTGGAATCAATAAAAATATATTTTTAAAAAGAAAGTGAGTGAGAGATAACAACAAGTGTTGGAAAGGATGTGAAATAATTGGACCACTCAGACACTGCGGATGGGAATGTAAGATGGTGCAGCCACTTCGGAAAACAAGTTGGCAGTTTGTCAAAAACTTAAACATATTGAGTTACCATAAGACCCAGCTATTCCACTTCTCGCTGAAAGCCCAAGAGAACTAAAAACGCACATCCATTTCAAAATGTGTTTACATGTTCAGAAGGACATTAGTCATAAGAAAACAGAAAGTGGAACCAACACCAACATCCATCGACTGATGAGTGGATAAACAAAATGCGGTGTATCCGTACAATGGCATATTACTCAGCACTCATTCATGCCACCGCATGGATGAACCTTGAAGACATTGCGCTAAATGAAAGAAGTCAGGCACGCAGGCCACATGCTGTGTAACTATTTATATAAAAAGTCCAAATAGCAAAACCATAGAGGCGGGAAGCGGGTTAGTGTAGCCTACACATGGGAAGGGGGAGGAGCGGAGAGGAGACTGCTCATGGACACAGCGTGATGTGCTGGTGGGAACAGTTGGCATTTAACAGTGGTAATGGTTGCACAGTTTTGTAATATACTTTTAAAAAACCACTGACTTGTGCGCTTTAAATGGTGACTTTTGCGGAATGTGAATTATAGTTCAATAAAACGGAAATGGAGAAGGGACGAAGAGCAGCGATGGTCCATGAGGGATGGTCTGGTGAGGGGGCGGGGGCGGTGTCTCACTCCTCCTCCTTGGACACTTTGCTGGGAGCGGGGTGCACGGGCCTTCTGCTCACCCTGCTCCCCCTTCCTGCAGCCCACATCGCGGAGGACGCCTCGAATCTTCTTCAGCGCGTGGCATTCCAGTCCAGCAATTTCGAAAACATCCTGACGTGGGACAGCGGGCTGGAGAGTTCCCCGGACACAGTCTACAGCGTCGAGTATAAGACGTATGCTCCCTCCCAACATGACCTCTTCTGACCCTGCTCTGAAACCAGCCCCGCCAAGAAAACGCTCCCTTCCACGTGTCTCCCCCGACCCTGACCGGTGCTATGCCCCCCAATGTAGCTCTGCTCTTTGATTCTTTTGCAGAAGGAGGATGAAATCATGGTTAAAAGTATGGGTCTGGTTTGAATGCCAGCCCTTACCTATATCACCTTGGACAACTGGGTAACCACACCAAGCCTCAGTTTCCCCATCCATAAAGTAAGAATAGCGATAGTACCTTCATCATAAGGTTGTTAGGTGGATAGTCATGGACACTGGCGCCCCGCAAATAATTGTTTTATTGCTACTGGTGAGACTAAGCCAACACAAAATTGTGCCCACCCCTTGGTTCCTATGCCCTCGGTCCCCCGCAGGGAAGGCAGGTTGGCATGGGCTCAGGGGTCCGCAAACCCAGCTTTCATTCCTAGTCCGGCCATTTCATCCTGTGGCAAGTCACTCCCCTCTCTGAGCCTCAATTCCCTCATCTGTAAAGTGGGGTCATAGTGCCTGCCCCAAAGGGTTAGGTGATAATGAGCCCAGAATGTGGATTCAGACCGGCTGGGTTCAAATCCTGGCCCACCTGGGCGCCCTAACTGGTTTGGCTCAGTGGATAGAGCATCGGCCTGCGGACTGAAAGGTCCCAGGTTCAATTCCGGTCAAGGGCATGTACCTTGGTTGCGGGCATATCCCCAGTAGGAGGTATGCAGGAGGCAGCCAATTAATGATTCTCTCTCATTGATGTTTCTAACTCTCTATCCCTCTCCCTTCCTCTCTGTAAAAAAAAAAAAATCAATAAAATATATTAAAAACAAAAAACCCACCTGGGCATAATTTACTCCTAAGCCCCAGCTTCCTTATTTGAAAAGGAGCGAGAATAATGTCTGAATCTCACGGGATCGATGCGAGGACTAGCAAATCATCCACATAAAAGGCCTGGGATACAGAACATGCTAAGCAAATATTAGATATCGTTATCATTCTTAATAAACCACAGGCTTGACACCGGGCCTATTCATGCAAGCTGTGCTTGGCCCCTCCCTGGCCTGCAGGTACGGCGAGGCAGAGTGGCTGGCAAAGAAGGGCTGCCAGCGGATCACCCGGAAATTCTGCAACCTGACCATGGAGACGGGCAGCCTCACGGAACTCTACTACGCCAGGGTGACCGCCACCGGCGCGGGGGGCCGGTCAGCCACCAAGATGACTGACCGGTTCAGCTCACTGCAACACAGTGCGTAGGAGCCCCTCTTAGTACCGGGGAGGGGGTCCCAGAAGGGCTCTGCCTTCATGGGTGGGAGCGGGGCTGCTAGGGAGGTGGCTGTTAGGGAAGGCATCCCGATGGAGAACACCCCCGAGGGATTATTCATCCTCAACTCCATCCCACACCCACGGTTCAGGCCACCTTCATCTTCTCTCCACTGCACCCCAGGCCTCTGAACTTGGTCCCCCCACCCACACACTCCTCCTTTGACTCTGTTCCAATCTTGAGTCTGATCTCAGCTTCCACGTCACCACTCCCTGCCCCCCATCTGATTTGACAAGGTCACCACCTGGTATTCCTTATCAAAATGAGCTGTTCATTGTCTTCATAGCTCATATCCCAATCTTCAGTTGCTTTTTTGCTTACCTGTATGTCACCGGCCTCCACCGCCGACACGTGAGCTCCGTGAGGGCGTGTGTCGGTGTGGAATTCGCCGTAATCTCAGCCTTTGGCATGGTGCCTGGCATGTGGGAGATGCTACATTGGTAACCGATGAAAGAAGGAAGGAATACGTGAAGGAAGGAATATGCATTGCCAAATTCCCCGTGCTAGTTAAGCAGGCGATAATGTTTACTAATTCAACAACCACATGGTTTTTTTAAGAAGATTAAAAAAAATTAAACGAGCTATTTTATTATTTTCTTTTCTTGTTCAGTGAATACATGTTTATTATAGAAATTGTTGAAAATATAGAAATACACAAAGAAACATAACGGTAACCCCAAATAATCTGAACATTTAAACATCACCGCAGTTGCTAACTCCTTAGTAACCTGGCTGTTTGTTTTTCATATAGTGGTGTCCTAGGCATTTATTTGCTCATGCCCATTAAATATTTTTTCATAGCGTGATATTTCACTGCCAAAAATTATCCGTTCTAGGCCTGGTGTTGCTCAGTGGTTGAGAGTCAACCTATGAACCAGGAGGTCATGGTTTGATTTTCAGTTAGGACACACGCCTGGGTTGTGGGCTTGATTCCCACTGGGAAGCGTGCAGGAGGCAGCCAATCAATGATTCTCTGTCATCATTGATGCTTCTTCTCTCTCTCTCTCTTCCTTCCTCTCTGAAATCAATTAAAAAAAATACATTTTTTAAAAAGGATCCATTCTATCCAGGTACCTTAACTTATTTCCATAATTCACTTTGAAGACATTTAACTCTGTTTTTCAGTTTTATAAACACTGAAATGAACATTCTTTTGGCTCAGATGTTTTTGATCTTGGAGGTCAATGGACCCTTGAGGTCTTTCATAAATTAGCTTTAGGGGAAGGGGGTTTATGAATCCTTGACAATGAGGGCACGTTTTTTGCAAATCTCCATTTTAGAGGAGAGAAGAACCATTGCATTCATTTGATTGCCAAAGGGGTCTGTACACCAGTCAAGGCCATTTGGCTATTTAGAAAGTCTGTCTGAAGAAAGACTAAACTCTTAGGCCTGGCCATTGGGTTGAATCAATAATATTGGGCATCCCAAAATGTCATTGAAGCATCATCAGTCCTAAAGCTGTCTGCCAGGAAGCTAGGCGGAAGGGTGCTCCAGGCAGACTCAAGGTGGGGTGAGGGGTCCAGAATGTAGGGGTTGAGCCAAAGGCATGATCAACTTAGGGGCCAGAGTCCCTCTCCCTGAGATCTTCCTACTCACTCTTGGTCACCCCTTTGCCATCCTTAACCCCAAACACCAGCTGCTGGCAGAACTTCTCTTTTCTCGCCTGTTTGGGAGTCAACCTATGAGCCAGGAGGTCCTGGGGCTGGCGTGGGAGAAGCAGGGAAGGAGACCTTTGCCATGGTCCAGGGCAGCCTCACCCACTACTGGCTGGTTCTGATCTCGTTCTTTCCCTTCCTCTCTCTCCCTTTTTCCAGCTACCATCAAGCTACCTGATGTGACCTGTATCCCCGCGGTGAGATCCATCCAGATGATTATCCATCCCACCTCCACGCCCCTCCAGGCCAGGGATGGCCGCCGGCTGACCCTGGAGGACATCTTCCATGACCTGTTCTACCGCTTAGACCTCCACATCAACCAAACCTACCAAATGGTAAATAAATGGCATCTACATGTGCCAGCCTGGTCCTTCCCTGCCTGGGAAACCCAGTTCCCCCTCAGTTAGGTCTGCATTGCTTTAAGTAGAATAAATTAGCATTTCCCAGCACATATCCACAGCCTCTCCTGAGTGGAGTCACATACACAGTAGCACTCTAAAGTCTCTGACAAGTCCTGGGCACCCAAGACCCCAGTTCCAATGTGTGTTTGACACAACTTCTCCCAAATGTATTTGACCTTTTATTTTGCACAATGTTGTTTTTCATAACTTTTTGCCTACTATCTTCTAACGTTCTGGGGAACAACCTCTATTAACGTCCTCAGGTGTCCACTTCCAGAAATGCTGGAGTTGTTGTTACCCCTGCATTTCTTGTGGCTGGTTCTCCACTATTTGTGGGAACTGGATTCAGGCAGCATCTTAAGATCCGTAATAATGAGAGATGCAAGGCAAGGTCATGCATTGTCAAACAATACACAAGTTATTTCCTTTTGTATTCAGAAAATATGTGGTATTTCCCGCCAGCATGTGCCACTAATTCATAATTCCATTGACTATTTCTGCTCTCAAGGTAGTGGTGGTAATGGTGGTGGTGGTGGTGGTAGTGGTGGTGGTGGTTATAGCAGTGATGATGGTGGTAGTGGTAGCAGTGATGGTGATGGTGGTGGTGGTGGTGGTGATGGTTGTTATAGTAGTGATGATGGAGTAGTGGTAGCAGTGATGGTGATGGTGGTGGTGGTGGTGGTGATGGTGGTTGTTATAGTAGTGATGATGGTGGTAGTGGTGGCAGTGATGGTGATGGTGGTGGTGGTGGTGGTTGTTATAGTAGTGATGATGGAGTAGTGGTAGCAGTGATGGTGATGATGCTGGTGGTGGTGGTGGTTGTTATAGTAGTGATGATGGTGGTAGTGGTAGCAGTGATGGTGATGATGCTGGTGGTGGTGGTGGTCAGGTAGTGGTCATAACAGCAGCTAGTATTTATTGAGTGTTTACTATGTACCAGACACTCTTCTAGGGGAGAATATGTGGGGCTTGGTGACTGACTAGGTTTGGGGAGAAAGCAGGAGGCAGGGGGATGAGGACGGAGCCCAGCAGACAGACCGCCCTTTCTGGTTTGGGAGCTGGTGGTACCCACGCACTAAGTGCAGTCACCCGGGCAGAGGTGTGAGACGTAGCGACCTGGGCTCCGCGTGAAGGTCGGTGTACGAGAGGCGTCACCCGGGGTCCCTTGCCCATTTCAGCACTTCGAAGGCAAGCAGAGAGAATACGAGTTCATTGGCCTGACCCCGGACACGGAGTTCCTTGGGACCATCACAATTTGTGTTCCAACCTGGTCCAAAGAGAGTGCCCCCTACCTGTGCCACGTGAGGACCCTGCCAGGTGAGTGTGGCTGCAGCGGAGGGAGGCGGGACTCCTGAATTCAAGTCTTTTTTTTCCCTGTATATATACATATTTTATTAATGTGTTACATGTATGCATATCTCCCCATTGCCCCCCCACTCCCAGGCATACCCTAACCCCTCAGTGTCTTGTGTCCATTGGTTATGCTTATATGCATGCATACAAGTCCTTCAGTTGCTCTCTTATCTACTCCACCTCTCCCTAATCTTCCCGCTGTAATTTCACAGTCTGTCTGATGTTTTACTGTCTCTGTATCTATCTTTTTGTTCATCAGTTTATAATGTTCTTTATTATCCACAAATGAGGGAAAGCATGTGGTGCCTCTCCTTCATTGACTGGCTTATTTCACTTAGCATAAAGCTCTCCAGTTCCATCCAGGTTGCTGCAAGTGGTAAGAGTTCCTTCTTTTTAATGGCACCATAGAATTCCATTGTGTAGATGTACCACAGTTTTCTGATCCACTCATCTGCTGACGGGCACCTAGGCTGTTTCCAAATTGTAGCTATTGTAAATTGTGCTGCTATGAACATAGGGGTGCATAAATCCTTTCTGATTGGTGTTTCTAATTTCTTAGGATATATTCCTAGAAGTGGGATCACTGGGTCAAATGGGAGTTCCATTTTTAGTTTTTTGAGGAAACTCCATACTGTTCTCCACAGTGGCTGCACCAGTCTGCATTCCCACCAGGAGTGCACAAGGGTTCCTTTTTCTCCGCATCCTCGCCAACACTTGTCGTTTGTTGATTTGTTGATGATTGCCATTCTGACAGGTGTGAGATGGTACCGCATTGTCGGTTTGATTTGCATCTCTCGGATAATTAGTGACTTTGAACATGTTTTCATGTGTTTCTTGGACTTCCTTCTGTCGTCTTTTGAAAAGGTTCTGTTTAGGTCCGTTGCCCATTTTTTACTTTATCTTCCTTTTACTAAGTTGTAAAGTTGTATAAGTTGGCTGTAGATGTTGAAGATTAAACCTTTATCAGTGATAACATTTGCCAATATGTGCTCCCATACCACGGGTGAATTCAAGTCCTGACTGTGCGCTCTCCTCCCCGTCACCAAGGCGAGGCGGGCAGGGCTCTCAGACAGAGGCTGCGAAGGGTGATTATTAAAGTCCGTCTTTGTTTATCCACAAACGCAGTAGCTGATGGCTTATCATAGCCCGTGTTTAATCTCCACGCTCCAGCCTGGGGCCGGATTTCCTCTCTCGGGCCTGCTCCGTGTGCACCCCGGCAAAACAACTGCACCTTCATATTAACCTTGGTGACAGACACCGGGAGATTATCTGCAGGGGAGCGAAGAGGAGATAAAAAAGTCCCTCAATATCTCCCAGAGTCAAATAATAACAAGAGCAGTGAGAGCTAGCATCTGTGCGCTGCTAACCAGGGACCGGGCCCGACGAATCGCAGCCCAGACATCACCCTCATTTGACAGATGAGGAGGCGGCTCAGAGTGGTGAAGTCACTTGCCTGAGATCACACAGGTGGGGGGTATAGAACCGGGCCTCATTCTGGAGGCCACGCTCTCCCCGTCGTGCTGCCACAGAAATAGCTTTGAGTCCCTGGCTGGGTCGCTCTCTTCCTCTGGCACCTTGGAACTCGACTCTCTTCATGAGCGGGGCGGCGTTTTTGTGGTGTTTGCTTTCACAGACAGATGGGCATGTAATACTCAGAGCAGCGAGTTGGGAGGATGAAAGGGACAGCGGTGGGTTGGCCACACGCCACCTTAGTCATCTGGTTTACTAGGAGAGAAATGATGTCAGCGGCGATTTCTGTCCTGATGAACCGAGGAGCCGTGGCTGCCCGCGTGGGCCCACTGTGGTTGGCAAACTGCGGCTCGTGAGCCACATGCGGCTCTTGGACCCCTTGAGGGTGGCTCTTCCACAGAATACCACGGCCTGGGCGAGTCTGTGTTGAAGAAGTGGCGTTAGAAGAAGTTTAAGTTTAAAAAATGTGGCTCTCCAAAGAAATTTCGATCGTGGTGCTGTTGCTATTTGGCTCTGTTGACGAATGAGTTTGCCGACCACTGGGAGAGGGTGTGACAGCAGCTGGGAGACTCAGCAGCTGGGAGACTCAGCAGCTGGGAGACTCGGCTGTAGGTGGGTGCTAGTCCTCCGTTTTGTTCGGAAACGCATCTCCTCCGTTGGCCAAATTGCCCACAAGAGACTGATTTCTCCACGAAGAGCGTTCGCGTCGGGGAAGACTGCCTGGTGGGACAGCCAGCACTGGCCACGTGCCCGGGACAGGCCCTCCCTGGGGACAGGGCCACTCTGGAGACCGGGATAGAATTTGGCAAAAGGAAACGTAGAGAAAGGAAACCAGGGGTGCAGGCGCGAAGCTGGGAGCGTAGAGATGGCCGTTGACCCTTTCCCCTGGCCCAAACAGGACAAATATCACCCGTTCCTGGCCTGCCCCGGCCCCACTGCTTTCGGACAACAGGCGGAAAGGGAAATGAGAGCCCCCTCTTCCTTCCATTGGCTTGTTCTTTCGTAATCCAGCTCCTGGTGTGATGCCGCTTTTACATAAACCACACTTCTTGTTGGCGGTTAGAAGGCACCTTATTCTCGAAAATAAGGCGTATGAATATCACTTCCTACCATATATTAAATCCCTCTTCTACTGCCAAGCACTGTGTGAAATGCTTCACCTACATTATCCCGTGTGATTTGCATAACAATCCTGCAATCAGCCCTGGGTCAGCACACAGAGCAGAAGGAGGGACTCTGGCTCAGAGAGGTTAAGCAAGTGGAGGTGACCCCACAGCTGGTCAGGGAGACTAAGGAGGCTCATCTGATCCTGCCACCTGAGCTCCCACGCCCCTTCGCCATTTCGTTTACAGCTGATCGCCTCCACTGCACCCTCATTCCCCTTCCTGCCTTTGCAGAGCGATACGTCCTGCCCTTGACCCCGTCTCCCAGGGCCTGTCTTACCCCCAGAGCCTATACTCTCCCCTAGACCTACCTCTCAGGCTATCTGGGGTGCTGACAGAGCAACATCCTGGTATCTTGCTGCTGGAAAGGACTCTCGGGGTCATCTCACTCCGCACCTAACTTGTCCAGATGAGGAAACTGAGGCATCCTGATGTTGATGTATGAGGATGAGCTTTGGAGTCACACAGGGCCATTCTGACTTTCCCACTGAATTGCTGTGTGACCTTGGTCAAGTCGCTTGAGATTCAGCTTCATTATACTAGTATGAAAGCAGGGCGTATCCCTGGCTCTCCGTGTTTGACCAGACGACATAAGTAGAGCACAGGGCATGGCACGGTTTAAGAACTCAGTAATCACCGGCTACTGTCACTCAGACGTGGGAGAGCAGAGAGGGTTGTGCAACAGAGAGGAGGATGCTCCGCATCGCGGGGGCCGAGCCAGACGTCTAACCCCCCACTCGCTAGTGTTGTTTCTATTCTTCCTGTCTCCTCCGGGGTGAAACGGCGTATGGAAAGTTCCATGTCCCTGTCCTGTCCTGGTGCAAGGACAGAGGTTTTCCATGAGGTATGTCACGTAGAGACGGTCGGGTCATATCTTCTCCCTGGAGCGTGCTGGGAGTGTCAGGTGGCAGGGCAGCGGACGGGGGAAGGAGCGAGGGGTGGGCTGGTGGAGGTCGAGGATCCGGTCCACAGCGTGACTGCCAAGGTCATTGGCAGCTGGTGCACGGCAACTCCAGCTGAAGCCACACGGGGCGGGAACAGGAGTGCGCTTTGGGGAGTCAGGACCCTGGATAATGCCAGTCGCCCGTTTAAACACAAAACTCCAATGACTTCTTCTTCCCAAGCCCCTCGACAGCCCCCCCTGTTGGTGGCAGGAAGTGTGGCAGGCATGGCTGTGCCCATCCCAGAGCAGGGACGTGGGAGAGGGCGCACAGGAAGGCCCTGAGGTGTCTGCTCCCTTCCCGCAGCCTCCTGAGCAAGGTGGTGCCCGATCCCCAGCCCTGTGCTTGTCACTCCCTCCCCTCCACCCCCCGCCAGGGAGGTAGCCTGTGCTCAGAGCAGGGAGAGAGGGGGCGCTTCAGAAAGACCCCCCCCCCAGCCCTGGCTCTGATGAGGCCCTTCCCGCAAGATGAGGGGTCCTTAGGTCCAAGTGGACCAGTCCCCCTGGAGCCTGTGACCACCCCTCTGGGACCCACCGAGTACCCTGGACCCCAAAGTTCCTTGTGGAAGTGCCCTGAGCCTGTGTCCACTCCGGGCAGATCTCTCTTGAGTCCTTCCTCCTAAGGGAGACACTCGGTTGGCGTGCAGACCTCGGCCCAAAGGGTGCCCAGCTGGCTACTGGTTGGGGGCCTAGATGAGATTGGCCAGGTGCACTGGGGCGACCTCACCCATTCGAGGCCCTGGCATTGTGAGCTGCAGCCGGTGGGCTGGGGCCTTGGCAGGCCCCCCCACACCTGGTACGCCCGAGAACAGATTCCAACTGTGCCTCCCAGCTTGTTAGGAAAAGCACGTCTGTCAAGGTGGGAGCATAGACCACATTTACAAACAGCGGGGAAGCAGGATTGACAAATTCTGAACGTTTAGACGGGTGGGGTGGGGGAGGGAAAAGGGAGGAAGACTCTCGCTCTGTGCCCTGGCAACCCTTCAGGTGGCAGAGGCTCCCGGGCCCAGCCTGAGGGGGGCAGGGAGCCCTGGGAGCTTGGCATCCCCTCGGAGGGACCCAGCCCTCCTGGCCTCACCCGCCCTGTTCTGGCCTCTTTGCTCACAGACCGGACCTGGACCTACTCCTTCTCGGGGGCCTTCCTGTTCTCCATGGGCTTTCTGGTCGCCGGGCTGTGTTACCTGAGCTACAGATACGTCACCAAGCCGCCCCAGCCTCCCAACTCCCTGGTGAGCACCCCCTGGGGCGGGAGGGGGAGGGTGGGGAGGACCCCCAGCTGCCGAAGGCAGATCTCTCTGAAATGCAGGGTCAGCACACAAAGCAGAAAAGAGGCCTCGGTTGCCCTCCGCCATGAAGAGCCTGGCCAGGCGGGCGGGCATTTTGCCCATGCCAGGCCCGGCACTGGGAGGCCAGCTGGGCAGGGGAGACTGAAGGGGGGTTGGGGGGACATGCAACCTGGAGCATCCAAGTCCAGGCAGGTAGAGTGGGACCCTAGAGCAGGCCCCTCAGGGCCCCAGAGCGGGGGGTAGGGAGGACAAGGGAGGCGAGCTGGGGTCTCCCAGCTAAGCCCTGTCTAAACAGCAGCCAGTTCCGCCCACTGGGAACTTGGGCCCCGTGTGGTCAGATCTCAGCATAGTTTTTCAAGAGAAGCCAGAATTTTAGACGATAATTCGAAGTCACTCAATTTTCAAGTAAACCACTCATGTCCCATTGCAGCCCCGTCTGGCCACCCGCACTGCGTCCACTAAAGGCCCTCCCAGAGGCCGCAGCCAGGCCCAGGGCTGCAGGGTGCTCTCACCCACCTGAGGGCAATGCACCCACCGTCACAGCCCAGACAGCCATTCCCTACAGCACTCCCCTGGTCTCCCCTGTCCCCCATCCATCCCCGCCTTGCCCCCTATGTTGGCCCTTAGAAACCCCTGAGCAAGGAGCAGTGTGGGCCCCCACCTCCAGACCTCCTCCCAAGGCCACCCCAAATCTATGTCCTCTACTTCCTGGACTATCTGCCTCCTGGAGACACCGCAGTGGGACCCTCCCGCTGAGAGAGCCCAGACCCCGGAGAGGCCTGGCTGCAGGCCGGCAGCCCTGCCCTCCCGGGCCCAGCATTCAGGGGACCCTGGGGGAAACCTCCGATGGTCCCTGCTGGGGCCTCTGCCTCCCCAGGGGGACCCCCTCCCTCCAGGCGCCCCCGGGGAGCTGGAAGGGGCCTAACGGGGGTGTTGTTGTCCCCGAGCAGGACGTCCAGCGCGTGCTGACCTTCCAGCCTCTGCGGTTCATCCAGGAGAACGTGCTGGTCCCTGTGCTGGACCTGGGCGGCCCCAGAGGCCTGGCCCCACCGAGCCAGTACTCCCAGGTCCTGGTCTCCGCGCCCAGGGAGCCCCCGGGGGCCCGGACCCCGCACAGCCGGGCCGAGATCGCCTACCTCGGGCAGCCGGACCTCTCCATCCTGCCGCCTCCCCCGGCACCGCCCCCCCAGACACGCTTCCCGCCATCCTACACGCCCCAGGCTGCCCCTGAGGTCGGGCCCCCGGCCTACACACCTCGAGTCGCCCCAGAGGCGAAAGCCCCCTCCTACGCTCCGCAGGCCATCTCTTCCTACGCCCCCCAGGCCGCTCCGGACAGCTGGCCTCCGTCCTACGGGGTGTGCGTGGGGGGGTCTGGCCACGACACCCCGCCTGGGACACTCTCTAGTCCCCAACCCTGCAGGACAAAGGGCCAGCTCCAGAAAGAGCCAGCAGCTGCTGACCTCCCCCTGCAGGGGCTGGCCTCTGGGGCTGGGGAGGAGCCCCAAGAAGCCCAGGCCTTCCCCCCGCGCCTGTGCGTGGACATGGACAGAGCACCCGACACCACTGCGCTGCACAAGGGGGAGCCGGGCACACCGGGGTACCTCCAGGGCCAGCTGCCCCTGCTCTCCTCCGTCCAGATTGAGGGCCACCCGGGGTCCCTCCCTCTGCATGCTCCCTCCCTCCCATGTTGTCCCATGGACCAGGGTTCACGTCCCGGGGGGCTGCTGGAGTCCCTTGTGTGTCCCAAGGACGATGGTCTCGGGTCCGAGCCTGAAGCCACGAGCGTGGCCCCGGAGCAGCCCACAGAGCTGGACTGCCTCTTCAGAAGCCTGGCCCTGACCGTGCAGTGGGAGCCCTGAGTGCACGGACGGCAGGATGGCCCGGGGCTCCCCCGTCACCCCCAGCCCAACCTCACATCTGCTGCTGTCACTCCCCACCCACCCGCCTCGGTGGGGGCCCTGAGGGGACCAGGGGAGGGCAGGGCGCTGGGCCTGCCACGGCTGGCCAGAGCAGGAAGACAGGATGAGGACATCAGATGGGGAGTGAGGGCACGCATCCTGTGCCAACGTGTGCCAATGAGCGTGTGCGCAGAGCTCTGCAGGGAAGGAGAGACAGTCAGGGCGGGGAGGTAAGGCAGGGGGACTCCGGAGGCTGGGCCCAGCCCCTAACATGCTGGGCACAAGGTTCCCTAGGAGCCCGCATCTCCTCGCCCGCTCCTGGGCCGCTTCATCGTCCAGTCCCACAGGGAGGGAGGCTGCCGCCTCTGGCCTCTGACTCCGCAGTGAGAGGAGGAGCTGAGAGAGGATGGCTCCAGCAGGCTGGGCAGAACCAGAACAACCTGCGCTTCTGCGAGGCCGGACGCAGCGGCAAGACTCCAGGGAGGGGTGCGGCCTGGGGCTCACTCCCAACTGGGGCTGCTGCCTGAAGTCGCAACATCCCAGCTTCATTCCTCAGCTAGAGGCTGGGACCGAGGGAAATGCAGGTCACCCGGTGGGAGGGCCTTCCGTGGAGGGAGCTTCAGACCCCATCCTGAGAGCAGGTTGGGCAGGAAATGGGCCCACGTGGCCCCTGAAGGAGACACAGCCAACAGCAGTACCGACTTCACGACTCTGGAAATCAGCCCCGGGTTCAGCCCATGTGGCTGCAAATCCCAGCCTCACCGCTTAGCACCTGGATGGCGTCAAGCAAATGCTCAGCACTCAAAACCACGGTTTCCTCATCGGTAAATGGGTCTGAGAACCCCTACCTCCCGGGGTCGTGCTGAGGGTGGAATTAAATACCGGCTGTACAGTGTGTCACAGTGTCTGGCTCAGGGGCAGTGCCCAATAAATGGTAGCCACTTTCTGTTGTGATTTCTTTTTTTCATTTAAATCAGAAGGCACAGGAGGAAGCCAGGGAGGGGAGGGGTCGCAGGGCTTTCCGGAAGCAGGGTCCAGGGACAAATGGAACCTTCTTCCCGAGGGTGTAAGTGGGAGCTGTTTCGGGGTGTCGGCATGCTCAGGGGGCCCCCAGGCCTGCCTCCTCGGCCTCCTGCCCCCATATCTGCTCACGGAGGGAAAGGGTCTTGCTCTGTGATTTCGGGGGTGCCGGTACACCCTTTGTGCCATTTGCATCTCCGGTGAGAAAACTGAGGCCCCGTGCAGAGAAGGGACTCACCCAGGGGCCCCACTGAACCCGTGATGCGGTCGGAGCTCAAACCGAGCGCTTTTTGTTCTCCTCAAGAGAAAGGACTTTGCACACCAGTTTGGATTCCTAGAGGATGAGACATGAGGAGGGGCGGGCCCGATGGGGTCCCCATCACCTTCCTGTCCCCAAGCCGGATCCGGATGTTTCTGAGAAACAGGACCAATGTCCCGCTGCCTCGGCATGACCTTTGGAGAGTGTGCAGCGTCCTCCTTCCCCTGAGCCCAGGTATGCGCCCTCCCCTCCTGTGACAAGCACCAGATGGTGGTGTTCTTATCCGTTTGTAATTAATATTTAACACGTCAGGGTTGCCGGTTTAGGCCCCATAGCTCCGTAAGAGAGGAGGGGGGCGCCCTCCCAAGCAGCCCAGGCCCATTCTCCTCTTAGCAGCCACTAAGTGGACATTAATGAATGCCCCCCTCTCTCCCCAGCCTGCAAACAAGCCTGCTTCCTGTCCCTGGGGGTGAACTTGGCCACAGGTGGTCTGTCTTCACCTAGTTAAGTAATGAGCAACAGCTTCAAAGCTGGGCTGCTCTCACCGGGTAAGTGGGACGGGCAACACAGAGGTGTCTTTTTATTAAAAGCCATAAGCCTCGCTTCCACTTCACAGGGCCACAACGCTCTGTCAGCTCCTCGGAGTGACAGGTGCCCCAAGGACTCCATGACTCTTGAGGGTGGAGTCTGAGTGCGGAGGTGAATGACCGAGTACTGTGACCCTCTTCAGGCTGGACCCCTCCCCACTCCCCCACGACCCCCTCCTCGGACAGGCTGCAGGCTGCAACTGGCAGGTCTCTGGTCTCCTAGGCAGGCAGCCCAGGCCTGCAGTTACAGCCACAACCACTAGAGGGCAGTGTCCCAGGCCCGGGGCTGGGACCTGGGCATTCCTGAGTGAGCCAGGCTCTGAACCCATCAGCAGGACTCGCCAAGCTGCCACCTGCCTGCAGGCCTGGCAGAGCCCAGCCAGGAGGACAGGAACAGTAGCGGTTGGTAGGAGATGGGGAGGAACTCAACACGTGGCTGATGACTCATTTTGTGTTACTGATGTTTGCAAAGGAGGAAATGTTGCTTAGGGAGGTGACTTGCCCAAGTTGTCTCTTAAACTTGCCTCATCCTGAGAGTCCCCTGGCAGCTTAATAAAAATACAGCTTCCCTAGTCTCCCCTCCACTGCCTCCTGCCGCTGCCCGCCCCCCACCCCCACTCCCCAACGCGCACACACCTTCCTGCTAAATCCATGCCTCCTGGGAAATCCGGATTTTTTTTTAATATATATATCTTATTGATTTTTTACAGAGAGGAAGAGAGAGGGATAGAGTTAGAAACATAGATGAGAGAGAAACATCAATCAGCTGCTTCCTGCACGCTCACTACTGGGGATGTGCCTACAACAAAGGTACATACCCTTGATTGGAATTGAACCTGGGACCTTTCAGTCCACAATCCAATGCTCTCTCCACCGAGCCAAACCAGTTTTGGCAAATCTGGATTTTTAACAAGCATTTTTAGCGATTCACCTCAGACATGTTGAGGAAATAGTGCCCTTATTCCAACAGTTTCCCTGTCCATGGCCTCAAATCACCTCCCTAGAGTCACCCCCATTGTCCCCCCTGGATGGGGGTAGGGTGCTTGGGTGGTATTTCAGTCTGTGCTGCCTGCAGACCCCCGCCTCCCCAGCCCTGGACCCCAGGGACATAGAGGGGTTGGTTGCCTGAGTTCTCAGCCACAGAAGAGGGGCTGATGGGACTGGAGCCGCTCCCAGGTCCCCGGAGACCAGGTCCCCCAGGCCCCTCCCAGTCTGAGTGTCAGCCTGGACCAGGAAGCTGGGCCAGATGTCAACACCACGGCTTGTCCCTGCTGCTGCTGTCCCTGCCCTGCCTTCCAGAAAAGCGGGATAGACAGAAACAATCACCTGGCCTCGCCTGCTGGCGCCGGGTCTGGCCGGACATGGGACACAGCGCTGAGACCCAGCCCCCTCTCAGCTCCCGGGCAGCTTGAGCCCACGTTCCCCTCCCCCTCTGCAGATGGAGGGGCACGAGGAAGATCCATTTTGACCCATAAGTGTGAGGAGAACAGTGACCGGTAATAACCGGAAGTGCAGGAGCGATGGAGGGAGTACAGGATAAGGGAGGTCGTGGGGAGAAGCATGGGCCCAGACAGCTCTCCACGAGGCCACAGGAGAGCCACCAGCGGTCTGGGGAAACGGTGAGGCAGGTCAGGGTGGTGGGTAGGTGAAGTGGGGGTCAAAGGACCAACCTAAATGTCCCTAAGCCCAGGGAAGGCAACGTGAGGAAGAAGAAGAGGAGGAAGGGGGAGGAAGGAGGAAGTGCTTTGAAGAGTATTAGCTCTGAGTCAGGCACCCTAGCAGACCTTTCACACCTGGTAACCTGACACTCATTCTGCAAGGTAAGTCTTTGTTCATTCGCTCATCCGTTCATCTTTAAACAAGCAGACACCGAGGGCCTAGCTGTATGCCAGGCCCTGCTCTCGGGGTTAGGGATATGGCAACTAAGACGGGTAGGCAAGTTCCCTGTTATCTTAGATCTTATCTCCAATTTACCAACTGAAAAAACAAAGTCCTTGCCCCGCCAGTGTGGCTTGCGGTTTAGTGTCTACCTATGAACCAGGAGGTCACAGTTCAGTTCCCGGTCAGGGCACATGTCCTTGTTTCAGGCTTGATCCCCAGTAGGGGGCGTGCAGGAGGCAGCTGATGGATGATTCTCATCATTGATGTTTCTCTCTCTCTCCCTCTCCCTTTCTGAAGTCAATAAAAACAAAAAATAAATAAAAAACAAGGCCCAGGTCTGTGAGTGAGTACAGGTACCAGAATTGGGATTTAAGCCAATATTTGCATAACTCCAAGTCTAACCTCCGCTCAGCCTCACGACCTAAGGGTTGGTTGGCTGTGTTCACCATTAGGCACACCAGGGCCCGCCTGCGAGGAGGGGGCGTCCCTGGGGTTTGGTCAGCAGACGGGTGGGTAGGAGAAGGCTCTCCGTGGCCTGGAGCCATGCAGTTGTCGGCGGGGCTGTCAGTCAGCAGACACCTGTCTCCTGAGTGCCAGGCCTGTGCTGCAGGCTTCAGCTTTCCTAGATGAATCTTTGCAATCAGACTGCAAGGCAGGATTCGTTGACCCCCCTGTACAGATAGGGCTAGCGACTTCCCAGGGCCGCACAGCTAGCAAGTGGTGGCCCGCCCGCCTGGCTGCCTCGGGGGGGGGGGGGGAGGGTTGCAGGGCCAGTCCAAATGCTGTCTCCCGCTGGATGGGCAGCCCAAGCTCCCTCTGCTGTGTGCTCACCTTCACACCCGCCCTCAGCTAATGTCTAGATGTGGGTCACGGGAAGGTTGGCTCAATACAAGAGGCGGGAGAGCTGCCCAGTGTTCCCCGCAAAAGATGCTCTTCACACCGCCTCAGGGGGAGGGAGAATGCTTGGAAAGGGGCTTTCCGCCTCGTGTCGCTGCCCGCGATCTGGCCCCTCGGACCCACGACTGGTGACCTGCTCCCCACCAGCCTGCCGCACCAGGTCTGGTTCCTCCAGCGTCGCCGCTGGAAGAAAGGGGTCCCACAGTTCCGGCTGGGGCCGGCTCACCCGGAGGTGGTGTGCCAGGCGGTGCAGACCAGAAACAATTCTGTCTGCGGAATGCTCAGCGTGACCCCGCAGACGGGAGTGTCTTCGCGCCAGCCCCTCGGAGCCCAGAACGCTCGTTCCTCTCCGCAGTGAAAGGAGATTGAAGGCGTGCTGGACCGCCCTTCTGAGGCAGTGACTACTCAAAGAGGCTAAATCTGAAGCCTGTTCAAGAAGCTTACCCTATACCAGTGGTTCTCAACTTTCCTAAGGCCGAGACCCTTCATACAGTTCCTCATGTGGAGGTGACCCCCAACCATGACATTTTGCTACTGTTATGCATCATGATGTAAATATCTGCATTTTCCGATGGTCTTAGGCGACCCCTGTGAAAGGGTCGTTGGACCCCCCCACCAAAGGGGTCGCGACCCACAGGTTGAGAACCACTGCCCTATACCATGCACAAACACTATACAAACTTCTGCTTTTGTCAGGCCTTAACATCTACCTCATAGAAACTTTCATGAGTTTCTGTTTCACAGCAGTGATTATTTTATATATGCTGGCAGCAGCATGCAAATAAAATACTTAGTATAAAAAGTTTTAAAAAAGGGGGAGGGGAACAGGAAACTGAGATTTGGATTTTGGCTGAGAAATCACTTGTGTTCTCTCTCTCTCTCTCTTTCTCTCTCTCTCTCTCTGCCCTAAGGCACTAGGAAGAATGACAGGCACAGTGTTGCTGGGCCCCTGTGGCCCCAGGACAGGGGAGGGACAGCCTTCCCCAGACCCGGTCATCCCCTGAGACCTGGCTCAGGGTACCTCCCAATCTCCCCTGCGGTAGCTGCCTGTCTGCCCGTCTCGGTGTCTCCACACCATGGCCTTACCTTACTCATGTCTGCCTTCTCAGTGCCCACCGGGCCTGGCAAGGGGCAGGGATGACCCCGGTGAGGGAAAGGATTGAGGGAGCGGCTGTAGGGTGCTGGGGAGAAGGGTCCCACGGCGGCCACTCAGGAGCCTGAGGAATTTGTCAGTGAAGAAGAGATGGCCTCCCCACGCCCTTCTGTCCATGCCTCGTCCCCAAACACACATGACCGTGACTGCACAGGCGCTGCTGGGGGTGGTAGAGAGACAAGAAGCCACGTACCCCAGCCGGTGTGGCTCAGTGGTTGAGCGTCGACCTATGAACCAGGAGGTCATGGTTCAGTTCCCAGCAGGGCACATGCTTGGGTTGTGGGCTTGATCTCCAGTGGGGGTCGTGCAGGAGGAAACAGATCCATGATTCTCTCTCATCATGGATGATTCTGTCTCTCTTTCCCTCTCCCTTCCTCTCTGAAATCAGTATTTTTTTTAAAAAAGCCACATACTTCCCTTTTAGCCAGTGATAACTTCTCAGCACATGCCTTCCACGGTCTTCGGGAAGTCTGGGCGCCCGGTCTCACTGTCCCCCGTTTTAGGAGAGGAATCAGATCAGAGGAGCTGGTGTCTTCCCCAAGGCCCCGTCCAGTGGGGAGCAGTCAGGTCAGAACTCCTGGCAGCTGAGACTCCCCTGATCCACTTTCCATGCCACCAGCCGAGGGTTCCCTCCTCCACTCTCCTGGGCTGGGGCTGGGCGGGAGGGCCCAGCCGAGGGAGCGAGGAGGAGCCACTGGGAGGCCGGTGGCTGGGGACAGCTCCACCTGTTGCTCCCCCCCCCCTCAGCCCCCTCCATTGTCATCACCGTCTGTGCTGCTCTATTTAAGGCCCGTGCAGGCTCCAGGGCCGCACTCTCCTCCCGTCCGTCCCACTGAGCCCGGGGTAAGGAGACACCAGGCATCCTCCGTCCTCTGGAACCTCCTCCCGAGACGCCCGTGGACAGGTTGCCGCTGTGAGCACCGCCTGGGACAGGCAGGAGGGACCCTCAGGAAGCCAGACCCTCACTCCTCCCTGGGAAGTGGTGTGTGTGTGTGTGTGTGTGTGTGTGATGGAGGGGTGGGGATGGTGATGTGTGTGTGTGTGATGGAGGGGTGGGGATGGTGATGTG